>CM070820.1:54049844-54059844 GCA_036326025.1 Chrosomus eos | reverse complement strand
CGCGAATGGCGCGAATTTAGCGTCTGGCGCGTTACGCGCGTATGGTGCATTTTGTGCATTCACGCGTTTGACGCGAATTCGCGTCTGCCGCCCGAGTTGAAAAATCTGAACTTCTGCGTCAATTCGCGCCGCGTTAACCAATCAGGAGCCTAGCTGCTTGCTGCTGTCACGTGGTTAAGTATCTGGATGCTTCAATAAATTATTTTGTAATATGACAGTGGTTCTAATGTAGTTCTAATGCACAACAAAGCAAATATTTTATCACATAAAACTTGATTTCAATATAGGCCTATTAGATATATTCATTTTATATTGAATGCTCTTTATTCCATATCTAGATTATATGAAATATTATTATAATGTAAAGACAACCAACATATAAGTTCGTGTCTGGACCATAGGGTCTGGACAGTGATGTGTGTGAGAGAGAGAAAAAAAATCACAGGACAGATTAATCACTTTTGCATGCTGGCTCCATTTATCATCAAAACAAATATAAATGACAGATTAGGTGGATGAGGGCGAGGGTGATCCTCGCTCCGATGCGGGACAACAGGTCATCAAGCTGGGCGCGGGACAGGCGGAAGTACCGCTGACAGCGGCCGTCATCCAGGCGCAGCTCCTGGAGCGAGCAAATGGTGAAACTCGCCACACTGGGTTCGCCTTTGAAGGGTCTGGTGGACACAAATACGGCGACGATTACCCCTACAACCGCCGTTCTGCTCTCGTATTCAGAATATATGCTGTATTTAGAGCAAATACAGAGCGGTGACTCTCGATGAATGCTCGATCAACATGGCCGCCAAAGGGTTTCGAATCTGACGCGCGTGACGCGCATAAATTTCGCTTTAACTTTTGTTTTTTACGCGCGTCAATTTCGCTCTTGACGCACGAATGGATTCAAAGTGGTCAAGCGTATAACTAGACGCGATAGGCGCGAATTTGACGCGCTATTCGCGTCCGGTGTGAACGTAGCATGACACTCACTCACTCACTGACACTCACTCACTCACTCACTGACACTCACTCACTCACTCTCTCACTCACACTCACTCTCACACACACACACACACACATTCACTAACTCACTCACTCTCTCACTCACTCTCTCACTCACTCACTCACACACACTCCTCACTCACACACTCTCTCACTCACACACTCTCTCACTCACACACACACCACACCACACACTCACTCACTCTAACACTCACTCTCACTAACTCACTCTCACTCACTCACACTCACTTTCACTCACTCACTCACTCACTCACTCACTCACTCACTCACTCACTCACTCACTCACTCACTCACTCACACTCTCACTCACTCTCTCACACTTTCACTCACTCACTCACTCACTCACTCACTCACACTCTCACTCACTCACTCACTCACTCACACACTCACACACTCACTCACTCACTCACTCACTCACTCACTCTCACACTCTCTCTCTCTCTCACTCACACTCACTCTCTCTCACACCCTCTCTCTCTCTCACACCCTCTCTCTCTCACTCACACTCACACTCACACTCTCAGGCTACGTTTACACATAGCCGGTATTTAGAGAAACGAATATTTTCCTCCCCTCCGTTTTCAATAATAACATCGTGCACACACCCGCATAAATACACCGCAAGCGCCATCATAACTATGCCAAACCGATGGGCGGCAGTGTAGGGAGAAGGATAAAGCCAATCAGAATCCTCAGAATCGACACGAGAGAACCTAAAACCCCGTTTCTCCCAGTTGACACGGCAACACATAACCGGCGTTTTCAGAAATCTCCACTTTGGCCGGAGTTTTTAGAAATAATCGTTTTCTGTGATAAAAACGGGTTTTTCGTGTAAACGAGAGGCCAAAACGCAGGGAAATATCTGCGTTTTCCCTTCGTGTAAACGGGGCCTCACTCTCTCTCTCACACTCACACTCTTTCTCTCTCACACTCACTTTCTCACTCACACTCTCTCTCATCCACTCACTCTCACTCACTCTCTGTCTCACTCTCTCACTCACTCACTCACTCACTCACTCTCACACTCTCTCTGTCTCACTCTCTCACTCACTCACTCCACTCACTCACTCACTCACTCACTCACTCACTCACTCACAAACTCTCACTCACTCACTCTCTCACACTCACTCAATCACACTCTCTCTCTCTCACTCACTCTCTCACTCACTCTCTCACTCACACTCACACACACTCACTCTCTCTCTCACTCACACTCTATCACTCACTCTCACACTCTCTCTCTCTCTCTCTCACACACTCACACTCACTCACACTCTCTCTGTCTCACTCTCTCTCACTCACTCACACACACACTCTCTCTCACTCACTCTCTCACACTCACTCACTCACACACACACACTCTCTCTCATTCACTCACTCTCACTCACTCTCTCTCTCTCACTCTCTCACTCTCTCTCTCTCTCACTCACACACTCTCTCTCTCTCTCTCACTCACTCACTCACTCGCACTCACTCGCACTCACTCACTCACTCACTCACACTCACTTTCTCACTCACTCACTCACTCTCACACTCTCTCTCTCTCACTTACACTCACTTTCTCACTCACACTCTCTCTCTCTCACTTACACTCACTTTCTCACTCACTCTCTCTCTCTCTCACTCTCTCACTCTCTCTCTCTCACACACTCTCTCTCTCTCTCTCTCACTCACTCACTCACTCACTCACTCACTCACTCACTCACTCACTCGCACTCACTCGCACTCACTCACTCACTCACTCACTCACTCACTCACTCACTCACACTCACTTTCTCACTCACTCACTCACTCTCACACTCTCACTTACACTCACTTTCTCACTCACACTCTCTCTCATTTACTCTCACTTACACTCACTTTCTCACTCACACTCTCTCTCATTTACTCTCTCTCACTCACTCACACTCACTCACACTCTCTCTCACTCACTCACTCTCACTCTCCCTCACTCACTCACTCACCTCACTCGCTCACATCGCTCACTCGCTCACTCACTCACTCACATCACTCACTCACTCACTCACTCACTCACTCACTCACTCACTCTGCCTCGCTGCCTGCTGTTGTGTGTGAGTGTGTTTGCTCCGAGGCTGTTAGCTCCGTCTAAGCCTCGCATTTCTTTCTGTTTTGAACCATCGTTTACTATCATTTCTAGTTGTTTATACTACTAATTACAGTTTACCTAACATCGCTAGCTTCTGTTATTGTTAGCACAACATGCTAGTATCTCGCTAGCCTGTTAAAGCGCCACCCGTGCGCTCAGTTATTTATTTATTTTTCTCGTGCGCGCCCGCACATCTGAGTTCATAAAAAGCCCAGGTGAGTAAGAATCAGTCAACAAACACGGTGAGTAATGTCTTGTCCTGTTATTGTCACTTGCACATCATGCCATATGTTGACTATAGCCTTCCCCGTCGGCATAGGGTTTATATGTGATAAATGCAAGGAGACAGTCAGGCTGACGGAGAAGATTTCAGAATTAGAGACACACATCCAAACTTTAATTGAGGATAGTAAGTGTGCTCGAGCTTTAGATACTACTTTGGATGCGCCTAGCATAGTGAACCATTTACATGATTCGGTTCCGGCTGCGTTATTGCCTGTGCAGCCAGGCAGATGGGTGACGGTGAGAAATCGCTCTAGTCGCGGATCAAAAAACCACTCTTCTGTTCCGGTTACCATAACAAATCGATTTGCCCCTCTCAGTGAAACACCCACTGAGAATGCTGTTGATTGTGCCCTGGTAATTGGCGATTCTATTACACGGAACGTGAAAATAGAGACACCAGCCACCATAGTCACATGTTTGCCGGGAGCCAGAGCGCCTGACATCAAATCAAATTTAAAAGTGCTGGCTAATGCTAATCGTAAGTTCTCTAAGATTGTTATTCACGTCGGCACTAATGATGTTCGACTTCGCCAGTCGGAGATCACCAAAATTAATATTAAAGAGGGTGTTGAACTCGCAAGTACGATGTCAGGCACTGTAATCTGCTCTGGCCCCCTTCCTGTTCGAAGGAGTGATGAGATAGTTAGTAGATTGTGTTCACTCAATGGCTGGCACCAGGGCACCATAAAGATTTTCTCAAAGAATTTGCTGACTTTCTATCAGAATTAGTATTGGCTGCAGATAAAGTCCTAATTGTTGGTGATTTTAATATACATGTAGATAATGAAAAAGATGCATTGGGATTGGCATTTAAAGACATTATAAACTCAATTGGAGTGAGACAACACGTGTCAGGACCTACTCATTGTCGTAATCATACTCTAGATCTAATATTATCACATGGAATAGATGTTGATGGCGTTGAAATTCTGCAACAGAGCGACGACATCTCCGATCACTATCTAGTCTCGTGTAAATTACATTTAGCCAAGGCTGCAAAGCCGACTCCGTGTTATAAATATGTTAGACCTATCACTTCTGCCACTAAAGATTGCTTTATCAATAATCTTCCAAATCAGTTTCATCATCTCAGCATCCCAGATAGCTTAGAAGAACTTGATATTGCAACAGAAACTTTTAACTCTCTCTTTTCCAGCACTTTAGACACAGTTGCTCCGCTGCGCTTAAAGAAGATTAAAGAAAATAGTCCAACGCCGTGGTACAATGAGCACACCCGGGCCCTTAAGAGAGCAGCCAGAAAAATGGAGCGCAACTGGAAGAAAACAAAACTAGAGGTATTTCGGATTTCATGGAAGGAGAGCTCGATTGCTTACAGAGAGGCCTTAAAAGATGCTAGAACTAATTATTTTTCAACCCTATTAGAAGAAAATAAACATAATCCTAGGTATTTATTTGAACAAGTGACTAAACTAACGAAAAAGAAAGCTTCAAGCCCAGAAGTTTATAAAAAACACAGCAGTAATGACTTTATGAACTTCTTCACTTATAAGATTGATAATATCAGGGACAAAATTATAACTATGCAACCGTCTACTACAGTATCGCATCAGGGAGTATATTGTAGTCTCTGTGAGGAACATTTTGATTCATTTGTTGCTATAGGAGAGGAAGAATTTTGCAAAATTGTTAATTCATCTAAATCGACAACTTGTATGCTAGACCCTATACCCACTAAGCTACTGAAAGAGATGCTTCCAGAGGTCATAGATCCTCTTCTAGATATCATTAATTCATCTTTGTCATTAGGATACGTACCAAAAACCTTTAAGTTGGCTATGATTAAACCGCTTGTTAAAAAACCGCAACTTGATCCTACAGAATTAGTCAATTACAGGCCAATCTCGAATCTGCCTTTTCTGTCAAAGATACTAGAAAAAGCAGTATCCTCACAACTGTGTTCCTTTTTAGAAAGAAATAATATCTGCGAGGATTTTCAGTCCGGATTTAGACCGTACCATAGTACTGAGACTGCTCTCATTAAAGTCACAAATGATTTGCTCCTATCATCCGATCGTGGTTGTATCTCTCTATTAGTGTTACTTGATCTTAGTGCTGCATTTGATACTATCGACCACAACATTCTTTTAAATAGACTAGAAAACTATGTTGGCATTAGCGGAATTGCACTAGCATGGTTTAAATCATACTTATCTGACCGTTTTCAGTTTGTATCAGTAAATGAAGAGATGTCTTATCGATCACAAGTTCAGTATGGTGTACCACAAGGCTCAGTACTAGGACCGCTGCTGTTCACTCTGTACATGCTACCATTAGGAGATATAATTAGGAAATATGGAATTAGCTTTCACTGTTATGCTGATGATACTCAGCTGTATATTTCTTCAAAACCTAACGAAACTTACCAATTCACAAAATTAACGGAATGCATAGCTGATATAAAAAATTGGATGACCAGTAATTTCCTATTACTAAATTCTGAAAAAACAGAGATTCTAATCATTGGACAAAAAACTTCCTCACCTAATAACCTAGAATACTGTCTAACACTTGATGGCTGCTCTGTTAAGTCTTCGACGTCAGTTAGGAACCTGGGTGTGCTCTTTGATACCAATCTTTCATTTGAAAGTCACGTGTCTAGTATCTGTAAAACCGCTTTTTTCCATCTTAAAAATATATCTAAACTACGTCATATGCTCTCACTGACAAATGCGGAACAATTAGTTCATGCTTTCATGAGCTCAAGGCTAGATTATTGTAATGCTCTACTGGGTGGTTGCCCTGCACGCTTATTAAACAAACTACAGCTAGTTCAAAATGCAGCCGCTAGAGTTCTTACCAGAACCAGGAAGTATGACCATATTAGCCCGGTTCTGTCAACACTGCATTGGCTGCCTATTAAACATCGTATAAATTTTAAAATATTGCTGATTACTTACAAAGCACTAAATGGTTTAGCTCCCCAGTACTTGAGCGAGCTCTTAACGCATTATAGTCCTTAACGTCTATTGCGATCTCAAAATTCTGGCCAGTTGATAATACCTAGAATATCAAAATCGACTGCTGGCGGTAGATCCTTTTCCTATTTAGCACCAAAACTTTGGAACAATCTTCCTAACACGGTCCGGGAAGCAGATACAGTCTGTCAGTTTAAATCTAGACTAAAAACACATCTCTTTGGCTTAGCATACACATAACACATTATAGATTTCTTTAATTCAATGTTAGGCTGCATAGATTAGATCAGCCGGAACCGGGAACACTTCCCATAATTCCTGATGTACTTTGTACATCATAAAAAGGATGGCGTCTACGCTAATATTAGTCTCTCTATTTATCCCGAGGTTTACCGCAGACCGCCGGATCCAGGGCATATCCAGATCTGATGAAGGACCATCACATGGACACGACGACACGCATTATCAGGGCTGTGAAGGTCCATGGACACCTCACCACTCATCTCCTCACCGGCCGGTTGACCCTACCCAACCAGATGAACTGGATAATATCGTGAAAGTTCTGATCCCTTCTGACTCCTGACATTATGCTGCCTAACTCATAATCATACACTGTTCATTCGTTGGCCAAAGGAGGACTGGCCCCCCGACTGAGCCTGGGTTCTCCCAAGGTTTTTTTCTCCATTCTGTCACCTGATGGAGTTTTGGTTCCTTGCCACTGTTGCCTTCGCCTTTTGGCTTGCTTAGTTGGGGACATTTAATTTTCAATTGAACAATACTATTACAACATTGTTTTCCTGTTATCTCTGTAAAGCTGCTTTGAAACAATTTGTATTGTAAAAAGTGCTATATAAATAAAGGTGACTTGACTTGACTCACTCACTCACACTCTCTCACACTCTCTGTCTCACTCTCTCTCTCTCACTCACTCACTCTCACTCTCCCTCATTCACTCAATCACTCACACACTCTCTCTCACTCACTCACTCACTCGCTCGCACGCACGCACGCACGCACACTCTCTCTCTCTCTCTCTTTACCCTGCTTCTGTTCACAGTTAACAGCACAGCCCAGGATGAGCTGCAACATTCGGCCCAGTTCTGCTGCATCTGAGTGTTCAGCGATGAGACCGACGTCTGGAAGAGTGAAATCATTGATCTGTTGCCCCAAAATCTACAGAACCGGCGAGAAACACACACACACACACACACACACACACACACACACACACACACACACACACACACACACACACAGAGAGAGAGAGAGATGAACAAAGAGTTTTTGAACAAAGAGAAAATAATGTGACGTATACCAACATAAATGTGTCACACAGAAAGAAGCGTCTCACCTCATGGTTGTAATCCAGAATACCTTTCAATATTTTCTTTAAATTGCTCATCTGAAAAAAAGAAGACACGAAAGACACTTGTAAGATGGGTGAAGGTGTGTGTGTGTGTGTGTGTGTGTACGAACGAGAGCAGAGGAATACCTTTAACCTCCAGTTGTCTCCAACATCAGCTTTAATACGACTGATCCAAGCATCAGTGAAATACACAACATCACTGAGAGAGAGAGAGAGAGAGAGAGAGAGAGAGAGAGAGAGAGAGAGAGAGAAAGAGAGAGAGAGAGAGAGAGAGAGAGAGAGAGAGAGAGAGAGAGAGAGAGAGAGAGAGAGAGAGAGAGAGAGAGAGAGAGAGAGAGAGAGGTTCATCATAAGGGATATACCTGTAGACATCATAAACACTATATATTTGGGATATTTTCTGCAGAAAGAGTGTAATCAGTGTGGAAGAACTGAACTGGGTTCTTTTTCCCAGTTTATTGTGGTTAAATGAACTGAATGCACAGGTCCAATATACTGACACACACCCAACTGTTTATGTTAATAATGGTTTCTGTTTACGTTCATAACTGTAACATAACATAAACAGAGGCAGTTATGAACGTAAACAGAGGCCGTTATGAACATAAACAGAGGCAGTTATGAACGTAAACAGAGGCCGTTATGAACATAAACAGAGGCAGTTATGAACATAAACAGAGGCAGTTATGAACATAAACAGAGGCAGTTATGAACATAAACAGAGGCAGTTATGAACGTAAACAGAGGCCGTTATGAACATAAACAGAGGCAGTTATGAACGTAAACAGAGGCAGTTATAAACATAAACAGAGGCAGTTATGAACATAAACAGAGGCAGTTATGAACATAAACAGAGGCAGTTATAAACATAAACAGAGGCAGTTATGAACGTAAACAGAGGCAGTTATGAACGTAAACAGAGGCAGTTATGAACGAAAACAGAGGCAGTTATGAACATAAACAGAGGCAGTTATGAACATAAACAGAGGCAGTTATGAACATAAACAGAGGCAGTTATGAACGTAAACAGAGGCAGTTATAAACATAAACAGAGGCAGTTATGAACATAAACAGAGGCAGTTATGAACGTAAACAGAGGCAGTTATGAACGAAAACAGAGGCAGTTATCAACGTAAACAGGCAGTTATGAACATAAACAGAGGCAGTTATGAACGTAAACAGAGGCAGTTATGAACGTAAACAGAGGCAGTTATGAACGTAAACAGAGGCAGTTATGAACATAAACAGAGGCAGTTATGAACATAAACAGAGGCAGTTATGAACGTAAACAGAGGCAGTTATGAACATAAACAGAGGCAGTTATGAACATAAACAGAGGCAGTTATGAACATAAACAGAGGCAGTTATGAACGTAAACAGAGGCAGTTATAAACATAAACAGAGGCAGTTATGAACATAAACAGAGGCATTTATGAACGTAAACAGAGGCAGTTATGAACGAAAACAGAGGCAGTTATGAACGTAAACAGGCAGTTATGAACATAAACAGAGGCAGTTATGAACGTAAACAGAGGCAGTTATGAACGTAAACAGAGGCAGTTATGAACGTAAACAGAGGCAGTTATGAACATAAACAGAGGCAGTTATGAACATAAACAGAGGCAGTTATGAACGTAAACAGAGGCCGTTATGAACATAAACAGAGGCAGTTATGAACATAAACAGAGGCAGTTATGAACATAAACAGAGGCAGTTATGAACGTAAACAGAGGCAGTTATGAACGTAAACAGAGGCAGTTATGAACATAAACAGAGGCAGTTATGAACGTAAACAGAGGCCGTTATGAACATAAACAGAGGCAGTTATGAACATAAACAGAGGCCGTTATGAACGTAAACAGAGGCAGTTATGAACGTAAACAGAGGCAGTTATGAACATAAACAGAGGCAGTTATGAACGTAAACAGAGGCAGTTATGAACGTAAACAGAGGCAGTTATGAACGTAAACAGAGGCAGTTATGAACATAAACAGAGGCAGTTATGAACATAAACAGAGGCAGTTATGAACGTAAACAGAGGCAGTTATGAACATAAACAGAGGCAGTTATGAACGTAAACAGAGGCAGTTATGAACGTAAACAGAGGCAGTTATGAACGTAAACAGTTGGGTGTGTGTCAGTATACTGGACCTGTGCATTCGGTCTTAAAGTGACATTAGCCTAATAAACCTGCCGCTGTCTGTCATTAATGTTAATCAGAAAAAGCTGAGAGAATCACTCACTGCTCTTGACTGAATACTTTATCGAAAACTTTTAAACTTTAAT
>CM070820.1:53994844-54044844 GCA_036326025.1 Chrosomus eos | reverse complement strand
GGTTGGGCAACGGCAGGATTCCAGAGGAAACGGTTTTCTGGGCGTTTGCGGCTCAAACACAAACTCCAGCATCAACACAACGCCCTATTGTGCTGAGAGTGTCCTCACTCGCTCATGCTAATCTCGCTCATGCTAGCTCAGGAACACACGCCCACGTCTCAGGAGACAGAAGAGCTGAAAACACACTCAGATGAACATCTGGTTTTGATGATGTCACTCAGACAGGTTCAGCTGGAGTAAACAGAAAGACGGGCGAGTCAGCTGATCTGAGTGTGTGTGTGGAATGTGTCTGTTGGTGTGTGTGTGTGTCTGTGGAATGTGTCTGTTGGGTGTGTGTGTGTGTGTGTGTGTGTGTGTGTGTGTGTGTGTGATGTGTCTGTTTGGTGTGTGTGTGTGTGTGTGTGTGTGTGTGTGTGTGTGTGTGTGTGTGTGTGTGTGTGTGTGTGTAATGTGTCTGTTGGGTGTGTGTGTGTGTGTGTGTGTGTGTGTGTGTGTAATGTGTCTGTTGGGTGTGTGTGTGTGTGTGTGTGTGTGTGTGTGTGTGTGAGAGTGTGTGTGTGTGTGGTGTGTGTGTGTGTGTGTCTGTCTGTCTGTCTGTTGGGTGTGTGTGTGTGTGTGTAATGTGTCTGTTGGGTGTGTGTGTGTGTGTGTGTGTGTGTGTGTGTGTGTAATGTGTCTGTTGGGTGTGTGTGTGGTGTGTGGTGTGTGTGTGTGTGTGTGTTGTGCTGTTGGTGTGGTGTGTGTGTAATGTGTCTGTTGGGTGTGTGTGTGTGTGTGTGTGTGTGTGTAATGTGTCTGTTGGTGTGTGTGTTGTGTGTGTGTGTGTGTGTGTGTGTGTGTGTGTTGTGTCTGTTGTGTTGGGTGTGTGTGTGTGTGTGTGTGTGTGTGTGTAATGTGTCTGTTGGGTGTGTGGTGTGTGTGTGTGTGTGTGTGTGTGTGTGTGTGTGTGTGTAATGTGTCTGTTGGGTGTGTGGGGTGTGTGTGAGTGAGTGTGTGATGTGAGTTGTGTGTGTGTGTGTGTGTGTGTTGGTGTGTGTGTGGTGTGTGTGTGTGTGTGTGTGTGTCTGTTGGGTGTGTGTGTGTGTGTGTATGTGTCTGTTGGGTGTGTGTGTGTGTGTGTGTGTGTGTGTGTGTGTGTGTGTGTGTGTGTGTGTGTGTGTGTGTGTGTGTGTGTGTTGTGTGTGTGTGTGTGTGTGTGTGATGTGTCTGTGGTGTGGTGTGTGTGTGTGTGTTGTGTGTGTGTTGGTGTGTGTGGAGTGTGTGTGTGGTGTGTGTGTGTGTGTGTGTGTTTGGTGTGTGTGTGTAATGTGTCTGTTGGGTGTGTGTGTGTGTGTGTGTGTGTGTGTGTGTAGTGTTGTTGTGTGTGTGTGTGTGGTGTGTGTGTGTGGTGTGTGTGTCTGTCTGTTGGGTGTGTGTGTGTGTGTCTGTGTTGGTGTGTGTGTGGGTGTGTGTGTGTGTGTGGTGTGTGTGTGTGTGTGTGTGTGTGGTGTGGTGTTGTGTGACGCTTCACATCTGCCGGGAGAAGAGACTCAAGCTACATCATTAACTACATTAGTAGGGACATTAATATTAAAGGCCGTGTTGCAGGGTTAATTTTTCAATGAATTTGTGCAATGTGCTAGCCTGTTTAAAACCAGACCCTTCTCAGTTGAAACTGAGTTATGGTCTGGCAAAGCTCCATAGACAAATCATTTCCAATTGGATAGACCTAAATCAACCAATCAGAGCGCTGAAGGAGATGACGTATGCAGAGGGCTCTCGCTAAGACCCACCCATTCGTTTAGTATTGGCCAACGGGACTCGTTGTTATGGGAAGGAGGAGGCGGAACCCGGCGAACATTCACACATTTTAATGACAAAGTAAAACAAATACAAAGTCCCTCACGGTCGACTGCCGCCACACATAATAAAACAAAACATCAAATAAAATCCAGGCCTGTCCTCTCTCGATCTTCACCGTCGTCGCTCCTCCTCTTATGCTTCCGCTCCTCACTCACGCCGTTCTCTGAAGCCGCCTTTCCACTGCACACGACATTCGCATACGATTGTCGCATTTCGCCCCCTAGTGTCTGTCGCACGGAACTTTGAAATTGTTCGTGAAGCAACCATTACCCTCAGCTATTCACAATGGTAAAATGAATGATTATAATAAATGTAATGCATGCATGAATATATCCACACAAAACAAATGACCCTCAATACATCTAAAATAAAAACAGATAGATTTTATAGAGCTAATCAATATAAATATTGATTTAATAATTATAAAATATTTTTTTCTGCCATAATTATTAATAACCGGGATTTTACAGATATAGCGTTTAGAGAATAACATTAAAGAGTTAAAATATTGGTAATTCTTGCCTCGCGCTCATAGTTTTGATTAGAATACATCACATCCGGTCGGCTGGTCGCATACGGTCTATTCGCAGAAGTTCAGATATTTCAACGGATCCAAAGCTCAAATCGGATCCGCATTTTTCGCATACGCATATGATCGGACATCCACGCAGCTCCCGTACGACTCACCATTGGAAATGAATGACTTCCGGTTTGACGGCTGTCGTTTGTCGTGTGCAGTGGAAAGGCGGCTTCAGTCCCTCGGCCTCGATCGTCTGCTCGCCACACTGGTATATCAGACTTTTGACGAATCCAGTCGGTACGACAGCGATAACATATGTTTTAGACGTGAAGGCTTTGAGTGTTGTACTTTGCTCGGGTTATAATAACAAAAAGGATTTTTTAAATCGCTTAAACAGACGCGATAGCTGATTCAAACGAGTGATGTTAGACGGCGACATCCATCTTGTATCTGCTTCAAAATCCCAGCGCTGTCGTCATCGTGTAAAGCCCGCTCCAACGCTTCTGATTGGTGCCACGATTTCTGCGGACTGGAAATGGACTTGACTGAGCTCTTTGCCAGACTAACTAGCAGAGCAAATCTAAATTTGCCGGAAGTTGTCTGGGTTTTCCCAGGCTAGCAATTTGCTTGTTGGTAATAAAAATTTTAACTGTTTCCATTGTATTTTATGTTGTTGGGTATCACACAAACGGAATATAATACGAAAAAGTAGGTACTGTCTTACAGCGGTTGCAACGATTCTCCTTTCCACCACAATGCATTGGATGACGTCACCTTGGGGAGAGAATCCTCGCTGCCCGCCTAGAGAGCATTGAGAGTAACTAGAGAGACGAGTAGTAGACGAGAGTATTCAGATAGCGCAGATTATAGATAAATAGATAAATACATAGATAGATAGATAGATAGACAGACAGATAGACAGATAGATAGATAGGCTAGTATATGCAGTAACTGCACATCCAACGGCGCGGGCGCCTCTGACGTGCGACCAATGAGCCAACTCTACGTTGTCAATGATCTACCTACTATATATTTCTATCTATTTATCTATCTAGCTGCTAGCTATCTATGCTAACGTCTATGCTATCTGGATGTCTGCCTATCTCTCTCTATACTGCCCACACAAGCACCTGCCAAACACAGACAGACACGCGGCGGCTACGTTTGCAAAAACATTTTCACCGGAGGAAGAGATAAACGCTTAGAAACGCCAATAGAGCTAGCATGATGCCTTCTATTTCTAGATGACAAAGAGCAAGTTTACCAGTACTACGACACTATGACAAAGGTTACCGGTACTTATCTGAACTAACGTCATGATCACTGTCACTAGATATAAAGAAAACGTTGATTTTTCACTCGGTCCTATTAAATGACAGTAAAAAAAAGAATATGTGTGGTTATTGTGCACTGCTGCTCGTAGACTAGCTCCAGTGCTCTTTGCTGCAGTGTTTAATGATAGCATCTCACCAGGACACTTCACCAACTCTTCCTCATCCCAGTCAGTCGCCATAGTGCTAATACTAGGCTGAGAATGTCTAATAGTAGACGGACTGATACTAGGCTGAGGCTGCCTTTCCTCCACTTCTCCCCAACGTGACGTCATCGCCGAATCGCGTAAAAAAAACGTTAATACCAAAAACGTAAAGAACTGGTCTTTAAAACCATTTTGGGGACATTTGAAAAATAATATACATATCTTGAGTGATTTATGTACCCATTAATCGACAGTGGTGGTTAACCTGCAACATGGCCTTTAAATAAAGTAAATTGAAATTAAAAGTTGCGATTTTCTTTTCTTTTATGTGACAGACACACACTACCACTCACAAGTTCTGGATCAGTATGATTATTAGGGCTGGGTATTGTTAGGAATTTCACAATTCGATTCGATTTCGATTCTTTAGGCTTCGATTCGATTCGATTCGATATTGACTTATTAGCTTCGATATCGATTCAATAATAAGTAAATACACAAGTAATTAAGTAATTATGGGTATATTTTTAAATAATGTGTGCAGTATTACCAATGTTTAAGAACAAATTGACCCAAGCATGTTTCCTGTCATGGTTTATTTAGCAGAACAAACTGTACAATATTGTACATGTGTTGAATATAGGGCTGGGCGATATGGCCTAAAAAAAAAATCCCCGATTTTTTGACAAAAAATCCGATTTACGATTTAAATCGATTTTTTTCTCTTCCCTACTTAAAATCAATCCTCTGATGACAAAGAAATTGTTCAAAACAAGTTTTTACTTTATTTTGTTTTGATATTCCCTTCTGGGATATTATCTGGATTAAAGTGCAATCAGAAACAACAAGCCAAAAAGACCAGAGGGTCCTGTCATTGTAAATAGCCTAGTGTAAATGTAACATAACATAAAATGGGTGGATTGGGGGGGATGTGTAAAGAAAAAAAAACTTGCATCACAAGAAGTTTATTGTGATTGTCAAATTATTTGGTAACTAAACATCATTTTATCAAGTTTATTAACTATGTAAACACAATGTTTACATGCATAAAGACTGGTATGCTACTGTTTTTATTATTGCTTAACACAAATTTCACAATTTCAATTCAATTCATGTGATTTTGATTCTGATATTGATTCAATATCAATTCCTTTGGATAAATATTAGGTACAGTAGATATGTTAATGTGTTATGTTAATTGTTCTCCAAAAATAAATCACCTAATGCTGTAAACAGAGAGCCCTGTCAGCTGGTATTATTAAAGGTTAAAACTAACTCAAATTAAACATAATGCGTTTTTTATAATAACAAACTACGTTATAATATTTTAATGATATAGGTAAAATATAATAAATGTGTAATATAGTTATCATATTTAGCCAAATACTCCTCTCTATAGCAATTATTTTAAGTCCAACTAACATGCGTGCTATGGGTCATTAAAAGGCATCCTGAGGTAAATGTAACGTTACGTGACACATGTTGTTCTCCAGCTGTTTTATGGACATCTTTCCGCGGTTGAAAAACACTGATCGATTGATTTTATTAGCTACATTTGGGTAAGTTAGTAGTGAAGAGTAACAGATGATCGGTTCATGTGCCGCTTGAACTGAGATCTGTCAGCGATCTTTCACGTCACATTTACAAGCGCCAAAACGGTGTTTATTGTTGGAATTTCGTAATAAAATTAACAGAATCTGAGAGCCGAGAATCTGTTTCATATCAACAGTAACCTGCTCTGTCTTGTATGTCGGTGTCAGTGTCCTCTTTGCTTCGCGATGTTTCTCTGCGTGAGGAAATGGATGTGTGTGTGAGAGAGCGTGTAAAAAGTGACAATTGCGTGTCTCTCAGTGAACTCGTGAGAGTTGGCGGCCCTGCAGATTCAGTTTGTAAATGTTTTCGGCGGTTGTGCTTCTGCTGCCGCGGTCTTGTTCATTTGCCATGTTGTTTGTGTATCTCTATCATGGCAAGCGCTGAGCGCGGTCGGAACTACGGGAGCCCATATGGGCGCGTCGGCGGTTGTTAAAGAGAAAACCGATTTTCATTCAAAAAAATCGGCGTAAACTCGCGTAAACTACACATTCGAGTTAATCGATAAAATCGATTTATCGCCCAGCCCTAGTTGAATACAAAGCACAACTGTAACAAACAGGTGCTTTATTAACATCTCTAATCTAAAGTGCATGTAACTGTTAGTAGAAAATATATTTTTCTTCCTAAACATTCAAGTTATAAAATAAATGTAAACAGAAGCACAAAATGTGCATACTCATAAAACAAAGTGCAACCATAGATATTATAACATTACAAAGTGCTAACTTACTTTGTCAACACAATAAATAACACTGAACAGCTGATCAGAGAACCTTTGGCTTATTTACTGTGCCTATGTAGGATACATTACCGACATTTCTATCATATAACTCATAACATTTTAGTACAATATATATAACATGTTAACTCAGAAGCATTTGTTATCAAACTAGTGCACATGCAGTTTTTGGGGACGTTGCGACCTTCGTCTGTTAAATTATATAGGACAACTTAGTTTGAATAAACGAGCAGACACTGATTAGCTACTTGCTCTACGTTTATTTAAAATGAACAACAAGACGACTAGAAGTGAATGTGCTTTCCATTAAATGAATCACACACAGTAAACAAATCCTTAACAAAAAAATCTTTGCAATGAATTGCAATTTAGACTCGCAAACTGCGTGCCGGTGCGGTGACATACATACTCGGACAGATTCGGCTTGTCAGCGCGCGCTGTTACAAAAAAAGCCTTGCACACAGCCAAGCGAAATGAGGTCTTGCACACCAAACGCGTCATTTTTGCCGCGTGCACCTTCGCTCACGTGCGGATTATAGACAGTAAAAGAAACGGACGCGTCGAGTATAAACAAGTCTTTACTCCGTGTCAGCGCGCGCTCTGATGAGTGTTGTCCACAGCGCCGCCACTGGGCGGTGGGCTGAATCGATTCATAGGATTTGATGAATCGATATTGAATTGAGAAACAAATAATTGCAATGCATTGATGAATCGATATTTTTACCCAGCCCTAATGATTATCAATGTTTTTAAAATAAGTGTCTTCTGCTCACCAAGGCTGCATTTATCTGGGGCAATTCCAGCGTTATGGGTGTGACATTTGAACTCATAATGACAGGTGAAATGTCTCAGAAAAAAAAAAACTTCTTACAATATTTAAATTTGAAATGCATATTCTCAGAGCACCCCATCTGGGGAATTGACAGGCAAAATATGTTTTTCTAAAATATATTTAAGCACCCCCAAAAAAGGAAAATATGCATGCGTTATGGATGTGACGGGAAATGACAGAGTTTTTGGTATACTGTTCGATTTCCTTTAAAGTCTGTGAACTTTTAAATCCAATGTATAAATATTGCTATCCACATGATGAAGGGGTCTTAGCTGAACATAAAAATATCAATGTTTAAAATATATATATTTTTATGAAGTGTATTATGAGGAAAAACCAACGTTATGGATGTGACAAAAACCCCGTTATGGATGTGACGCGTCTGAAATACAGAGAATCTGCTTGGAAAAATCAACAATCAAACCATCATGGCACTTTTGTTGACGCATAATGGCTGTGTTTTCACATTAAGCAGTCCCTCCAGAAAAACGCGGAGTTTTTTTGTGATTGTTGCGGGCAAAAATCCTTGATTACGCGGCCCGTTTTCTTTAAAAATGCGATGGAATATGCGGGATATTTATGAAATTATTTGCGATGAAATTGCGGGAACTTGCAAAAATTGCGGGAACTTGCAAAAACTGCGGTTTGATGAAAAAGAGGGAAAAAAAGTGATTCCCCGGACACCCTGTTCTCACTAGGCTACTACCTTAATGTAAAGAGTAATTTCTTATTACTTCCTATGATAAGCAAGCATACTACATCACAGAAAGTGCTGGAAATATTTAATTTCTCATCTTGTTTTATTCCAGACTGTAACAAGTGGAAATAAGGTGTGGCCCCTTTAAGAGCTGTGCGCTCCCTGTTGAACTGTCTGCCGCCATGCGCATCGAACAGTGTTCAGTAGACACCCCATGTTCGATGCTACTTCTTTTATCTTATTTTGTTTATTAAGTAACGATGTGGACGGAAGAACGTGTGACAGACAGTTATACGAGTTCGATTTGGGAATAAAGTGCGATCTGTGAGATGCCAATCGCCTCTGTGAGTCTGTCTGTTAATAACTTCAGTTGTGAGCTATCCCTATTTTTCTTCTTAAATATTTAAAAATAAAGTGTGCTCCTGTTTTACAGCTTTTCGATGATGTTCACGTCGCGTAATTATGTAACTTTATAACGTTCCCATGCCAACAGGGGGAAATGGCTGCTCTTGTGTGAAGCAAACGCAACATTTTTCAACTTTCTGCTAAAATATATATGTGACTTTTTGCGACGAAAATGCGGGGATTATGAAATCATGCAAGCCCCGCATATTTTGCGTGGAAATCAGCAATTTATGCGGCGAAATTGCGGAGTATTTGAAAAAATGCGACCCCCGCATAAATATGCGGACTTTGGCTGATTATGCATTGAATTCAGCGATCGCATAATCGCGTTTTTCTGTAGGGACTAATTAAGAAGACTGTCTGAAATGATTCTGAAGACTCAGAACTTTAAATAGTCTTTCTACAAAACAAAACTTGAAATGAAGTGGCCAAAATCATTTCTGTCTTGAAACAGATCAATAATCACATGCATGATTTAATATGAAGCGTCCGTAACGCATTATTATGGTTGTTCAGAGCAAAGTAGTGAGATGAATTGTCTATCCTAATAAGCATAAACATAATTTAGCTTTGTAAATAAAGTTTCAAGTTATTTGCATTTATATTTGTCATATTAAATAAACTAAACCTTTAAAACGTTATGGACGTGACAGTGCACTGAAGCGTCAAGACCTCTTTATTATAGCCCTTATAAATTCAGCAGGCAGTGCTGTTATGACCAAATTAGTATATTTATTTATCAGGCATGCCTCCATCTTTCTGCAAAATGCTTACTGTTAAAATAAAGTTTAAAAAGGGGGGTCTTTGATTAGGGCTGGGCGTTAAAACGATAACGATATGTATCGCGATAGACATGTGATCGATATCAATAAAAAATGTGTTCGATAAAACGTTCGATATTTTTTTTCTTAGTCGGAAGAAACCACAGGTTGCGACGCAAGTTTAGTTTGCATTAACAAAGGCACGCACTCTCTGATAACCTACCTAGCAACGTAGGGAGTGACACGCTAACAGGCAATCATGTAACGGTGTCAGTTTGTTGCGCTATATCGTTGTCTCGTGCTGCTGCAATGCTGGAGTGTTGCAGCAGTGTTGCTGAACAGTTGAGACATAAGCCCCTTTCACACAGAGATTCCGGAAAATACACGGATAATGTGACCTGGCATTTGTCCCGGGATTGTTTGATTTCGGTTCATTCACACTGCCAGTGATTTGCCGGGATCTGTGAGTGCGTTCACAAACAACCCGTTAATGTCACGGAAAGCCGCGTGACGTCGGATGAGACGTGTAACGTACGCGTCGAAAACATGTGCACGCGCGCACCTTTCCACAGAGCTGGCGAACGATCGCAGCTTCAGCGCGGATAGTGAGGAGCTCCTGTCTCTGCTTCTTTCCAGTTTGCAGATGACGTTGATGACGAACACAAACTCTCTTCTAAGAGCAACAGAGTCGCGTGATGGCACATGCGTCATCACTATTACACACCCCTTACGGCATTGGTTCTGGCTTTTGTTCACACAGCGCGCGTTCCGGGTCTGAACACGGCCATGTTACTAGGTCCTCAAGAACTAGGGTCGTGTTTGCGTTCACACAGAAGGCACTCTGGCAATTTGCCGGGTTCAAAGTGCTGTGTGAAAGGGGCTATAAAAACATACTCCGTCATTTTGTTAATACAGAACATCATTCAGTCTGCAAAGTGTTTAATTATATTTGCGTAGGCCTATACTCGCAATAAAACACAACATTGTGCTTTTTTCACACTGTATGTCAAACTGTAACCTACAACTGTCTCACACACACACACGCACGCACGCACGCACACACACACCTTTTTAAAAGCAAAACATATTTATCCAACCCCTTTTTAAAACAGTCTGTGTGTTCCATCTTTTGGACATTCATCATATCGCATTGGTTTTCATTTCTTGTCCTCAAAACAGAGCACTAATCTGTTTATTTTTAAGTTACACATTGATTAAAAAAGAAAATCAAATGTGTTGGTAGTATTATTTTATACGGAAATCAATTATTTATAAGTCTGATGAGAATAAAGTTAGGGTTAATTAAAATTAAGGAAAACAAATATATTGATCTGAAATATTGCAAATCTTTAATTTATTCAGGTACAATTACCAAACATATCTCAAGGTCTTTTTATCTTTTTATTAATTTAATAAACTAATTATATAAAACTAGTATCAGCATAGATGTATCTAGCACAAGCATAAATGAAATAAAAAAAAACAACATTATATTATTTAAACATAAATATGAAACGTATGTTTAAAGGGCCTATATGCGTTTTCCTGAAATTTAAACTCGCGACTGACACCTGTGGTCAAAAAACAGAACTGATCTTCCTTTCTGCTCGCTCTCGCAGCCAGGGTTGCCAGGTCTGCACAACAAAACCAGCCCAATTGCTCATCAAAACTAACCCAATCACGGCCAAAAATAGTCAAATAGCGTTCCCGGGTGTTTCCCCAATAACAATCATGTTCCAGTGAGTAAAACAATCGCGTCAACCCGTGCACTACAAACAACCCGCGGAAACAGTGCAGGCATACGGACCTGGCAACCCTGCTCGCAGCGCTCGTGCGTGCACACTTCACAAGTCACCTGCTGCCTGCAAGGAGGTCAACATTATGTTTACAGAGGTGAGAACAGTCAAATACATATATTGTTTGAGATAAGTTTGCGAGTGTAGGCTACTTGCTGACTAGCAGTGGTGGCAGAGTGATCTGAAACGGTTAACATGAACGCGCTTGAGGTCACATCCGCAGACAGAAAACAGGAAAAATAGGATACAGGCTTATAGGTGCACCCACTGTGAGCGGACAGGTGTCAGTATGCTCAACAGGAGATGTTTGAGTCATAAATGGTCAAATATAAAGGCTATTGTTACGTTTATTTTGGGGGAAAAGTTCCATATAGTCCCCTAAGTTTTTTAAGTTATATTTGACCCAGATCCAGACTAGACCAAACCAGACTAGACCCAGACTAGACCCAGATCCAGACTAGACCCAGATCCAGACCCAGACTAGACCCAGATCCAGACTAGACCCAGATCCAGACCCAGACTAGACCCAGATCTAGACTAGACCCAGATCCAGACCCAGACTAGACCCAGATCCAGACCCAGACCAAACCAGACTAGACCCAGACCCAGACTAGACCCAGACTAGACCCAGATCCAGACCAAACCAGACTAGACCCAGACTAGACCCAGATCCAGACTAAACCAGATCCAGACCCAGACTAAACCAGATCCAGACCCAGACTAAACCAGATCCAGACTAAACCAGATCCAGACTAAACCAGATCCAGACCCAGACTAGACCCAGATCCAGACCAAACCAGACTAGACCCAGATCCAGACCCAGACTAGACCCAGATCCAGACTAAACCAGATCCAGACCCAGACTAGACCAGATCCAGACCCAGACTAGACCAGACCCAGACTAGACCCATATCCAGTAATCTGATCCCTCTAACCTACAGTTATTATGACCAGCACTACAGAAATCAGACTAACTCACTTGTAATTCTAGCGTAAGCAGTTTATAACCGGCCACAGATCAGGTTGCGGAGTCAGACAGTAAGACTGGATCCTACAGTTGGTGAGACTTTTCTATAGAGCTTTAAAGTGACAGGAATGATTAATCGCTTTATATATATGTTTTTCTCTCCCGCTGAGGGACACACACACACACACACACACACACACACACACACACACACACACACACACACACACACACACACACACACACACACACACACACGGACCTAAAGTGAGAAACCAAGCTTATACATCATATAGAATGCGTTTTTTGGAAAATGTAAAAATGCAGAAAGTTTAATGTAATGGGAAGGTTTAGGGGTCGGGTTAGTGTGTGTGTGTGTGTGTGTGTGTGTGTGTGTGTGTGTGTGTGTGTGTGTGTGTGTGTGTGTGTGTGTGTGTGTGTGTGTGTGTGTGTGTGTAAACAGATGAAACCCATTATAAAGAATAAAGCTTCAGTTCTCACTAAGCGCCAGATTGACAGCAGACATCAGTACAGGAGAGTTAGTCTATCTCCGATAGAGAGCGGGACTCACCCATGTCAGGAGACTCTCGCACAGCTCGACCCGGTCCACTGTCTCCGGCGCGCTCATGTTCGCTCACAAGTTCAACTGACGTTTAATCGCGTGAATCTCCAGGGGAATATATATATAAGAGTGCCTGTGCGGTTAATGTCCGATTATGAGAGAAATCCTGTCGAATAAAAGTGTCGAAATGTGATTTAGCGGAATAAAGCGGCGGTGACAGACACACATTAGCGGATTCTCCCTCAGACACACGGGGTCCTTCAGCTGCCACCCTGCAGGATCGGGACACCTAATGCCTGAAGGAAAATCACGCTGAAGAAAACTTCTTTCGTGACAAGACGGATTAAAAGCGGAGAATGGTTATTTTACTATATAAAAAAACGGTAGGGTGAGAAAATCGCGCACAAGAACACTTGAAGTGAGACAGGCAGTGAAACGGACCGCTTTTAATCCGGTGATGACGAATGCGGAACTTTGCTTGTTTTTTAGAGGTATTTATATGGGGTGTGATTGTATAAGAGAAATAAGGGTGATATATTGATATACTGATAGAGTGATTGTGTTTTTTTCTCGGTTTTCTCCGGAATGTAAGTAAGCCTGTTGTGTTGTGTGTTCCGTCCTCCAGAGCGACAGGCGACGCACGAGCGCTCACACCAGCCGAAGGAAGGACCCCTGAAGGAGGAATGCGGAACTGATTCCGCCCGTCTGTGTCCAGTTCTTTTAACTGTCTATGGCGCAAACACACACACACACACACACACACACACACACACACAAACACACGTCTGCCAATCCGCCATTAAACACCAGAAGAAGAAGAAGAACACACACACTAAACAGTTTTCTTTGCGAAAGTGTGTTTGAGACCTGAAACTGGGGAGTGTTTTCTCATGTAAGTGTTTGAAAAACAGCCTGTGTGTGTGTGTGTGTGTGTGTGTGTGTGTGTGTGTGTGTGTGTGTGTGTGTGTGTGTGTGTGTGTGTGTGTGTGTGTGTGTGTGTGTGTGTGTGTGTGTGTGTGTGTGTGTGTGTGTGTGTGTGTGTGTGTGTGTGTGTGTTGTCGCACACAGAGTGGAGGATATGAGCAGGCGTAGTGTTGTGATATATTGTGTTGTGTTGTCTTGTGATATGTTTTGTTGTGATATATTGTGTAGTGTTGTGATATATTGTGTTGTGATATATTGTGATATATTGTGTTGTGTTGTGATATATTGTGTTGTTGTGATATATTGTGATGTGTTGTGTGGTCGCACACAGAGTGGAGGATATGAGCAGGCGTAATGTAGTGTAGTGTTGTGTAGTGTTGTGTAGTGTTGTGTGTTGTGGTACACAGAGTGGAGGATATGAGCAGGTGTAGTGTTGTGTTGTGTGTTGTGGTACACAGAGTGGAGGATATGAGCAGGTGTAGTGTTGTGTAGTGTTGTGTGTTGTGGTACACAGAGTGGAGGATATGAGCAGGTGTAGTGTTGTGATGTGTTGTGTTGTGTTGTGATGTGTTGTGTAGTGTTGTGGTACACAGAGTGAAGGATATGAGCAGGCGTTGTGTTGTGTAGTGTTGTGATGTGTTGTGTGTTGTGGTACACAGAGTGGAGGATATGAGCAGGTGTAGTGTTGTGATGTGTAGTGTTGTGTTGTGTAGTGTAGTGTTGTGGTGTGTTGTGATGTGTTGTGATGTGTAGTGTAGTGTAGTGTTGTGGTACACAGAGTGGAGGATATTATGGTGCTTACTCCGTGCCAAAATCAAACATTGGAACGACCGATCGAACGTCTATCTGAACGTGTTGTACTTTTGAGCGTCTGACACCGAGCGGGTCGACCCACATGACGTCAACGTCTTGAAATTAGCAGTTTTTTAGCCATGCAAGTATCCAAGCTGATGTGTAAAGACTATAAATGGACATGAAAGGCAATGCATATAAATATTGTACCCCTAAAACAACACCAACACATTTTTCCTGAATCCTGTGCATGTAAGGTTATGTGTTTTACTTTCAAAGAGCAGAAATACCAACGCAGTCTCATGAAAGTGCATATCAATACCACTAATGTTAGTTCTCGTGCCATTTATACGCCAAAAATTTTTTTTTGCGTGCATATGCTACGCACTGAAAACCCCTTGGGTAGGATTAGGGGGAGGGGGATGGGGGTGCGTATTACACGCCATAAACTGCGTATCATATACACGCAAAAACTGATCTTGGCGTATAAATGGCGCGAGAAATAACATAATAACACAAATAACATTCGCTAAGACGTTGACGTCATGTGGGTCGACCCGCTCGGTGTCAGACGCTCAAAAGTACAACACGTTCAGATAGACGTTCGATCGGTCGTTCCAATGTTTGATTTTGGCACGGAGTAAGCACCATAGATATGAACAGGGGCCTGTACCATGAAGGTAGCTGAACAAACTCGGAGTTACAGGATTAGTTTTGAGTTGACAAAACCAAACCGATGCAATCAGGCTTTATTGGTACCATGATGCAGCTCATCAACTTTCTCTGTCAACTCAGGCTTTGATCTTAAGCTATGATTACTCCCTGAGCGCGTGCACATACCAAAGTGACGTTGGCACCGAACAACCAATCGCGTTCGATATGGATAGAGCGAGAGCGATACTTTCTTTCCGCGGAGGAGCAAGAGATAATCATTCAGAATTACGATGAATTTAAATATGTATTACAAGCTCGACACAATACGGTCTCTGCTGCCAAAGCAAGAGAAGACTGTTGGAGAAAGATTACTGATTGTGTTAATGTGTAAGCTAAATAAATACGTTCTTTATTCATGTAAAAATGTAGGCTATATATAGGCTATGAATGTATGTGTGTGTGAAATATAGCTTATATTTTTATAATATATAAAAAAATGTGCATGTATATACTAATAAAGATTAATATTCATTGATTTTAGATGCAACTCCAAACGTTCTTGGCAGCTGATAAAGACAAAATATAAAAATATAATTCAAAGTAGCCTAGTAATTATTTAAACACAACCTTTTGTTATTTTTTTATTAACACTTGTTTGAAGCAAACCGAAAAAAGAGTGAAAACCAGAAAACCAGTGGAGGGCCACTCCTCCAGAATACACTGAGTTGGCTCTGATAGGAATAAGGGACGGCCGATTATGGGATTACAGGTGATGTACAATCTGACCCTAGTGCTGGCTCCTCTAAAAGTAACACTGGGTACGCGATACATTACTATTTTAAGTTTAAATATGGCTGACTGTATGTTCTGCAATAGAGGGAAATGCAGTGTCCCTATTGAAGCCAGCACACACACACAGTCTCCCACACAGAGGTCAGTATGCAGCAGACACAACACCAGAAACATATGGGCCTACTTTTATTTATCAGGGAGGAGGAAATGATGAAGACACTCTGTCTGTGTTCTGGGACAGTTGCTGAGGTGAATGCACTGGGCTTTTTATTAAGGCAAACATTTGAATGTGTGGCATAAAAAAGGGACTGGCCCAAGTTACACATCTCTTTTATTGTAGGATTTTTCACAACCTGTCCCAGAAACTGAAGCCTCTACTTCAACAGGCTTCAAAAGAAATGTGAACAAGGTAAGGATTTAAAACCCTTGACATATGTTACAGGTGTTTGTCAAGGACCTTTTTGTGAGTTGATTAGCCTCCCAAAAACTTGTAATGATCATGTTTGTGGTGGAATTATGTTTCAGGTGGAAACAGACTCAGTCAGGGCCCTTTACAAAAGGAGCCTATGGAGCTAGACTGCACACTAAAGGAGCCCATAGAGCTAGACTGCACACTAAAGGAGCCTATAGAGCTAGACTGCACACTAAAGGAGCCTATAGAGCTAGACTGCACACTAAAGGAGCCTATAGAGCTAGACTGCACACTAAAGGAGCCTATGGAGCTAGACTGCACACTAAAGGAGCCTTTAGAGCTAGACTGCACACTAAAGGAGCCTATAGAGCTAGACTGCACACTAAAGGAGCCTATAGAGCTAGACTGCACACTAAATGAGCCTATAGAGCTAGACTGCACACTAAATGAGCCTATAGAGCTAGACTGCACACTAAAGGAGCCTATGGAGCTAGTCTGCACACTAAAGGAGCCTATAGAGCTAGACTGCACACTAAAGGAGCCTATAGAGCTAGACTGCACACTAAAGGAGCCTATGGAGCTAGACTGCACACTAAAGGAGCCTATAGAGCTAGACTGCACACTAAAGGAGCCTTTGGAGCTAGTCTGCACACTAAAGGAGCCTATAGAGCTAGACTGCACACTAAAGGAGCCTATAGAGCTAGACTGCACACTAAAGGAGCCTATGGAGCTAGTCTGCACACTAAAGGAGCCTATAGAGCTAGACTCCACACTAAAGGAGCCTATAGAGCTAGACTGCACACTAAAGGAGCCTATGGAGCTAGTCTGCACACTAAAGGAGCCTATAGAGCTAGACTGCACACTAAAGGAGCCTATAGAGCTAGACTGCACACTAAAGGAGCCTATGGAGCTAGTCTGCACACTAA
Organism: Chrosomus eos; assembly: GCA_036326025.1. NCBI lineage: Eukaryota > Metazoa > Chordata > Actinopteri > Cypriniformes > Leuciscidae > Chrosomus > Chrosomus eos. The sequence continues at coordinate 54,028,153 of CM070820.1, read as the reverse complement.
AGGAGCCTATAGAGCTAGACTGCACACTAAAGGAGCCTATAGAGCTAGACTGCACACTAAAGGAGCCTATAGAGCTAGACTGCACACTAAAGGAGCCATAGAGCTAGACTGCACACTAAAGGAGCCTATAGAGCTAGACTGCACACTAAAGGAGCCTATAGAGCTAGACTGCACACTAAAGGAGCCTATAGAGCTAGACTGCACACTAAAGGAGCCTATGGAGCTAGTCTGCACACTAAAGGAGCCTATAGAGCTAGACTGCACACTAAAGGAGCCTATAGAGCTAGACTGCACACTAAAGGAGCCTATAGAGCTAGACTGCACACTAAAGGAGCCTATAGAGCTAGACTGCACACTAAAGGAGCCTATAGAGCTAGACTGCACACTAAAGGAGCCTATAGAGCTAGACTGCACACTAAAGGAGCCTATAGAGCTAGACTGCACACTAAAGGAGCCTATAGAGCTAGACTGCACACTAAAGGAGCCTATAGAGCTAGACTGCACACTAAAGGAGCCTATAGAGCTAGACTGCACACTAAAGGAGCCTATGGAGCTAGACTGCACACTAAAGGAGCCTATAGAGCTAGACTGCACACTAAAGGAGCCTATGGAGCTAGACTGCACACTAAAGGAGCCTATAGAGCTAGACTGCACACTAAAGGAGCCTATAGAGCTAGACTGCACACTAAAGGAGCCTATAGAGCTAGACTGCACACTAAAGGAGCCTATAGAGCTAGACTGCACACTAAAGGAGCCTATAGAGCTAGACTGCACACTAAAGGAGCCTATAGAGCTAGACTGCACACTAAAGGAGCCTATAGAGCTAGACTGCACACTAAAGGAGCCTATAGAGCTAGACTGCACACTAAAGGAGCCTATAGAGCTAGATGCACACTAAAGAGCCTATAGAGCTAGATGCACACTAAAGGAGCCTATAGAGCTAGACTGCACACTAAAGGACACTGTGAGCTGAGGAGGCTCCACATTTAAAAAATAAATGCAACAGCTAGATTAAACTGATCTCAGTATGTGAACTTATTTAACCAAGTAACACTTTAGCATGAATATTTATTAATGCAACTTTCTATTGCTTTCTTTCTCAAGTAGATTGTTATCTATTAATTTTACTATTAATTTCTCTATTAACTATTAAAATCTCTACCTGAACATTAAGGCTGTGAAAGGACTTTCTATTAACATAATCTGCCTCATGTTCTCCTAGAGAAGTGGAGATTGCAACATGCAGGCTATTGCTCCAATGACTCTATAGGGAATCCTATCATAAGATTAACCGAATAAAAAATAAAAAAAGATTTAAAATAATGCTTAACATGTACTGTATTGTATAGTAGGCCTACATTTGTGAAATTTGCTTTTTGAAAAAAAAAAAAAAAAAAAAAAAAACGTGATGTCACCCTATCAATATATTTTACCGGCAATTTTATAAAAACCCTCTCTTATGGACATGGTCAATAAATGTCTGGGGAACACTATTAAACTATTAATGTATACTCCTGCAGAGCGAGGACCACAATGGTTCGACAAACCGTGTTTTCCCCTAGATTCTGTGCATCACCGATCGTGCAAGTATGTAGGCTACCACTTGCAAAAAAACGCAACGCAATACCATTTATGGTACAGTCAGTGCATGAATTCGACGTGTTAAATTATTTATGTGCAGCTGAAGAAGTTTGCAAAGATAAGATATTCCTTCCGCAGAAAATCTGTATCTTTCATACAAGTAACTATCAGGAAAGGCAAGGGGATTTTGTCCGGCTAAAAACTCTTTCTCTACGATGTGCTCGTCTAACAATTTGCGCTGAGATGTCCACAGGATTTGAAAGAAAATGTAAAGCCATTGCACAACAAACACTGGGAATTACGTCACCTATATGTTTCTTTGCTCACAGCTGATTGGTCAAACTTCAGTCTGAGATCTCGAATCCAGAACTTAACCTGCCCCGGAGCAGGTTAGCCGTGCAGCGTAAGATACCATGGCAACGAACACCGATTAAAGCCGAGGTACTTTCATAGTACCTAAAACCCAGGATTGGCGGAAACTAAGCTGAAACATAGCTGGCTAGCCACCTAAACCGGCTTCATGGTATAGGCCCCAGGCCAGGCGTTGTGTTGTGTTGTTGTGATATATTGTGTGTTGTGGTACACAGAGTGGAGGATATGAACAGGCCAGGCGTTGTGTTGTGTGTTGTTGTGATATATTGTGTGTTGTTGCACACAGAGTGGAGGATATGAACAGGCGTAATGTTGTGTTGTGTTGTGATATATTGTGTGTTTGTTGCACACAGAGTGGAGGATATGAACAGGCGTAATGTTGTGTTGTGTTGTGATATATTGTGTGTTGTTGCACACAGAGTGGAGGATATGAACAGGCGTAATGTTGTGTTGTGTTGTGTTGTGATATATTGTGTGTTGTTGCACACAGAGTGGAGGATATGAGCAGGCGTAATGTTGTGTTGTGTTGTGTTGTGATATATTGGGTGTTGCACACAGAGTGGAGGATATGAGCAGGCGTAATGTGTTGTGTTGTGTTATATTGTGTGTTGTTGCACACAGAGTGGAGGATATGAGCAGGCGTAGTGTTGTGTTGTATGTTGTTGTGATATATTGTGTGTTGCACACAGAGTGGAGGATATGAACAGGCGTAATGTTGTGTTGTGTTGTGATATATTGTGTGTTGTTGCACACAGAGTGGAGGATATGAACAGGCGTAATGTTGTGTTGTGTTGTGATATATTGTGTGTTGCACACAGAGTGGAGGATATGAGCGGGCGTAATGTTGTGTTGTGTTGTGATATATTGTGTGTTGTTGCACACAGAGTGGAGGATATGAACAGGCGTAATGTTGTGTTGTGTTGTGTTGTGTTTGTGATATATTGGGTGTTGTTGCACACAGAGTGGAGGATATGAGCAGGCGTAATGTGTTGTGTTGTGTTATATTGTGTGTTGTTGCACACAGAGTGGAGGATATGAGCAGGCGTAGTGTTGTGTTGTATGTTGTTGTGATATATTGTGTGTTGCACACAGAGTGGAGGATATGAACAGGCGTAATGTTGTGTTGTGTTGTGATATATTGTGTGTTATTGCACACAGAGTGGAGGATATGAGCAGGTGTAATGTTGTGTTGTGTTGTGTTGTGATAAATTGTGTGTTGTTGCACACAGAGTGGAGGATATGAGCAGGCGTAGTGTTGTGTTGTGTTGTGATATATTGTGTGTTGTTGCACACAGAGTGGAGGATATGAGCAGGCGTAATGTTGTGTTGTATGTTGTATGTTGTTGTGATATATTGTGTGTTGTTGCACACAGAGTGGAGGATATGAGCAGGCGTAATGTTGTGTTGTGTTGTGATATATTGTGTGTTGTTGCACACAGAGTGGAGGATATGAACAGGCGTAATGTTGTGTTGTGTTGTGTTGTGATATATTGTGTGTTGTTGCACACAGAGTGGAGGATATGAGCAGGCGTAATGTTGTGTTGTGTTGTGTTGTGATATATTGTGTGTTGTTGCACACAGAGTGGAGGATATGAGCAGGCGTAATGTTGTGTTGTGTTGTGTTGTGATATATTGTGTGTTGCACACAGAGTGGAGGATATGAGCAGGCGTAATGTTGTGTTTGTGTTGTGATATTGTGTGTTGTTGCACACAGAGTGGAGGATATGAACAGGCGTAATGTTGTGTTGTGTTGTGATATTGTGTGTTGTTGAACACAGAGTGGAGTATATGAGCAGGCGTATTGTTGTGTTGTATGTTGTATGTTGTTGTGATATATTGTGTGTTGTTGCACACAGTGGAGAATATGAACAGGCGTAATGTTGTGTTTGTGTTGTGTTGTGATATTGTGTGTTGTTGCACACAGAGTGGAGGATATGAGCAGGCGTATTGTTGTGTTGTATGTTGTATGTTGTTGTGATATATTGTGTGTTGTTGCACACAGAGTGGAGGATATGAACAGGCGTAATGTTGTGTTGTGTTGTGATATTGTGTGTTGTTGCACACAGAGTGGAGGATATGAGCAGGTGTAGTGTTGTGTTGTATGTTGTTGTGATATATTGTGTGTTGTTGCACACAGAGTGGAGGATATGAACAGGCGTAATGTTGTGTTGTGTTGTGATATATTGTGTGTTGTTGCACACAGAGTGGAGGATATGAACAGGCGCAATGTTGTGTTGTGTTGTATGTTGTTGTGATATATTGTGTGTTGTTGCACACAGAGTGGAGGATATGAGCAGGCGTAATGTTGTGTTGTGTTGTGATATATTGTGTGTTGTTGCACACAGAGTGGAGGATATGAACAGGCGTAGTGTTGTGTTGTATGTTGTTGTGATATATTGTGTGTTGCACACAGAGTGGAGGATATGAACAGGCGTAATGTTGTGTTGTGTTGTGATATATTGTGTGTTGTTGCACACAGAGTGGAGGATATGAGCAGGCGTAATGTTGTGTTGTGTTGTATGTTGTTGTGATATATGTGTGTTGTTGCACACAGAGTGGAGGATATGAACAGGCGTAATGTTGTGTTGTGATATTGTGTGTTGTTGCACACAGAGTGGAGGATATGAGCAGGTGTAATGTTGTGTTGTGTTCTGCCCCCCTTTGTGTTGCATTAGAGAAATCTAGTGGTGTAAAGTTGTATTGCATTCGAGTTCTCATATTTAGTCCCTCCTCTCTTGCCGTTGTTTTTGCCTGTTTGCTTCTGACTCTGGTCTACTGAGAGGTCATGTAGCAGTTACTCTTCTCTTTGTCTTGGGTAGTTTTGAAAGTCTAAGTCTGTAAGTATTTCTGTAGAAAGTACATCTACTTTGCTATATTCTTTGTGTATTGTCCGTTTTAGCATAATATGTATGTTGTATTAATAGATGCTAATCGCGATTAGCATTTCTCCATAGACATCCATGTTAATGTTAGCTTAAATGCTTACTAGTCCTGCAAGTCTCATTATAATGGCTTATTTTTCTTATAGAATCGCTATATATGTTAGACTTGAGTTGCATATTCATGTATATGTATATATGGGCAGTTTGTAATGCCATATTTTTATGTTTTCACAGTTTTACAAAAATTGGAAAGATCCTTACTAAAGGCCTCTCTCTACTCTGATTTCCTGGGTCTTTATTTAATGGGTCTTATGTTAGCTATCTGCTACGCTAACCTGACAAAGCAAGAGCAGAATAGTAAAAAGACTTAAAATTCAGTCAGCTATCATAAGAAGAGTGAGTTATCAACACTGCAGCCCAGAAGTTCAGCATAGATTCAACAATCTATCATGGAGGAAAAAAGTGAAGAAAAACCTCAGCTATATACAGAAGATGGACAGTCTCAACACTCCTACCATACCAGACGCTCAACCCATTCTAGTCGTGCCTCATCACACGGTTCTGCTGCCACAAGAGCTAGAGCTAAAGCGGAAGCAGCAAAAGTCAAAGCTTCATATGCACAAAGAGAGGCAGACATGCTAATAAAGCAGGCACGGTTAGAAGCAGAAGAATTTAAGAGAAAAACTGAGCTTGAAGTGGAACTGAAACGTAGGACAACTGAGTTACAGGCCAACCTCAAAGCACTGAAAATACAGGGCGCTGCTGAAGCAGCTATTACAGAGGCTGAAATCCTTGAAGCAGCTTATGAGGAAGAAGTTGGAAAACCAACACAGCAGAATGTGACCAAATTAGCTCCGTATCACTCACATCAACGCACTAGTGAGTATGTGCAACAACATTCGCAAGAGCATGGGGAGCAACAGTCTCAACTCATGGAACCACAAACCATCTTTCCACCAGAGCACCAGCCAAACATGGACAACGGTGATACAGATAATCGTGGAATCCAAACACACAGTTGGGAAAAAATTAGTGATGTCATGTTCCAAGAATTAACAGCACAACGCCAGAGCACGAGCACAGCCTACGCTCAGCAAAGCCATGCAAGCCCTTTGAAGTTCTACCAAGATGAACGCCACCCTCTGCAGACTCACGTCACACAATCAAAAGGTAAAACCTACTTCATGCCCTCTAGCGCACCCCTGCATGATCAGTCAGATACAACAGACTTAGCCAGATACCTGATTCGCAAAGAAATAATTAGCTCTGGGCTCTTAAAGTTTGATGATAAACCAGAGAACTACTGGGCATGGAAAGCTTCCTTTGTCAACTCCACCAGTGATCTGAACTTAACCCCGAGGGAAGAGCTAGATTTACTGACTAAATGGCTGGGACCACAGTCTACAGAGCAGGCTAAACGCATCCGTGCAGTTCACATCAATAATGCCAGCGCAGGACTCAAAATGGTGTGGCAGAGATTGGAAGAATGCTATGGATCAGCAGAAATGATAGAAAACGCTCTGCTTAAGAAGTTAGAGGAGTTTCCTAAAATATCAAACATGGACAATGAGAAGCTGAGGGAGCTAGGGGACCTGTTGCTAGAGCTGGAGGCAGCCAGGAAAGATGGATTCTTACCTGGACTATCTTACCTCAACACACCACGGGGAGTCAATCCCATTGCACAGAAGCTTCCCGATAACCTTCTGGAGAAATGGATCTCAGTTGGCTCTAAATATAAAGACGAACATCAGGTTCAATATCCCCCCTTTTGTGTCTTTGTAAAGTTTATCAGAGATCAAGCAAAGACAAGAAATGACCCCAGCTTTGCCGAACTGACCATGAGTGGTTCAGTCAAGACGGATAAACCTCTGAAACCCACCAAACCATATGTGTTCACCAGGAAGACTGAGGTTTCTTCTGAAAGTGGTGATCAGCAAAACATTAGGGAGAAAAAGGATGAGGATCCAGATAGATTATGTCCGTTACATAATAAGCCCCATCCTCTAAGAAAATGCCGTGGCTTTCGCAGTAAGACCATAGATGAACGAAAAGCTTACCTCAAAGAGAAACATATTTGTTTCAAGTGCTGTGCTTCAACAAGTCACCTCGCCAAGAACTGTAACAAATCTGTGCAGTGCAAAGAGTGCAACAGCAACAAACACTTAGCTGCGCTTCACCCAGGGCCAGTGCCATGGAAGTCATTCAGCTCTGCCGTCAAGGAGGATCACGGCGGGGAGCAGCAGGAAGATGAGACTCCAGAGGTTATGTCAAAATGCACAGAAGTCTGCGGGGACTCATTCGGTTCCCGATCATGCTCCAAAATATGCTTGGTCCGAGTCTATCCTGCAGGCCAAAGAGAGAAAGCTGTTAAAGTATACGCTGTCCTCGATGAGCAGAGTAATAAGCCCCTGGCCAAGACCGAGCTATTCGACCTTTTGGGCATTGGAGCAAATGCTGCACCATACACCCTTAAAACATGCTCAGGGATTGTGGAAACATCAGGACGACGTGCAAACAACCTCATAGTTGAATCAATAGATGGAAATGTACAGATCTCACTTCCATCACTCATAGAGTGTGACATGATGCCAGACGACCGTTCAGAGATCCCCTCAGCAGAAATAGCACAGCATTATTCCCACCTCAAGCCAGTGGCGGATAAAATCCCAGCCATTGATCCGGATGCAGCCGTTCTTCTTCTACTCGGCAGAGACATACTGTGCGTACACAAAGTACGTAAACAGTATAATGGACCCAACAATTCTCCATATGCCCAAAAACTTGACCTCGGCTGGGTCATTGTTGGAGAAGTATGTCTCAGAGGAGCCCACAAGCCTAGCAGCATTAATGTTTACAGGACCGATGTCCTACCTACTGGGCGTACGTCTTTCCTTAGACCATGTCATAGTGTTATTCACATCCAGGAAAAGTTTGACAAGAGGAGATCAAGTCACAGTATTCAAGCCTTGAAAGAGATGGACATACTGGCAGATGACATTGATGATCTTGGAAGCACAGTATTCAAAAGAACAAAAGAGGATGAGAAAATAGCTTTGTCTATTGAAGATCAAGCCTTCCTTGAGATCATGGACAAAAACGTCCACATGAATGATGCAAACAGTTGGGTAGCTCCCTTACCATTTCATTCCACAAGGCGTCGTCTCCCAAATAATAGAGAGCAAGCTGCAAAACGTCTCTCATCTCTGTGTCGCACTTTGGAAAGAAAGCCAGACATGAAAAAGCAATATATGGATTTCATGCAGAAAATCTTCGAGTCAAACCAGGCAGAACTAGCTCCACCATTGAAAGAGAATCAAGAGTGCTGGTATCTACCAACATTTGGTGTCTACCACCCTAAGAAGCCAGACCAAATACGGGTGGTGTTTGACTCCAGTGCCAGGCACGAAGGTGTCTCCCTCAACGACATCCTCTTAAAGGGACCAGACCTCAATAATACTCTTCTTGGTGTCCTTTTTCGTTTCCGCAGGGAGCCTTTTGCAATCACAGCACAGCAGATGTGCAACAGATGTTTTATTGTTTTACAGTCTGTGAGGAACACCGTGATTTCCTAAGGTTCTTGTGGTTTGAAGATAACGACTTCACAAAACCAGTGACTGAATACCGAATGACAGTACATGTATTCGGTAACAGCCCTTCACCAGCTGTGGCCATTTATGGCTTGAGACGGGCAGCACAAGAAGGACAAAAGGAACATGGCCAAGATGCTAAGCAGTTCGTCATGCGGAACTTTTACGTGGATGATGGACTCGCCTCATTCTCCACTGCAGTAGAAGCTATCGACATTCTGAAAAGAACAAGGGAGATGTTAGCTGAGTCAAGCATCAAGTTGCACAAGATAGCATCAAATAGCAGCACTGTTATGAATGCTTTCCCATCTGAAGATCGTGCCAAAGATCTTAAGGATCTGGATCTGTCATCTGATCCTTTGCCTTTTCAACGCAGTCTAGGCCTCAGGTGGGACCTGCAAACAGACAGCTTCTCCTTCTGCGTGTCTGATGAGGAAAAGCCATTCACTAGAAGGGGCATCCTTTCGACGGTCAACAGTGTCTTCGATCCCTTGGGGTTTGTGGCACCAATCACGATTCAAGGAAAGGCTCTGGTGAGAGAGATCTCCATAGAAGAGTATGATTGGGACACTAAACTACCAGACGTCAAAATAATCCAGTGGAAAGCCTGGAAAGATTCCCTGATGGAACTTAAGCTACTCCAGATCCAGAGGACCTACCTTTCTGTTTCTCTGCTTGCCACTGTACACAGAGAAATTTGTGTCTTCGCAGATGCATCGACTCTAGCTATATCAGCAGTAGCCTACCTTAAGGCAGTTGATACAGAAGGACGCAGTCATGTCGGGTTCGTCATGGGGAAGTCCAAGCTGGCTCCACGTCCTGCGCACACTGTCCCTCGTTTGGAGCTGTGTGCAGCTGTCTTGGCAACAGAGCTTGCAGACCTGATAATGGATGAAATCGATGTGGAGATTCACACAGTCAAGTTCTACACGGATAGCAGGATTGTACTTGGCTACATTCATAACACGTCCAGGAACTTCTATGTATATGTTGCAAACAGAGTGACAAGAATCAGGAAATCCTCACACCCTAATCAGTGGCACTATATCAGCACCAGCCATAATCCTGCAGATCATGGATCCAGGTCGGTCCCAGCCGCTCTCCTAAAAGACACCAACTGGTTTTCAGGTCCAGGTTTTCTGACAAAACCTGAGTCGGATGAGTCTCCTCAGCCAGAGATATTTGACCTTCTACATCCAGAGTCTGATGCAGAAATTCGACCTCAAGTTTCAACCTATGCTACAAAAACTACAGGTGGAGGTATCGGCTCTTATCGGTTTAGTAGATTCTCCAGTTGGAAATCACTTACCCGTGCAACAGCCAGGCTCATCCAAAAGGCCAGAGCCTACTCCAAAAATCCAGACCATAAACAGAGAATGGGTGAGCTTTCTCAAGCAAAACTCATAATAATGAGAAGCGTACAACAGGACGTCTTTAAAGAGGAAATTAAAAACATCTCAAAGGGTGAAGAAGTCTCAAGACACAGTTCAATCAGAAGTTTGGATCCCATCATAGATGATAATGGTTTGCTGAGAGTTGGAGGTCGAATATCGTCAGCAGACATGTCCTGGGAAGAAAAGCATCCAATCCTTCTTCCAAAAAACCATCATGTCTCTACTCTGCTGGTAAGACATTATCACGAACAAGTTGCTCACCAAGGACGACACTTCACTGAAGGCGCAGTTCGAACTGCTGGACTGTGGATAACAGGAAGTAAGAGATTGGTGTCAAGTGTGATTCACAAATGTGTGATCTGCAAAAGATTAAGAGGAAAGTTGGAAGAACAAAAAATGTCTGACTTACCTCTGGACAGATTCACCATGGATCCTCCGTTCACGAATGTTGGACTTGACGTTTTCGGACCTTGGACCATCTCGTCGCGCAGGACCAGAGGTGGTCAGGTAGAAAACAAACGCTGGGCAGTTATGTTCACCTGTCTGAGTACACGAGCGGTGCATATTGAGGTCGTAGAGACCATGTCAACCTCCAGCTTCATCAATGCTTTGAGGAGATTTACCGCTATCAGAGGTCCTGTAAGACTGCTCCGTTCTGATAGGGGCACAAACTTTGTTGGAGCTTGCAAAGAACTGCAAATAAACTCAGAAGATCCTGAGTTGAAAGCTCACCTGCAAGAAAAAAGTTGCACCTGGATATTCAACCCTCCACACTCCTCTCACATGGGTGGAGTGTGGGAGAGGATGATCGGTGTTGCACGCCGCATTTTGGATGCCATGCTATTGAAGGAGAACTGTCGCCTCTCTCATGAAGTACTTGTGACTCTAATGGCTGAAGTCATGGCAATCAAGAATGCAAGACCTCTAGTTCCAGTGTCCTCTGATCCAGGGATGCCAGCTGTTCTCACACCAGCAATGCTGCTCACTCAGAAGATTGACCCAGTATCTGCTCCTCTGGGGAACATGGATCTCAAAGATCTCTATAGCAAGCAATGGAGGCAAGTCCAAACCCTCGCTGAAACTTTCTGGAGACGCTGGAAGCAAGAGTACTTGGAGACGCTCCAACCCCGTAAGAAGTGGAAATCAGAAAGACCGAACCTGCAAGTTGGAGATGTGGTACTCCTTAAAGACACTCAAGTTAAAAGGAATGAGTGGCCCACAGGTGTTATTGCGGAAACCATCCCCAGCCGTGATGGCAGGATTCGGAAAGTCAATGTGAAGATCATGAGACAGGGTACTCCCAAGGTGTATTCAAGACCTGTTTCAGACATTGTGCTGCTTCTCAGTAAAGGGACTTGTGGTATTATTTAATACCAGGCGGGGAGTGTTCTGCCCCCCTTTGTGTTGCATTAGAGACATCTAGTGGTGTAAAGTTGTATTGCATTCGAGTTCTCATATTTAGTCCCTCCTCTCTTGCCGTTGTTTTTGCCTGTTTGCTTCTGACTCTGGTCTACTGAGAGGTCATGTAGCAGTTACTCTTCTCTTTGTCTTGGGTAGTTTTGAAAGTCTAAGTCTGTAAGTATTTCTGTAGAAAGTACATCTACTTTGCTATATTCTTTGTGTATTGTCCGTTTTAGCATAATATGTATGTTGTATTAATAGATGCTAATCGCGATTAGCATTTCTCCATAGACATCCATGTTAATGTTAGCTTAAATGCTTACTAGTCCTGCAAGTCTCATTATAATGGCTTATTTTTCTTATAGACAAGTTTACGCGCCAAATCATGGGCGGCGCCATTACTCTACACAAATGCAATTCATTTCCGCCGGAAGTGGTTTGCACATCGTCTGCCGGTGTAAACACAGCGATTAAGATGCTAGCTTGGGAACACGGACGGTTCTACTACTTGACTGGAGATGGCGTTACTATCCCTCACCCGAATTCAGTGCAGAACTGGGAGGATAACATAACGACGTGGCCCAGCATAACGTACATTTGCTCCTACTTCGTGCAATCCATGGCCGTTTTGCCGGACGGGTGCGCGCACGCCAATCTGAAAGCCTCCGAGTCAGAGGCATATCAATATCTGCACAGGAAAGTCGGTTGTGTGTGTCATGTCATACACACATGATCGTTTTGTGTATCCGAAAGCAAATGTAGAGCCTAGCCTTATTTAGATCATGCCAACAGATGTCCATTTACATAATGCATAATTTACATTAGGCTATCTCTTTATGCTGTGCTATATATTATTAGTGTGCCTGTACTGTTTGAGTGAAAATAAAGTTTGATGTATTTTCATTTCATTTAATTATTGCACTGAACTACGATCATGAAAGATAGGCCTTATGTTCCTTACTGTACGTTCACACCGCCGCCGAAGCTCTGGCCGCCCTGTCGAGGACGCTTGTCTAAAGCACGGGGAAGCTTGTTGACGCTCTGGCATAGCAGCATTATGTTCGAGAGAAGAGAAGTGTCACAAAACCGGCGCCTCCGTGTCCTAATTTGTCTACTAGGCTAGCCTATTTTGCTTTTATTTAGGACTATTAATCCAGGCAACTTGTTGATTAAAATTAAGATACAATTTATGCAAAACGAAATTCACTTTAAAGAAAGGCTTTCTACAAAACTTAAGTGGTCAAAATTATGTCTGACCCACTCCAAATGTTTTTCGATGCGGTTCCCTTCTCATATAATCAACATGAAATAAATAAAAAAAACATTATATTATTTAAATATATGAAACGTATGTTTAAGTTTTTTAACTTATTTAGAGTGCTACAATGTCTTTTAACACAGTTCATCATTCATAGTAAGCTCATACTGTACATAAATAACACTGAATGAATTAATTGTTTTGAGGAAACTAAACAAATGGCTTCAATAAGAAAGATTGCGTATTTAATCCTAACAGGTATTAAAAATTAAAATACAAAAGCAGCCCACACAATTACACCACTGTGAACATTTCCATATATCATATAAAAATACAATGCATGCAGTATTTGTTGTGTTTATCTGTATTTAATGAACATCATGTCTGGGTGTTGGTAGACAGGAACACAAGGCAATATTCTAAAGATTAAGCCAGTTCAGTCGGTGTCAGGCTTGCGAAAAAATGTAAACAATGGAGCGCATCGACATTCAACCTCTTCGTAGCTGGATTGTGGTCGTAGCACTCTCTATCTAACCACTCGTTCAGGTGCTTTCTAGAGTGTTTGCAACCAACTACCGAACACGTCGTTCCCGAACAACTTTTATTCATGTTGTAAGTTAATTGTTATCCTCTTTGTCACTGCGATATCAGTGCTTTGTCGGCACAACGGAGCTAGGTAGCATAACCAGCCCGCCAGAACGGAAGTGGGTTGCATAAACGGGAGGAGTTTAGGATGTAGAGCGGAAACGGCTCAAAAACTTGTGTATAGGATCGCTATATATGTTAGACTTGAGTTGCATATTCATGTATATGTATATATGGGCAGTTTGTAATGCCATATTTTTATGTTTTCACAGTTTTACAAAAATTGGAAAGATCCTTACTAAAGGCCTCTCTCTACTCCGGTTTCCTGGGTCTTTATTTAATGGGTCTTACGTTAGCTATCTGCTACGCTAACCTGACAAAGCAAGAGCAGAATATGTTGTGTTGTGATATATTGTGTGTTGTTGCACACAGAGTGGAGGATATGAGCAGGCGTAATGTTGTGTTGTGTTGTATGTTGTTGTGATATATTGTGTGTTGTTGCACACAGAGTGGAGGATATGAGCAGGCGTAATGTTGTGTTGTGTTGTGTTGTGATATATTGTGTGTTGTTGCACACAGAGTGGAGGATATGAACAGGCGTAATGTTGTGTTGTGATATATTGTGTGTTGTTGCACACAGAGTGGAGGATATGAGCAGCTATGTTTGTGTGATATATTGTGTTGTTGCACACAGAGTAGATTTAGCAGTATTTTTTGAATTGTGTTTTGCACACAGAGTGGAGGATATGAGCAGGCGTAATGTTGTGTTGTGTTTTTTGATATATTGTGTGTTGTTGCACACAGAGTGGAGGATATGACAGGCGTAATGTTGTGTATTGTTTTATATATTGTGTGTTGTTGCACACAGAGTGGAGGATATGAACAGGCGTAATGTTGTGGTGTTGTGTGATATATTGTGTGTTGTTGCACACAGAGTGGAGGATATGAGCAGGCGTAATGTTTGTTGTTGTTGTGTGATATATTGTGTGTTGTTGCACACAGAGTGGAGGATATGAGCAGGCGTAAGTTGTTGTATGTTGTGATATATTGTGTGTTGTTGCACACAGAGTGGAGGATATGAGCAGGCGTAATGTTGTGTTCATTGTATGTTGTTGTGATATATTGTGTGTTGTTGCACACAGAGTGGAGGATATGAGCAGGCGTAATGTTGTGATTGATGTTGTTGTGATATATTGTGTGTTTTGTCACACAGAGTGGAGGATATGAGCAGGCGTAATGTTGTGTTGTTGTTTGTGATATATTGTGTGTTGTTGGTCACACAGAGTGGAGGATATGAGCAGGCGTAATGTTGTGTTGTGTTGTTGTTGTGATATATTGTGTGTTGTTGCACACAGAGTGGAGGATATGACAGGCGTAATGTTTGTGTTGTGTTTGATATATTGTGTGTTGTTGCACACAGAGTGGAGGATATGACAGGCGTAATGTTGTGTTGTGATATATTGTGTGTTGTTGCACACAGAGTGGAGGATATGAGCAGGCGTAATGTTGTGTTGTGTGATATATTGTGTGTTGTTGCACACAGAGTGGAGGATATGAGCAGGCGTAATGTTTGTGTATGTTGTTGTGATATATTGTGTGTTGTTGCACACAGAGAGGAGGATATGAACAGGCGTAATGTTGTGTTGTGTTGTGATATATTGTGTTTGTTGCACACAGAGTGGAGGATATGAACAGGCGTAATGTTGTGGATGTTGTGATATATGTGTGTGTTGCACACAGAGTGGAGGATATGAGCAGGCGTAATGTTGTGTTGTTGTATGTTGTTGTGATATATTGTGTGTTGTTGCACACAGAGTGGAGGATATGAGCAGGCGTAAGTGGGAATTTGTGTGGTAACAAGTGAGTATGAGCAGTTGAATGTGTTGTGATATATTGTGTGTTGTTGCACACAGAGTGGAGGATATGAGCAGGCGTAATGTTGTGTTGTGTTTGTGATATATTGTGTGTTGCACACAGAGTGGAGGATATGAGCAGGCGTAATGTGTTGTGATATATTGTGTGTTGTGCACACAGAGTGGAGGATATGAGCAGGCGTAATGTTGTGTTGTGTGTTTTTGTGATATATTGTGTGTTGCACACACAGAGTGGAGGATATGAGCAGGCGTAATGTTGTGTTGTGTATATTGTGTGTTGTTGCACACAGAGTGGAGGATATGAGCAGGCGTAAATGTTGTGTTGTGATGTGATATATTGTGTGTTGTCACACACAGAGTGGAGGATATGAGCAGGCGTAATGTTGTGTTTGGATATATTGTGTGTGTTGCACACAGAGTGGAGGATATGAGCAGGCGTAATGTTGTGTTGTGATATATTGTGTGTTGTTGCACACAGAGTGGAGGATATGAGCAGGCGTAATGTTGTGTTGTGTATTGTGTGTTGTGGTACACAGAGTGGAGGATATGAGCAGGCGTAATGTTGTGTTGTGATATATTGTGTGTTGTCGCACACAGAGTGGAGGATATGAGCAGGCGTAATGTTGTGTTGTGTGTTGTTGTGATATATTGTGTGTGTTGTCGCACACAGAGTGGAGAATATGAACAGGCGTAATGTTGTGTTGTGTGTTGTGATATATTGTGTGTTGTCGCACACAAAGTGGAGGATATGAGCAGGCGTAATGTTGTGTTGTGTTGTGATATATTGTGTGTTGTTGCACACAGAGTGGAGGATATGAGCAGGCGTAATGTTGTGTTGTGTGTTGTTGTGATATATTGTGTGTTGTCGCACACAGAGTGGAGAATATGAGCAGGCGTAATGTGTTGTGTGTTGTTGTGATATATTGTGTGTTGTGGTACACAGAGGATATGAGCAGGCGTAATGTTGTGTTGTGTTGTGTTTTGTGATCTATTGTGTGTTGTGGTAGCTACACAGAGTGAAGGATATGAACAGGCATTGTGTTGTGTGTTGTGATATATTGTGTTTGTGGTACACAGAGTGGAGGATATGAGCAGGCGTAATGTTGTTGTGATATATTGTGTGTTGTGGTACACAGAGTGGAGGATATGAGCAGGCGTAATGTTGTGTGTTGTGATATATTGTGTGTTGTGGTACACAGAGTGGAGGATATGAGCAGGCGTTGTGTTGTGTTGTGTTTTGTGATCTATTGTGTGTTGTGGTAGCTACACAGAATGAAGGATATGAACAGGCGTTGTGTTGTGTGTTGTGATATATTGTGTGTTGTGGTACACAGAGTGGAGGATATGAGCAGGCGTAATGTGTTGTGTGTTGTGATATATTGTGTGTTGTGTTACACAGAGTGGAGGATATGAGCAGGCGTAATGTTGTGTTGTGTTGTGTTGTGTTGTGTGTTGTGATATATTGTGTGTTGTGGTACACAGAGTGGAGGGTATGAGCAGGCGTAATGTTGTGTTGTGTGTTGTCGCACACAGAGTGGAGGATATGAGCAGGCGTAATGTTGTGTTGTGATGTGTTGTGTTGTGTTGTGATGTGTTGTTTGTTGTCGCACACAGAGTGGAGGATATGAGCAGGCGTAATGTTGTGTTGTGATGTGTTGTGTGTTGTTGTGATGTGTTGTGTTGTCGCACACAGAGTGGAGGATATGAGCAGGCGTAATGGAGGCGAGCGAGTGTTTGGACGGTTCTTTGGTTCCAGAGGAAGATTCGCTGATTGAAGGCGTGAGTGACCCGGTTCTGCTGGTTCTGGTGCTCAGCGTGACCTTTCTGTTCGGCCTGGCGACGCTGCTCTGCAGGTGAGACAACCCCTGACCTCTGACCCCTGACCCCACACCAGATCACTCATATTCACACTCGATCTCGTCTCTCAGGAACGAGCAGCAGCGGATCCACCCGGAGAACCAGGAGCATGTGCGTGTGGTGCGAGAACAGCTTCAGTCCGAGCAGGTGTGTGTGCGCGTGCGTGTGTGTGTGTGCGTGTGTGGTGTGCGTGTGTGTGCGTGTGTGTGTGTGCGTGTGTGTGTGTGTGTGTGTGTGTGTGTGTGTGTGTGTGTGTGTGTGTGCGTGTGTGTGTGTGCATGTGTGGGCGTGTGTGTGCATGTGTGGGCATGTGCGTGCGTGTGGCGTGCGTGCGACGTATTGCCGTGTTCCTGCCGTGTTCCCGCGCAGTGTTCATGCCGTGTTCCCGCGCAGTGTTCATGCCGTGTTCCTGCCGTGTTTTCATGCTGTGTTCCTGCCGTGTTTTCATGCCGTGTTCCTGCCGTGTTCCCGCGCATTCCTGTCGTGTTCGTGACGTGTTTTCGTGCCGTGTTCGTGACATGTTTTCGTGACGTGTTTCGTGCAATGTTTTCGTGAAGTGTTTGTGACTTGTTTTCATGGTGTGTTTGTGACGTGTTTTCGTGACTTGTTTTCGTGCCGTGTTTGTGACGTGTTTTCGTGCCGTGTTCATGACATGTTTTCGTGACGTGTTTTGTGACTTGTTTTCGTGCCGTGTTCATGACGTGTTTTCGTGCCGTGTTCATGACTTGTTTTCGTGCCGTGTTCATGACGTGTTTTCGTGCCGTGTTCGTGACGTGTTTTCGTGCCGTGTTCGTGACGTGTTTTCGTGCCGTGTTCTTGACGTGTTTTCGTGCCGTGTTAGTGACTTGTTTTGTGCCGTGTTCATGACGTGTTTTCGTGCCGTGTTCATGACGTGTTTTCGTGCCGTGTTCATGACGTGTTTTCGTGCCGTGTTCATGACGTGTTTTCGTGCCGTGTTCATGACGTGTTTTCGTGCCGTGTTCGTGACGTGTTTTCGTGCCGTGTTCGTGACGTGTTTTCGTGCCGTGTTCGTGCAGTGTTCGTGACATGTTTTCATGGCGTGTTTGTGATGTGTTTTCGTGACGTGCCTTGTTCGTTACGTGTTTTCGTGCCGTTTTCGTAACGTGTTTTCGTGACGTGTTTCGTGCAGTGTTCGTGACATGTTTTCATGGCGTGTTCGTGATGTGTTTTCGTGACGTGCCTTGTTCGTTACGTGTTTTTGTGCCGTTTTCGTAACGTGTTTTCGTGCCGTGTTCGTGACGTGTTTTCGTGCCTTGTTCGTGACGTGTTTTCGTGCCGTGTTCGTAACGTGTTTTCGTGCCGTGTTCGTGACGTGTTTTCGTGCCGTGTTCGTGACGTTTTCATGGCGTGTTCTCATGGCGTGTTCGTTACGTGTTCTCTTTCATAGGTTCTCTCAACGCTGCGGAAAGCGCAGTGGGATATTCTCTGAATGTGCCGATTGTCTGAAGCCTTATAGAATCACGCCAATTCATTGGCTGATGGCGTCCGCGCAATATGGCTCCGCCCCGACGCTCTTACGTCGCATCATACGTATTCGCGCGCGCGCCATCTGCTCCTCAGATTTCTCTGCCTTCAGAACGAAGCGGTCACGTTTGCCCTTCGCTCGTGATTTTTCTGAGCTACAATTACATCTAGGATTATTCTCGGCGCTTCTGCGACTGTTCAAGCGGAACTCTGTTTCTCCTTACGGTGAAGCTGCCATGGATTACAGACGCTGTACTCCGCCATGTGCTCGTTACATCGCTAACGACGACCCACACAGTAAGTGCGTTAAATGTTTGGGTTTTTCACATGAGCGTGAGGCAGTTATAGGATCGTCTAAATGCAAATTCTGTGAAAATTTGTTGCTCAAAACCCTCAAATTGCGGCTCGCGGTCTTTGAGAGGGAATCATTCGTCTCCCCCTGTCGCGCTCCCGAGGCCTCTCGAGGATCCGCGACCTGGGGTTCGGATGTAGAGCTTGAGGATGCGGAGTTCGAGCAGACGAGCCCCGCTCTTTCTCTCCCTCCCTCCCCTCGGCACGCGCGAGACATGCCAGTCGAATTTTCACACGATTATTTGCGCCCCAGCCCGGGAGCACGCGACGCGGTTTCTTTCGGGCTGGAGGATATACTTTTTACCGAGGCTTCCGACTCCGAGGATTTCGGGCCTACTCTCGCCGACGAGGTTATTCCGCCGAGCGGCCAGGAAGCGCGGCCTACTGCGGCCTACGCGGAGCTCGTTGACGTGCTTTCGCGCGCTACGGAGAAGCTCACTATTGATTGGCCCGACGAGCCACGTGAGTCTCAGTCGTCGAAACTCGACGAAAGGCTTCTCAGTGGCCCTAATTCTAGGCCTCAACGGAGGAAGCTGCCATTTTTCAGTGATCTGCATCATGAGATCTCCAGATCCTGGAAGCAGCCTTTCTCTTCGCGCCTCACTAATGCGGCTGCTGCTGATTTCACCAACCTGGTAGGTTCTGTGGAACAGGGCTATTCCGCCATTCCGGCGATTGAGGAAACTTTAGCCGACCATCTTGCTCCGTCGTCTGCGCCGTCCTGGAAGTCGCGCCCCCTTCTCCCTTCTAAAGCATGTAGGACTACTTCCTCTCTCATTGGGAAATCCTACATGGCGGCTGGGCAGGCAGGCATGACCCTGCACACTATGGCCATTCTTCAGGCCTACCAGGCGGACGTCCTGAAGGAAATGGACGAGGGTGACGGTGTGACCCCTGAAGCGGTCAAGGAGCTACGTAAGGCTACGGATTTAGCCTTAAGAGCCACCAAGCATACCGCACGTGCTATAGGTCGCTCTACGGCTGGTTCTGTTGCGGTGGAGCGCCACTTGTGGCTTAATCTCACGGAGATCCGTGATAAAGAGAAGGTTTTCCTCTTGGACGCCCCCATTTCTCAAACAGGGTTGTTTGGTGAGGCGGTCAACACAGTGGTTGAGAAATTCCGCTCCTCCAAATCCCAATCGGCCGCGTTCAGACAGTTCATGCCCAGGAGGGCTAGGGAACCTTCTGCTCCCCCCCCGGTGCGACCCAGAGAACGTCCCTCTCATAGACCGGAGTTCTCTTCCAGAAGAAGCGAACCAGGGCATCCCCCACCTGCCACGGTTTGGGGAGCCCGCGGTCGCCCGTTTCCCCGTCAACGGCCTCACAAGCGCCTCCAGTTGAAGCGGTCCGACAAACCGACTGCTCCGGCGGCGCAGAGCCGTTCCTGACCCTCCGGTCAGAAAAAGGAGAGCTCCTCTGGTTCCTCAGGGTTGGGTCAGACCGCGCAAGCGTTTCTGCCCACCTCCCAGCTCTCCTTTCCTTGCCCTGTCACCTTCGCCACTCAGAGTGTCTCGAAGTGCAGGCCATATTTCACCTTCTCTACTCAGTCTGGTGCGGGAGGAAGGAGACGCTTTCGGCTTTCTCCCCTCACCCCCCACGCTCTCTATAACTACCGGCCGCATCCTCGGAGGCACTTTTCGTTTTCCTCCGAAGCAGGCGGACCTGGTCACCATGACCCCAATCTCGATGCCTCCCATCACGTGCCAGGACGCCGATGGCCCTCCTGCACAGTCGACCTCTTTACCCCAGGAGCGTCAACACGGCACCCTTACTCAGGTATGTCGTCTGCATTACAACATCCCTCCTCCTCTGTCACATTTCCTTCCAGAGTGGGAACGCTTACCAGGGGTATCGTCCTGGGTTCTTCGCACAATTCGGTTCGGCTACACTCTTCAGTTTTGCCGCAATCCCCCCTGTTTCAACGGGGTGTTTCCTACTGTAGTAGACAGCGCCGCTCAGGCTTCTGTACTGCAGCAGGAAATTTCTTCCCTCCTTCTCAAAGGAGCAATAGAGGAGATTACTCCAGGGGAAACCGAGCGGGGCTTTTACAGCCGTTACTTCCTGGTCCCGAAGAAGGGCGGCGGTTTGCGTCCCATACTGAACCTCCGCCGGCTGAACTTCGCCCTTTACAAAGGGAAATTCAAGATGTTGACGCTGAAAGCTATCATATCTCAGATTCGGCCAGGGGATTGGTTCGTGACGATAGACCTAAAGGATGCTTATTTTCACATCCAGGTTGTACAGCGACACAGGCAATTCCTCAGGTTCGCCGTTGGAGAAAGGGCGTTCCAGTACAGGATCCTTCCCTTCGGCCTATCTCTAGCTCCAAGGACATTCACAAAGTGCATGGATGCAGCTCTGGCCCCATTGCGGCTCCAGGGCATCCGTGTTCTAAATTACCTGGACGATTGGCTCATTTTAGCCCAATCCAGGGAGCTAGTGGCCCACCACAGAGACGTCGTTCTGAGTCATATCCAGTCTCTCGGTTTGAGGTTGAACTCGGAGAAGAGTGTTCTTGCTCCGGCTCAAAGCACCGTTTTCTTGGGGGTGAACATGGATTCCGTTCTCATGCAGGCCCGTTTGGCCCCTGCACGGATTTCCAGCTTGACGACATGCTTGGCTCGTTTTTCACTAGGCCATCATGTGTCTGTGGGCACCTGCCGCAGGATGCTGGGCCTTATGGCTGCGGCCTCCTCCGTGCTACCGCTGGGCCTACTCCACATGAGACCCTTCATGTGGTGGGTGAAACTCTCAGGGGTTCGACCCTCCGGGTCAACCCTTCGCCTACTGAAGGTATCGCGCAGTTGCTTTCGAGCCCTGTCAGTTTGGCGGGACCCTCTTTTTCTTCGGAAAGGGGTCAGCATGGGTGCGGTATCTCGTCGCCAGATGATTACGACGGATGCCTCTCTCACCGGCTGGGGAGCGGTTTTCGAGGGCAGACCAGCGTGTGGGGTCTGGACCGGAGAGGCTCTCTCCTGGCACATAAACTGCCTGGAGTTAAGGGCCGTTTTTCTGGCTCTGCTTCATTTCCTCCCTCTTTTGGAGGGTCACCATGTCATTGTCAGAACGGACAATATGGCAGTGGTGTCTCATGTGAACCGGCAGGGAGGTTCTCGGTCGCGCACCCTAGACAGGCATGCGCGTCACCTTCTCCTGTGGTCTCAGAGCAGATTCCTATCTCTAAGAGCGGTTCATGTCCCAGGGGTTCTGAACCTCGCAGCAGATTTTCTGTCGAGACAGAAACTCCGATCGGGAGAATGGATGTTGAACCGCCAGACGATGGCTCTAATCTGGAAGGTTTTTGGAGAGGCGGAGGTGGACCTCTTTGCATCTCAAGAGTCATCCCAATGCCCTCTTTGGTTCTCCCTGAGTCCCCCGGCCCCATTGGGGATAGATGCGTTCGCTTACCCTTGGCCAACGCAGAAACTCTATGCCTTCCCGCCCATCAAACTGATCCCGGCGGTCTTGGCCAGAGTGAGAGAGAGCGGAGTCCGCCTCCTCCTGGTAGCTCCGTTCTGGCCATCTCAGCCATGGTTTTCGGAGCTAGTTCCTCTACTGGAGTCTCCCCCCTGGAGGATCCCGGTCAGGGAAGATCTGCTGTCCCAGCTACAGGGCAGGATATGGCATCCTCGCCCAGACATGTGGAAGCTGTATGTTTGGCCGATCAGAGGCCGTTAGCATTAAGCTCTGGTCTCCCAACTGACGTTCAGGAGACTATTGCGAGTGCTAGAGCTCCTTCTACAAGGAGATTATATTCTTCCAAATGGAAGGTTTTTGAGACTTGGTGTTTAGCACATGATAGGAGCCCAGTTAACTGCCCTGCTGGTTCAGTACTGGAATTCCTGCAGGAGAAGTTTGCGGCTGGAGCAGCCGCTACCACTCTCAGAGTTTATGTCGCGGCTATTGCAGCGCATAGGGAATCGGATGAGATTCCCCTAGGCAAATTAAGGTTAGTTTCTGCCTTTATGCGTGGGGTGAAGCGCCTGAAACCGCTCGCTCCCCTAGAGTCCCCTCATGGGATCTTTCTGTTGTCCTAGAGGGTTTGACGAAAGCCCCCTTTGAGCCCTTGGAGTCAGCTCCGGATAGGATTCTGACTCTTAAGGTTTCTCTTTTGTTAGCTTTGTCCTCATTAAAGCGGGTGGGAGACTTACAAGCTCTTTCTGTTAGCGAGTCCTGCTTGGACTTTGCCCCTGGCCTGGTCAAAGTTTCCTTGAGGCCGAGACCAGGGTATGTCCCCAAGGTTCTTTCCTCAAGTTTCCGCTCTCAGGTAGTTAACCTTAAGGCTTTCCACCCTCCTCCATTTTCATCTGAGGAAGATAGGGAGCTTAACTTGCTCTGCCCAGTTCGTTCTCTTAAGATATATGTAGACCGCTCAGGCGGTTGGAGGAAATCTAACCAGCTTCTGGTTTGCTTCGGTGCTAGCCGCCGTGGGCTTGCTGCATCGAAGCAGAGGATTTCTCACTGGGTCACAGAGGCTATCTCGTTGGCTTAGGGGGTGCGTGGCTTGCCTTCACCTCTTAACATTAGAGCACATTCCACCAGAAGTGTAGCATCTTCTCAAGCTCTTTTCAGAGGAGCACTTTTGGAGGATATTTGTGTTGCGGCAGGCTGGTCCTCTCCGCATACTTTTGTAAGGTTCTATAGCTTGGATCTTGACGTGACCCCGGGTTCCCAGGTTCTTTCTGTTTGAACTCGTTTCGGTCGTTGTCTCTTTTATCTACCAGTCATAAAAGCGCTCTAGCTTGGCGAGTTTGGTAGTCCGTTCCCACTGCGCTTTCCGCAGCGTTGAGAGAACCTATGAAAGAGAACGTCAATGAATTGGCGTGATTCTATAAGGCTTCAGACAATCGGCACATTCAGAGAATATCCCACTGCGCTTTCCGCAGCGTCTCGTTCCCTATTCAGAGAACATAGGTTACGTAAGTAACCAGAGACGTTTTCGTGCCGTGCCTTGTTCGTAACGTGTTTTCGTGCCGTTTTCGTAACGTGTTTTCGTGCCGTGTTCGTGCCGTGTTTTCGTGCCGTGTTCGTAACGTGTTTTCGTGCCGTGTTCGTGACGTGTTTTCGTGCCGTGTTCGTGACATGTTTTCATGGCGTGTTCGTGATGTGTTTTCGTGACGTGCCTTGTTCGTGACGTGTTTCGTGCCTTATCCGTTACGTGTTTTCATGCCGTGTTCGTGACGTGTTTTCGTGCCGTGTTGGTGACGTAATTTCGTGACGTGTTTTCATGACGTGTTTTCATGACGTGTTTTCGTGATGTGTTTCGTGCCGTGTTTTCGTGAAGTGTTCGTGACTTGTTTTCATGGTGTTTTCGTGACGTGTTTTCGTGACGTGTTTCGTGCCTTATTCGTTACGTGTTTTCATGCCGTGTTTTCGTGACGTGTTTTCGTGACGTGTTTCGTGACGTGTTCGTTACGTGTTTTCGTGCCGTGTTCATGATGTGTTTCGTGCCGTGTTTTCGTGAAGTGTTCGTGACTTGTTTTTTATGATGTGTTTGTGACGTGTTTTCGTGATGTGTTTTCGTGACGTGTTTCGTGCCTTATTCGTTACGTGTTTTCGTGACGTGTTCGTGACGTGTTTTCGTGCCGTGTTCGTAACGTGTTTTCGTGCCGTGTTCGTGACGTGTTTTCGTGACGTGTTTTCTTGCCGTTTTCGTAACGTGTTTTCGTGCCTTGTTTGCGACGTGTTTTCGTGCCGTGTTCGTGACATGTTTTCGTGCCGTGTTCGTGACGTGTTTCGTGACTGTTTTCTTGCCGTTTTCGTAACGTGTTTTCGTGCCTTGTTCGCGACGTGTTTTCGTGCCGTGTTCGTGACGTGTTTTTGTGCCGTATTCGTGAGGTGTTTTCGTGCCGTGTTCGTGCAGTGTTCGTGACATTTTTTCATGGCGTGTTCGTGATGTGTTTTCGTGATGTGCCTTGTTCGTGACGTGTTTTCGTGCCGTGTTCGTAACGTGTTTTCGTGCCGTGTTCGTGACGTGTTTTCGTGCCGTGTTCGTGACATGTTTTCATGGCGTGTTCGTGATGTGTTTTCGTGACGTGCCTTGTTCGTTACGTGTTTTCGTGACGTGTTTTCGTGACGTGTTTTCTTGCCGTTTTCGTAACGTGTTTTCGTGCCTTGTTCGCGACATGTTTTCGTGCCATGTTCGTGACGTGTTTTCGTGCCGTGTTCATGACGTGTTTCATGCCGTGTTTTCGTGAAGTGTTCGTGACTTGTTTTTTATGGTGTGTCCTTGGCGTGTTTTCGTGATGTGTTTTCGTGACGTGTTTCGTGACGTGTTCGTGATGTGTTTTCGTGCCGTGTTCGTGCAGTGTTCGTGACATGTTTTTGTGCCGTGTTCGTGACGTGTTTTCGTGACGTATTGCCGTGTTCCTGCCGTGTTCCTGCCGTGTTCCCGCACAGTGTTCATGCCGTGTTCCTGCCGTGTTTTCATGCCGTGTTCCTGCCGTGTTCCCGCGCATTCCTGCCGTGTTCCCGCGCAGTGTTCGTGCCGTGTTCCTGCCGTGTTTTCATGCCGTGTTTCCTGCCGTGTTTTCCTACCGTGTTCCTGCCGTGTTCCCGCGCAGTGTTCCTGCCGTGTTCCTGCCGTGTTTTCATGCCGTGTTCGTGACGTGTTTTCGTGACGTGTTTCGTGCCTTATTCGTTACGTGTTTTCATGCCGTGTTCGTGACGTGTTTTCGTGACGTGTTCGTGACGTGTTTTCGTGACGGAATTTCGTGACGTGTTTTCATGATGTGTTTCGTGACGTGTTTTCGTGAAGTGTTCGTGACTTGTTTTCATGGTGTTTTCGTGACGTGTTTTCGTGACGTGTTTTCGTGACGTGTTTCGTGACGTGTTCGTTACGTGTTTTTGTGCCGTGTTCATGACGTGTTTTCGTGCCGTGTTTCCTTGACGTGTTCGTGCAGTGTCCCTGCCGTGTTGGTGACGTGTTTTCGTGCTGTGTTTTCGCGCCGTGTTTGTGACGTGTTAACTAACTAATGAACCTTATTGTAAAGTGTTACCGTGTGTGTGCGTGCGTGCGTGCGTGCGTGCGTGCGTGTGTGTGTGCAGGGCTCGTCCTCGGAGTCGAGGCATCAGTTCTACTCCGACATGTCGTGTCCCGTGTGTCTCCAGCAAGCGGTTCTGCCCGTCGAGACCAACTGTGGGCATCTCTTCTGCGGTGAGCACCAGTTTACTCCAGTTTACATGCACAGCTTCTGTTTCAGTCACACTGAATTCATTCCGATTGATGAATCTGAATGTAGTGTTTACATGAACGCTGAACATGTGACTGGGTTAATGTGTTCGTTTATTATATGTCACAAGCTTCAAATTTTTTTAAACAGCAGACTTAATATTTATACATTTGTGGTCATAATTAGGAGATAATGAGGGTATGAGGCTATTTTTACATCATTACGCTATTTCTACGTCATTACGCTATTTCTACTACGCTATTTCTACATCATTACGCTATTTCTACATCATTACGCTATTTCTACGTCATTACGCTATTTCAGCGTTCTGATGTGCTATCACTGCACATGCGCTGTCCTTTCAGTTTCGGTTTTCAATCTGATCAAGTGTTCACATGTTCTTTCGATCACATTAGAAAAGGAATAAACACTCTTTTCAATCGGATCGATTAAGGCGTTTACATGAAGCTTTCAGTGCGATTGAGCCGTCAGTCCATTACTAACGCATTATTTGGTTGCATGTAAACGTAGGTGAGCCGATTGAGCTACTGAAACGTGTGTGTGTGTGTGTGTGTGTGTGTGTGTGTGTGTGTGTGTGTGTGTGTGTGTGTGTGTGTGTGTCTTGTGTTCGCAGGTCCGTGTATCGTGGCGTACTGGCGTTACGGAGCGTGGCTCGGCGCCATAAACTGCCCCATCTGCAGGCAAATGGTGAATCTCAGATCAGATGTGGATTCATGATGTGTGTGTGATGTGTTCGTCTCAGTTCTGCGCTCGCATCCGTAGCTTAAAGTGTCTTAATCAGGGTTTGAAATTAACTTTTACCGGCCATTCAGAACTTCTACTAGCCAAAAAGAAGAAATAGAGAAAAGAAATAAACCAGATTAACTTTGTTACAGCTTATATATTATAAATTTGGATTTCAAACTAAAAAAATGACAAATGACAAATGACAAATCCTGTCATCCAGCATCTTTTCCCTCTTTCATCATCATCCTTTTCAGCAAAACTGTGTTTTATATGGACAGATCAACAGTGCAGAGAACATCTAAAACATGAAGGATGCTTGAAGATAACAATGTCTTTTCTGTTAGCCAAATGCTTTTTAATCTTCGTGTGTGTTCAAGTCAGCCAGATATGAGCAGATTCTGCACAATACTCAGTATTTAATATATCAGTTTCAAACCCTGATCATAATCCTGTCAGTAACCCTGCATGAGGCAGATGTGTGCTGACCCTTGACCTTTATCGTGTGTCAGGTGACCCTGCTGTTCCCGCTCTTCCACGACGCCGGTCCCAGCGCTGCGACGGCCGACGGGCAAGTGGAGCCGGTTCTGATCCTCACGGACATCAACGATTATAACCGCCGGTTCTCCGGGCAGCCGCGCTCCGTGAGTCTCACATCACCGTCAGAGAGCTTAATTATCACATTACACTCATAATTATGACATGCTAAATTAAAATTACAAGAGTACATATTATGACTCTATGACTCTTGATATGATGACCTAAAAAGTTATAATTATGAGATAAACAGTTGAAAGTGTGACATATAAAGTCATAACCTTTTATCTCAATTCTATTTTATCTCATAATTGACAAAGTATTTCAAGACTTGATAAGTCATAATTTTGACTTTTTGCGTCATAAGCACGGTTTACCCTCATCCTTCTCTCGGGTTTAATGTAGTGTTCATCAGAGGGTCCCAGACTCCAGGACTTCTGTCGCACTTCAACCATGAATACACAAAAAAATGTAATGGATTCGAGGAGTTTTGTGGTTGAAATTTAAAAGAGTAACTAATCCTCGGGTCAGTTTGAGCCCTTTAGGAATGAATGATTTGAGGAATGCTTCAGTTCACATAGAAAAACCTAAAAATGCTCCAAATTCAAACTAAAAATGCTAAAACTTTACCAAAAAATGACTTTATAATGTCTACATGCTCATTTACCATTATTACCATTATAGACCTATAAGTTCATCTAGAGTCAT
Organism: Chrosomus eos; assembly: GCA_036326025.1. Taxonomy (NCBI): domain Eukaryota; kingdom Metazoa; phylum Chordata; class Actinopteri; order Cypriniformes; family Leuciscidae; genus Chrosomus; species Chrosomus eos. Next base: position 54,000,365 of record CM070820.1, on the reverse strand, counting down.
GAAACATCATGTTATATTATTATTTTCCACAAGAGGTCGGCAAATACACCCAATGCAAGATATTTACAGCTGAATTAAAGGGTGGTAACGCTTCCTTTTACAGTCCAGTTACCCATGTACATACTCGTGTACAGTACTTATTTTAGTAATTACAATTACTGGGTAATAACTCGGTACTAACCCTGAACCTACCCCTAACCCATGTACTTACCTTATATTAGCCAGTACTTTCTAGGTAAGTACACTGTAAGTACTGTACTGTAAAAGGAAGCGTTACAAGATATTTACAGCTGAATTAAAAGGGTTATGCATGAAATTGGGAGTTATTTTGAATTAAAGTTGAAAGAATGTGAGGAATTTGCTTAAATTACTATTTATTTATTGATCAAATCTAGTTAATTAAAGGTAAATAAAAAATCTCCAAATAAGTTGCATTCAAAAATATATTTTTTAAATCAAAATTAAATTAAATAAGCTTTCTGGACAAAAAAAAAAAAGTATAATTTTAGGGTTTCAGGTCATTTTGACCAGCGAAGGAAGGATGAGTTAGTGTTGGAGAGATCATTTGTGTTTATTGTATGAACACAGGCCAACAACATTCCCTGCCGTCACAATCAGTCGAAGTCTAGAAGATCAGTTTGAGGAATAACACAACCAGTGCTGCTGTAATACTGGAGCTCGTCAAGCCCTCGAAACATCTCTGACGCTATTCAATCACTGTCAGGCCTAACGAAGTTAGTTTGGGGTTCGAAACCCATCATTCTCCCGGCCGGTAAAACCCTCTGAGCTCCCATTGGTCCGTGGTGTTGATGTAATGGGTGGGTGTGGCTCTGAAGCTCCGCCTTCTTTGAGGTCTACATCTTCAGTTCATTTATTTACTGTCCTTTATTTAACCAGATAAAAAAAAAAACTTTCTGAGATTATAAATCTCTTTTTCAGAAGTGACAATGTTACAGTTACAAAACACCACAATATCTATACACATTTAAAAACAGTTAACACTATAGGGTGTCCGCTAAAAGTATAGGGTATCCGCTAACAGTATAGGTTGTCGGCTAACAGTATAGGGTATCCGCTAACAGTATAGGGTGTCGGCTAACTGTATAGGGTGTCGGCTAACAGTATAGGGTGTCCGCTAACAGTATAGGGTGTCGGCTAACAGTATAGGGTGTCCGCTAACAGTATAGGGTGTCAGCTAACAGTATAGGTTGTCGGCTAACAGTATAGGGTGTCGGCTAACAGTATAGGTTGTCGGCTAACAGTATAGGGTATCTGCTAACAGTATAGGGTGTCGGCTAACAGTATAGGTTGTCGGCTAACAGTATAGGGTGTCGGCTAACAGTATAGGTTGTCGGCTAACAGTATAGGGTATCCGCTAACAGTATAGGGTGTCGGCTAACAGTATAGGGTGTCGGCTAACAGTATAGGTTGTCGGCTAACAGTATAGGGTATCCGCTAACAGTATAGGGTGTCGGCTAACTGTATAGGGTGTCGGCTAACAGTATAGGGTGTCCGCTAACAGTATAGGGTGTCGGCTAACAGTATAGGGTATCCGCTAACAGTATAGGGTGTCGGCTAACAGTATAGGGTGTCGGCTAACAGTATAGGTTGTCGGCTAACAGTATAGGGTGTCGGCTAACAGTATAGGTTGTCGGCTAACAGTATAGGGTATCCGCTAACAGTATAGGGTGTCGGCTAACAGTATAGGGTGTCGGCTAACAGTATAGGGTATCCGCTAACAGTATAGGGTGTCGGCTAACAGTATAGGGTGTCGGCTAACAGTATAGGGTGTCGGCTAACAGTATAGGGTGTCGGCTAACAGTATAGAGTGTCGGCTAACAGTATAGGGTGTCGGCTAACAGTATAGGGTGTCCGCTAACAGTATAGGGTGTCGGCTAACAGTATAGGTTGTCGGCTAACAGTATAGGGTGTCGGCTAACAGTATAGGTTGTCGGCTAACAGTATAGGGTATCCGCTAACAGTATCCGGTTGTTAAGTCGTGACGTAAGCGCTCTCCGATAATACTGTTTCCGGGTCCAAAGGCCGCGTCCTCTCTACCTACCTACCGCTTTCGCCGGAGTTTTAACGTGTCCCCGTGTAGTTTAAATAGATCGGAGTTAAAAAAAAAAAAAGTGACATTTAACTGCATCTACCGCTTTCCCTGTGACGAGAAAGATAAGAGAAAATGGCGGCAGTTGATTAGGTAAGTTACAAATCTTAAACGAATGAAGAAACTTTGCCGCCAGTGGGTGCTATCCCTTAATCCCTAGTAACACCCACTGGCACTGAAGCGAAGAAAGCCCTTTAAGAAAAGGGTTTATGTAGTCCAGGATCTGAAAGACGAGCGGAACGCTTGGGCCCGGAAGAGGCTAAACGTCACGCGTGACGTCAGACTTAACAACCGAATAGGGTGTCGGCTAACAGTATAGGTTGTCGGCTAACAGTATAGGGTGTCGGCTAACAGTATAGGTTGTCGGCTAACAGTATAGGGTATCCGCTAACAGTATAGGGTGTCGGCTAACAGTATAGGGTGTCGGCTAACAGTATAGGTTGTCGGCTAACAGTATAGGGTATCCGCTAACAGTATAGGGTGTCGGCTAACAGTATAGGGTGTCGGCTAACAGTATAGGGTGTCGCCTAACAGTATAGGTGTCGGCTAACAGTATAGGGTGTCGGCTAACAGTATAGGTTGTCGGCTAACAGTATAGGGTATCCGCTAACAGTATAGGGTGTCGGCTAACAGTATAGGGTGTCGGCTAACAGTATAGGTGTCCGCTAACAGTATAGTGTGTCGGCTAACAGTATAGGGTGTCGGCTAACAGTATAGGGTATCCGCTAACAGTATAGGGTGTCGGCTAACAGTATAGGGTATCCGCTAACAGTATAGGGTGTCGGCTAACAATTTAAGTGGTGTCGGCTAACAGTATAGGGTGTCGGCTAACAGTATAAGGGTGTCCGCTAACTGTATAGGGTGTCCGCTAACAGTATAGAGGTGTCGGCTAACAGTATAGGGTGTCGCTAACGTATAGGGTGTCCGCTAACAGTATAGGGTGTCGGCTAACAGTATAGGGTGTCGGCTAACAGTATAGGGTGTCGGCTAACAGTATAGGGTGTCACTATGTCGCTAACAGTATAGGGTGTCCGCTAACTGTATAGGGTTTCGGCTAACAGTTATAGGGTGTCCGCTAACTGTATAGGGTGTCGGCTAACAGTATAGGGTATCCGCTAACAGTATAGGGTGTCCGCTAACAGTATAGGTTGTCCGCTAACAGTATAGGGTGTCGGCTAACAGTATAGGGTGTCGGCTAACAGTATAGGGTGTCGGCTAACAGTATAGGGTGTCCGCTAACTGTATAGGGTGTCGGCTAACAGTATAGGGTGTCGGCTAACAGTATAGGGTGTCCGCTAACAGTATAAGTGTGTCGGCTAACAGTATAGGGTGTCGGCTAACAGTATAGGTGTCGGCTAACAGTATAGGGTGTCGGCTAACAGTATAGGGTGTCGGCTAACCGTATAGGGTGTCGGCTAACCGTATAGGGTGTCTGCTAGCAGTATAGGGTGTCCGCTAACAGTATAGGGTGTCCGCTAACAGTATAGGGTGTCGCTAACCGTATAGGGTGTCCGCTAACAGTATAGGGTGTCCGCTAACAGTATAGGGTGTCCGCTAACAGTATAGGGTGTCCGCTAACAGTATAGGGTGTCCGCTAACAGTATAGGGTGTCCGCTAACTCGGCTCACAGTATAGGGTATCGGCTAACAGTATATGTGTCGGCTAACGATTGGACGGCAGTGTGAATACGGCTGAATGAGTGCATGTTTGCATTGGCTCAGTGTGTGTGTGTGTGTGTGTGTGTGTGTGTGTGTGTGTGTGTGCAGCTGCTGGACCGGCTCCGGGACGTCCCCACGCTGCTCCGGCACGCCTTCAGAGAGGTGTTCTCAGTGGGAGGCCTGTTCTGGATGTTCCGGCTGCGGATCCTGCTGGTTCTGCTGGGAGCGCTGGTGTATCTGGCGTCTCCGCTGGACTTCATCCCCGAGGGGGTCGTGGGTCTGCTGGGCTTCCTCGACGACTTCTTCGTCATCCTCCTGCTCTTCATCTACATCTCCATCATGTACCGCGAGGTGGTGACCCAGAGATTAGCCGGATGACGACTCGTGACACACTTTAGCTTTAGCTTTGATTCTGGCGACTCCAGTCTGTCCTGCTTCAGTGGCTTTATGATCAACATCTGAACAACATCTGATCAACATCTGATCAACGTCTTATCAACGTCTGATCAACGTCTGAACAACGTCTGAACAACGTCTGAACAACGTCTGAACAACGTCTGAACAACGTCTGATCAACATCTGATCAATATCTCCAGCTGAAGATCCAGACGCCTTTATTTTGTAAACCTCATAAACACAAAGTCTGAAACATGCTGGTGTTCAACATGACGGAGCTGAGACACAGGACTAATTGTCACTCAAACTGGGCCGATTTCTGCATTAAAGAAAGAGATTCTGACAAATATGAATTACTTGATGATCCTTTGAAGTGTTTAAAACTACTACTCTAGTGTTTTTACAATAAAACACCTTCATTCTTCATCCTCATGTGTAAATCAGCACTATATCATCATCTTGTTGTTGTTTTTGGCTGTTATTGCATCGGAAGTGAGGAACAGGAGATCGTCACATATGTTTATCTAGGCTTTGAGAGAACTGTTGTTTACAGTTTATTTCTCAGCTAAAAGTCCCCTTGAAATCAAAACAAACAATTCCTGTGTTTTTATTGAAATAATACAGTGTTTATTTCTAAATGGTTTATGGGTGCGCATCATTATTGTGTTAATAATGTTGAATGAGAATTAGTTCCTCTTGCAGCTTCTCTTCTCTGATGATGAGGGCGGGGCTATAACCTGTCACTCACATGAGATCAGCCAATAGCAAACCACAACCATCCAATCAATTCCCCACAGACAGAATCAAGCCCCGCCCACATGTGTTCCTGTTCCTGAAGCGTTTCACTCGTATAAACGACACAAGAGGAGAGAAGATGAGCAACTTCCCTTTGATAACGAGTTTAACTACTAACGACAGTCTGTTCTATGAATGAGGCATTTTAACATCCGCTTCTCTCGTCCGAGGATCAGCCCCGAGTTCTCCTGAGTTCTCCGTGTCAAGGGCATATGTTTGATTATACACCCAAATAATCCTCTTATGACGATATAATCATATAATCAGGGGCTCCATGGCTAATGTGATACTGTCACAGCACTAGCGCTTGATTCTCAGGTGTGTGCGTGAGTGAGTGTCCTCTCTCTCTCTCTCTCTCTCTCTCTCTCCTCTCTCTCTCTCTCTCTCCTCCTCTCTCTCTCTCTCTCTCTCTCTCTCTCTGTGCTCTCTCTCTCTCTCTCTCCTCTCTCTCTCTCTCTCTCTCTCTCTCTCTCTCTCTCTCTCTCTCTCCTCTCTCTCTCTCTCTCTCTCTCTCTCTCTCTCTCAATTCAATTCAATTCAAATTGCTTTATTGGCATGACTG
>CM070820.1:53924844-53989844 GCA_036326025.1 Chrosomus eos | reverse complement strand
CGAACTAAATTTGAATTTGGATTCGTGCGATTGTTTGGAAAATTTTTTTTTTAAAAAATCGTTGTTTTTGAAGGAGGGTAAACGGTAGGATAATTTTTATTTGATATTCGAATATTTGTATATTATTCGACTATTTGTGAAATGTAAAATTGGAACGCTCCATTAGTTAGGCTCTATTACTTAATTTGTTTGGGGTGTATTAAGGAACAAACCTTCCCATGTAGGTATAGTGCGTGTTTTCGGACACGTAGTTTTTTTGTTTTAGTTTGTTATTTTTGGTTGGCTCGGGACTTAGTAGCATTTGTCTCGGGAGCACATCCGAGGTTTGGAGGGCGACTCGGCAATTGGTCGTCTTTCCAAACTTGCGGGATTTAGTGCGTAAGTACCCGGTCTTGGGCCAGCTGAAGATTAGGGTCTACATAATTTGAGGGGATGGTTTAGTTTCCTTAAAATAAACCCTGATTTTTGTTTTTTCATTTGAAATTTTTTGTGCGTAGTATTTGCTGAGCGTGTGTGTTTGAAGCGTGATTATTGTTAATTATGGCTACTGATGTGATTGAAGCATTTTCTCAGACTCCGTCTGAGGAATTGTTAGAGGAAATGACCAAAGAGCAATTGTTAGAGTTAGCTGCACATTATAAAATCGAGCTAACGTATAATCAAAAAAGGTCAAAGGACGGAATTAAGTTAATCATTGAGTCTGCGCTGTGTGACCTTAAAATCTTGAGTGGAAAGTCTAAATTGCCTGATTCTGCTACATTGTCGGCTGTAAGTATGCCTATTCCAACTAATCCTCCATTGTCTGTTGTAAATACTCTTTCATTTGAGCAACAGAAGGAATTGTTGATGATCCAGCGTGATATTGAGTGTGAGAAGCTACGCTTGGAGTTGGAGTTGGAGGAGAGCCGGCAACAGGTGAAGGAACAGCGTTTACAGATTGAAAGGCGTCGACTGGAGTTACAGGGAGAAGGTAAACCAGTAGACGCAGGATTTGATGATGATTCGACGAAACTGAGTGTGGCTCATAATTTACGTTTAGTACCGCCGTTTTATTGAGTCTGAGGTGGAGATTTTTTTTCTCCTGTTTGAGCGAGTCGCAGCAGCGTATAAGTGGAATGAGGTTGAACGCGCTATGTTGCTTCAGTGCGTTTTAACAGGTAAAGCCCAACGAGTCTATTCTACGCTATCTGATGCTGACAGCCAGAATTATGAAGCCATTAAAGCGGCGGTGTTAAAAATTAATGAGCGCGTGCCAGAAAGCTATCGACAACAGTTTCGTACGTTACAGCGAAAGGCGAATGAAACAAATGTTGAGTTCGTAAGAGAGTTGACTGTGCAGTTTGATCGGTGGTGTACAGCGGCAGAGTGTACAACAATAGACAAGCTGAGAGAGTTAATTTTATTTGAACAATACAGAAATACCCTTCCTGAGATTGTAGCCACTTATGTTGCAGAGCGTCAGATTAAAACTGCTTCAGAAGCTGCACTGCTGGTGGATGACTGGGAACTTATTCATAAGCCCCGTGGTGTGAAATTCGGAGAACATCAGGTTCATGCACGGGGGAATTTTTCTAGTGTCCCTATGAGTCCAACCCGGAGTTTTTGGGAAAAAACGACAAGTAACTATGACAACTGTAATTATTGTTTCGGAAAGGGACATTGGAAGTCGAATTGTCCAGTGCTTAAGTCAAAGACTTCCAAGTGAAATTTGCCAGCTTGCCATAACCGAACCCGTTGTTAAAGCCAGCTCTTTGCGTCCAATTCCGGCTGTATGTCAACCGTTTGATCTTATTGATTGCGCTGGTTCACTTCCTCGATCAGAAGAAGCCATTGTGTGTGTCATTGTGTGTGTCATTGTGTGTGTCATTGTGTGTGTCATTGTGTGTGTCATTGTGTGTGTCATTGTGTGGGTCATTGTGTGTGTCATGGTGTGTGTCATTGTGTGTGTCATTGATGTTGATTGGTGTGTAAGTATAGGCCTATATTGAAATTAAATCTGTTAGTGCGGTTATGAATGCTATTTTTGGCGGAAACTTATTGGTTTCCTTTTCTTAAGGGGGGGAGTGTGACGGCTGTATACTTGTAGTGTGGTCTTTGCCGTGTTTGGCTGTGTTTTGCTCCTCCTACAGGTGTGCTGCGGAGCTGAGGGAGTAATCAGGTGGATTGGGTGCACCGGTGCACAGGTGTGCCTGTCATTAAAAGCTTCCTGTTTGGCATCCTCATGGAGCGTTCCATCTTGTCCAATCGATCCCTGGCCAGGACCAAGAGGTTGATCGGCGTTGCGGCGTACGGAGAGAACTTGCGAGTCAGACTTTGTTATAAAGAATGTGTCAATAAAGAGATTATTGTAACCGCCGTGATCGTTTGCTCCCTCCTTCTTTGTTGCTCCTGAGTAAGGGCGTAACAATATGTGTGTCAGTAATGAGTGTGGGTTTATGTGTGTCAGTAATGAGTGTGTGTGTATATGTGTGTCAGTAATGAGTGTGGGTTTATGTGTGTAAGTATTGAGTATGTGTATATGTGTGTCAGTAATGAGTGTGTGTTTATGTGTGTCAGTATTGAGTGTGTGTGTATATGTGTGTCAGTAATGAGTGTGTATATGTGTGTCAGTAATGAGTGTGTGTATATGTGTGTCAGTAATGAGTGTGGGTTTATGTGTGTCAGTAATGAGTGTGTGTATATGTGTGTCAGTATTGAGTGTGTGTGTATATGTGTGTCAGTAATGAGTGTGTGTTTATGTGTGTCAGTATTGAGTGTGTGTGTATATGTGTGTCAGTAATGAGTGTGTGTTTATGTGTGTCAGTATTGAGTGTAGGAGCTATTTTGAGTTTAGTTTAATCTAAATAGCTGTGCTATTGGAGCACTGGTATGTTTTGTTGGATTTAGGATCCTTTATTTTGTAGGGACTTTTATTTTGACAGTTGGTGAGAATGTTTGAACATAAAGATGGCCGCCTCTCACCTTTTCAAACACAAGAAAAAGAACAAGGAAGCTGTTGGGACGTATGAGCATACAGTTCTTTACTTTGCTATCAAAACGCTATTGAAACGCTCTTGAATTACTATTGAACACTACTTGGACATTAGTTTTGACATTAGGTTGTGCCTTTTAACCACCATTCTTCAATCACCTACCAATCGTTTGTTGGATTACTGGAGTCCATGCTTTGTCTGCCACTAACAACCTACTTACCTGCCCGCTGCCTGCCTTGCTCTGCTTACCAACCTATTCACCTACCTGCTGGAATTCCGTCTCATCCACCGCAAAAAGGTACAATTCAAGTTTCTCTGCGTTTGATAGCTTGTCAAAGAAGTTAGGCAATACGTCCCAGCTAAGAGTGGTCCGCCAACACATATAGTAAAGAACTTTGCAATCGTTTATGCTGCTTCAAAATCGAATTGTTTGGAACCTATGGAAGCATTTGTTTGACTGTTATTGAAGCGTAAAAGTTTTGGATCTTTTGAGAATTCACCTTTTCAAGTTCACTATTAGAGTAAATTTTTTTGTTTGTTACTGGATTTGCTACTGGAGCAGACCATGATTTTTGTTCATGCACATTTAAGCTGAAATTAAGCCAGATGAGAATGAACTGAGTTGAAGATAACTGTGCTGTTTAATTTTTTGAAAAGAAAAAAGAAAAGAGAATTTTTCATTTTTGTTGTGGTTCTCAAACAATCTAAAATATGGCTGATGGCAAAATTAAAGAGCTTTGTGCAACGCGCAGAGGAAAACTTGGCGTGTGTACAGAGAGAGTATAGGGCACTATCTGTTACTTTGAGTGATTTATGACCCCTTGATTGACCACGCCCCTTTTTCCCACGCTTAGCCCAGCCCTTCCCCACACTTAGCTCCACCCTTTTCCCACGCTTAGTTACGCCCCTCCCACCCACTTCCGAGAGATCATTTGACCGGGAATTCCAGGGTCGGAACCCCCTCCCATCCGAAACCGGTTCCGGTCTGGGCCACGTGTTGTACACCTGTTACGGGCACCTGTCTTGATCGATGTAAAAATGTTCAAAATGATGGAAAAACATTCAAACAATACATTTTCAATCTTTTTAAGAAGGATGACAGAAAACAGAGATAGGTTTAGTGTTTTTTTTTTTATTAAAGAAAAGGGGTTATAACACGTAGTAATTAAAACCATTAAGATACATATGTCTTTACCTTTACACATTATTTAGTAAAATGTTTCATTTTACATAAACATATGCTTTAAAAAGAGTTTTCAATCACAAAAATAACATATATTTTGGGCAAAAGTTGTGCTTTTCACATAACACGTAGTGATTAAAACCATTAAAACATTAATGAGAAAGTTAAAATTGGGTTTTCCACAATAACACACAGTGCTTAAAACTATTAAAACAATTTATATCATTAAGATACTATTGTGTTTAGTGTTCATACACTTAAAACATTAATGAAAAAAGTTTAAAAGCTGTTTTCTTAACGTTATCAAAATGTTTTAGCATTAAAACCGTTTGTATTAAAATTACTTGCATCTAATATGTCTTCAGTGTTCACACACACACTTGTAAGTTGTTTAAACTGCATTTCTTAAAGTTATCAAAATATTATAGTTCATAAAACATCTAAAATGTTAAAACGTTAAAAGATCAACATCCAGTTATTTACAGAAAAGTAAGACGAGTTAAAAGTTTTTTTTTTCATTACAAAAGATACATTTAACCTTCATTATTTTTGTCAAATGTGCTACATTTTACATAAAACACGTCATAATATTAAAACTACATTGTGTTAAAAATATAGTTTTTTAGCGGTCACCATACATTTGTAAAATGTTAAAACGTTTAGACATAAAAAATAAATAATTAATACATTTTAAAAATATAATACGATAATTAAATAAATAAGTTTTAAATTGTGCTTTCTTAAAGTTATCAAAATGTTTTAGCATTAAAAACATCTAAAAAAAGACGTATTAAAATTATATCATACAAATATAACTAATTACTATATTTGAAGATGTACTTTTTCACATAACACATATAGTGTTTAAAACTATTAAAACAATTTATATCATTAAGATACTTTTGTCTTTAGTGTTCATACACTTGTAAGTTGTTAAAACATTAATGAAAAAGTTTAAACCGCATTTCTTAAAGTTATCCAAATGTTTTCTTAAAACATCTAAAATGTTAAAACGTTAAAAGATCAACATCCTGTTATTTACAGAAAAGTAAAACGAGTTAAAAGTTTTTTTTTCATTACAAAAGATACATTTAACCTTCATTATTTTTGTAACATGTGTTACATTTTACATAAAACACATCATGATATTAAAACTACATCATGTTAAAAAACCACAATCTTAAAAACACATACATACATACATTTTAAAAACTGACTTACGTTTTTACAAGTGCGTTTGTTGAAAGAAGAACAAAGTTGTCCATTTTAAAGATTTAATCCATCTCCAAAGGTATATCCAAAGGTATTAATCCATCACTATAAAGGTATATCAAACTCCAAAACTTTAGAGATTTTAATTCCAAAAGCTGTGTAAATGTAATTTCCCGGGAGCTCCGCGAAACACATCCACTCTCTTACATCCCAAAAGTTAGACTGACATCTCTGAGGTCTACAAAGTAGCCTGACTCAGACTCCACCCCTAGAGCCGTCCCACACCTCGACCCCTCCCACAACAGGTGCTGAGGCGTGGGAAAGGATGACAAAGAGTTCCCACGCGCACACACGCACACGCGCGCGCACACACACGCACACGCGCGCGCACACACACACACACACACACACACACACACACACACACACACACATAATGAAAGAATAGACGTCCGCAGCCCATGCGTTGCGCATGCGCGCGCACACATACATAATGAAAGAATAGACGTCCCCAGCCCATGCGTTGCGCATGCGCTCGCGTGCGCACACACACACACACACACACACACACACACACACACACACACGCATTCCACACCTGGAGTGTGGGAAATAGAACAAACTTCTCACACAAGCACTCCCACATAATGAAAGAAGAGACGCCCCCGTGCTCCGTTTGAAAAGCCGCAAACTCGACGTAGGACTACATTCTCTTGGAATTTACGCTACTGCAGAGTCAGACCCAAAGACTCCCGAGAGATGCCTTGATGAAGTTATGATGGATTTAACTTTAGCTCCGCGAAAATTACAAGGATCGTGATTAACAAAATTAACCAGCCGGAACATGTGGAATATATTTTACATTTGATTGATCAATGTGGATATAACGATAGAAGATTTACATGGAATAAGACAGAAGACCCCCTCGATTTTGGTTTTCACAGAGTGAGATATTGGATTTTATTTTTACCACGTTATGGATCGGATTGAAAAGACTGAGGAGACGGATTAACAAATGGGGAATACAGACTGCTCGCGGACCCCGTTAAGAAATACCCATGTATTAAATACCTGTATTTAATGTAATAAATAATAAATATAGCCTACTTCCTTTGTATATCCTTTGCATCCATCCTATATCGTTGAACATCGATAAACATGCCCTTACATGCTCCCTGAGACACAGTCAAAGTCTACACGACATGCACGACATAACATACTGTAGTCTACATATAACACGGGTAGATCACGTAACGATCAACGTGCAAACATAATTAACATTGTAAACATTTAGACTGAATGCAATGATAGCGATCTTCAATCTCTCTTATGAAAGTATTATACAATAAAACATGCACATGTGTTTACAATTAGTTGCACGCACACACATATTCCTTAGTTAACAACACTTGATTTTAACTATTATTTACATTGAACAAGAGCATCCACAAATTCTCTCAACATTAGATGTTTTCAAACTTCACGGAAAGTTTTAGAACAGTCCAAATCACAATCAGAGGTGGGGGTGTTTGGAAGAGTCCATTTCTAAAGGGTCTTTTTCACTGTTTTATAACAAATAACATTATGTCCAGGAGAAGTTCACGCTCAACCACAAACACACTCATACAATGTATTATCTCTGGTAAGATCAGGGACTTGTTTTTAATTAAATAAAGTTTTGTTTTTCACATATATTTGAAAAGTTCATCATCACATTTAAAACTTTTAAAAAAGTTGTATAAAGTTATGGTTGGTATTCGTACATTTTACTACGTTATCAGAAAATGTTAGAGAAAGTTGTTACTTCTTTTTAATTCTGTATTTTTACAGACCTAAAACCATGATGCTTCAAAGTATGGAATATAAGTTTTTGAACATTTATAAGATTTTGAACATTTATAAATGTGTGTGTTGCAAAAGCAGAAGTCTATTTTCTTTAAATAAAGATTTAACTTTTTAATTTCTTTAAATCAGTCTGATGACACACATTATTTCTGTGATTAATTGATTAGTAATGTTGCGAGGGGGTTTCCTCACACGAGTAAAAGCACTTTAGACGTGTTTGTGACAAACACATTGTATTTACTTAGACTTTTTAAATGTATTTAACATTTTAAATGTTTTTCTTCTGTCCAACTTACATTTCATATATGAATTGCCTGAGGCGTTTAACAAACACATATAGGGAATGCATGTTGATTAGTACACTGTACCACTACCATCACTGTAGTATTCTGAGGAAATATCAGTTACTTACTTGGGATAATCTCATTAAATTCAAAAACATTTGTTTAATTTATAAAATCAGACATGGTCTAGCACCACATGCTTTCTGAGTGCATTTAAACATTATATATTTATTTTATATAAATTGTATTTCTTAACCATAATGTGGTGTATGTAATTTTATTTTTGTGATTTTATACATGCGGTTATCTTTAAGGTTGCCTTTTATTACACCCGGCTGAGGGACTAAGGATGAAAATTAGCACTCTTGAGTTAGCTTGGGTACATTTACATTGTTTTAATGCTGATTAATGTAACACTGTCCCCCTTTCAAATAAAGAGAAAATGAAAAAGTACTTTTCAGGCATAGTGTAAACATGTAATGTTCGAGAAAAATCTTTGAGAGGTCTCATCCAGGCATACCTTTGCTAAAATAAACTTTATGGAAGTCATCTCCAAGCTGTGAGTATGCTCCGACGTGTAACTATACCATTATATATTTATATATTATGGTATATTATTGCTTTAAAGTCTTTGTTTGTTTGTTTGTTTGTTTGTTATTAACTAATACTTTTTATTTTTCAACATCCTACACAAATTAAAGAAACATATGAGCTAAGAATGTTCTCTAACCCCAAATAAACAGATAATGGAATGTTTGCAATCTACAATATGTTGGATATTACTCGTTATGTGTGTAAATAGTTGTATTTTACACATCAACACACCCCTGTGATGCAGCGTTCCACACTTGTAAAGCCTATATGGACTAACTTTAAAACATAGGTCTAATCTTTATACAGAAGTCACACACGTCCAAAACAAACATACAAAATTCAAAAAGACCAAACCACTAAGAAAAGAGGGATGAAAAGCATTTGTTTATAAGAAATACACAAAAGTTTGCAAATGACGGTTTATCATTAGTTTTAGTCATCTTGCTCAGATAGCAGATGACACCGTTCACATCTTGTTTCTCGGATTGTATGTGTATGACATGATGTACCTGTACCACATTATTGTAATGCAAACACATTTGAGGGTTAACGTTACCTGTCCTTGTAAAAGGATATGGATAAAATTCAAGTATAATCTTTATGCAACAATCATGCTTCCACAATTTACTACAAAAGTGTGCACTGTGTATAAGCAGCTGTGTTAGTATAATAAAAGAGACATTTGACATGAGCAGTGTGCATTTGTACTAGAAGATAGTTGATAATTTTGCACAAACAAAAAGGTCATTTTTAAAAACATAAAATAACTAATTTTACATTCTGGCATATGTGCTGTTGACTTTCCCCTTGTTCACATTCTTGCACATGGGTATTCAAAAGAGATTGTTTTACCCGTTGTAAATTTAGGTATGATAGTATGTTTCAAGATTATTTATTTTGACAGCTATAGAAAGTTGAAGAGTTCGTTGATTATATCAATTCAATGAAGATTGAATAATCTTTGAATTACAGTAATTATTTGTATGTCTCATCCATGAAGGTGCAACAATGTTGGAGGTTTTGAGAAACTTTTACAGCATATAGCTGCTATCTCTACGAAACATCGAGATGAAAGATGAGTATTGATGTTTTTCTGTTACCTAAAAAACAATTACTAACTAACTTTCTAACTATTACACTTAAAGATGTGCATTTCACAGTACAATCATACACCGTTATTTTGTGTCACTAAACAACGGTTAAGATAATGAATTATAAATGATACTTATTTTTAAGTGAAAGGTGGTGTAGTGGTGAAAACAAGTTTCTTGTCCACTGTGGGAGATGCTGATGCTATGATTCTGACGCGTGCAAAGTACCATGAATAGATCCAGAGAGGCGTGTTGATGTTCCAAACAAATAACTGAAGTTTATTAAATCAAAAATAAAGATGCATTGTAACATAAAACAAAACAAACAACTTTTAGGCCGCTTGCAGGTTTGTTGCACCATGCCACCCTAGCTCCATGTGCACGGTCAAAAGACTGTGTGCTCTTGCACCAGCGCCCCCTTCCTGTTAGGGGTGGCCTATCCTTTATACAACTTTTCCCCTCTCACCTATAGAGGGCACACACTCAGAGAAATAAACACAATTAACAATACAACAACATTCTGATATTTAAAGTAACAAATTTATAAAAATTAAATAAGGTGGTAAGTATGGCTCCTACACCCGGCCCCTAATTGAGCATTTAAGCAACAATTACAATACATTAAATGTAAATGGAGCCAAATGAGTCTATACAAGAAAATGAATACTCATCTTTTAATCATTCAGTCGTCACTACTATGCTTCAGATCTAATTTTCTGCATCTTCCAATAGCAGGCAAAGTTTGGTAATGGGTCTTTCCAAGAATCCAGTCTTTGTCTTAAGTTTAACAGTTCTTATGAGTCCTTTGGAATCAGGAAAATCTTCTGTTACTCTTCCAATAGGCGACGATCCACGAGGTGCTGAACTGTCCACGACTAGCACAATATCTCCTTTCCGCAGTCCTCTTTTTGCAGTAAACCATCTCTGCCGTTCCTGTAGTAATGGTAAGTATTCTTGGGACCATCTTTTCCAAAACAGGTCTGCTAAATATTGTACTTGCCTCCACCGACGTCTGCTGTATACGTCTGAACTTTGAAACAATCCAGGTGGCAATGCAGGGCTAGACTTTAACAGAAGAATGTGATTTGGTGTCAAAGGTTCCAGATCATGATGGTCATCAGACAATGTGGTAATGGGACGACTATTCAGAATTGCTTCAATCTCACAAAAGAGTGTTTGTAGTCCTTCATCATCGAGGGTCTGTTGTTGTAAAATAGAGCATAAAATCTGCCTCACCATTCGAATGAGCCTCTCCCATACTCCCCCATGATGTGAGGCTGCTGGAGGAATAAACGTCCACTGAATTCCTTTCTGGAGCATTGCCTTCTGGATTCGGCTTTGGTTCCATTCTGAAAGTGAATTATGTAATTCTCTTTTTGCACCAACCAGGTTAGTTCCGTTATCAGAGCGAATATGCAGTACTTGGCCCCTTCTGGCTATGAATCTTCTTAAAGCGTCAATGCAGGAATCTGTGTCCAGTGAGTGAGCCATTTCTAGGTGAACTGCCCTGCTTGTCATGCAAGTGAAAATAACCCCATATCTCTTTACCTGACTTCTTCCTCTTTTTGTCATGAAAGGTCCAAAGTAGTCAACGCCAACATTGCTGAAAGGTGGAAGATCAGCTTGTAGTCTTTCCTTTGGTAAATCTGCCATCTTTTGCTCTCCAATCTTTCCTCTTACACGCTTGCATACAACACATTTAGACAGAACTTTGCGGGCTGCAGAATTGGCATTTATAATCCAATATTTCTTTCTCAGGTGGGAGAGAACATGGTTTCTGCCAGCATGTCCTAGCTGTTCGTGTATGTGTTGAAGGATAAGTGTGGAGATGTGAATATCTTTTGGAAGTATTATAGGTCGCTTGGTCTCCTCAGGCATTGCAGACTTGTCCAACCTTCCTCCAACCCTCAAAACTCCATCATCCATCACAGGATCTAGCTTGTACAGGCTGCTGAATCTATTCAAGTGCTTTCCAGCAGGTGATGTCTTTTCAATTCTTGACATTTCCTCTGCATACCTTTGTTTCTGCCAAAACTCTACAATGGCCTTTTCTGCTTTCAAGAGATCAGCCAAGCATATGGATTTTCCACAAAGTGTTGTCTTGAATGCTTTAATTTCATTACATACATTGTTTTGGCTCTGAGTGTCCTTATTCACGCAGGTGGCCTGTATCTCTTTTCTTTTTGCAATGAGCAAGCGAAGGATATTCTTGAACTTCAAGAACCATGCTACTGCCAACTTTAGCTTTGTCCAACTTGAGAAATAGTTAAGCAGTTGGCTGGTAGGATTTTCATTCTCTTTAATGACAGTACTATAAACAGTGGTGTTCCTTTTAACTTCAAGGTCATCATCGAGAGAGAGACATGGGTCCCAGGGACTCTTTAGGCCATTCCTCTTCTTTCCTCCATAGAAAGTCTGGTCCATGGATCCACTCTTTGCACTTCACCAATGTGCCGGCACTCACCCCTCTTGATGCTAGGTCAGCTGGGTTCTGCTTTGTTCTGATGAATTTCCACTGTTTTACATCTGTGTTTTCTCTAATAACAGAGATCCTATTAGCTACAAATGTGCGGAATCTTGCATTCTCATTTGCAACGTATTTCAGCACTGACTGACTATCAGTCCAAAATGTTGAGCCTTTGAGATCTAGCTCCAAAGCTTTCCTTACCATAATGTCCACTCTGACTGCTAGCACTGCAGCTGTAAGTTCTAGACGTGGAATTGTGACCTGCTTAAGTGGGGCCACTCTGGCTTTCCCCAACATGAAAGACACATGTACAGTGTGCATATCATCAGTCAGTCTCAAGTAACTCACTATGCCGTATCCTTGTTCACTAGCATCAGAGAAATGATGCAGCTCTGCTTGCTTCAGCATTCCAAAACCAGTTGGCTTTACACAACGTGCCACTCTGAAATCCTCTATCTCGTCAAGATCCTTTATCCACTTTGTCCACTTATCCACTGCAGCCTGTGGTATTTCCTCATCCCAACCACATTTACTCCTACAGAGGTCTTGGATAAGCAATTTGGCAGGTAGAGTAAAGGGACTCAAAAATCCAAGTGGATCATAGATGGAGCTCACGACTGATAGCAAGTTTCTTCGGGTGTGGGATTTGCACTTGACAGTGATATTGAACTTAAACACATCATTCTCCACGCACCACAACAATCCAAGAGCTCTTTCAGTGGGAAGCTTTTCCCTGTCAAGGTCTAATTCCTTTACATTCTGAGCTCTGTCTTCCTTTGGAATATGTGTAAGAACAGTACGACTGTTACTCACCCATTTTGTGAGATGGAATCCTCCTGTTTGACAGAGAGATGTTAGATCTTTCACCAATTCTACTGCTTCATGCTCTGTTGGAAGGGACTTCAAGCAATCATCTACATAGAAGTTGTTCTCAACCGTGTTTATCACCTCAGTTCGAAAACAGTTTTTGTTGTCTTTGGCTGTTTGCCTCAGAGCAAAGTTAGCACAGCTGGGGGATGAGACTGCCCCAAATAGATGTACCGTCATTCGATGTTCCACAGCAGGCATGCTGACATCACCACTTGGCCACCAGAGGAATCGCAAGAAGTCAACATCTGATCTTGACACTCTGACTTGATGGAACATTGCTTTGATATCTGTCATAACTGCTACAGATTCTTGGCGAAATCTGGTCAAAACATCAAAAAGTGTGCTGGTCAAATCAGGACCCTGAAGAAGTTCTGAGTTGAGGGATTTACCTTGAAAAGTAACAGCGCAGTCAAAAACCACCCTTATGGTCTGTTTTTGAGGATGGTATACACCATGATGTGGGATGTACCACAATTTACCATCTGATCTTTTCAGCTCTTGTTGCGGCACCACTTCAGCATAGCCCTTTTTAATGACTTCTGTTAGAAATTCAGTATATTCGGTTTTGAATTTTTCATTCCTCTTGAACTTTCTTTTCAAACTTTGAAGTCGCTGTTCTGCCACTTGATAATTGTTAGGCAACACTGTGTCATCCTTCCTAAAAGGTAGATTAAGAGTGTAATGTCCATTTTTTTAATTTTATTGACTGTTCTGCAATCTTGATGAATCTTTTGTCTTCTATAGACATTTCAGCCTTCTCTTCACTTGAACGCTCATTAAAATCATGGCTGTATTGTTGCATCAACATTTCTTCCAAGTTCAAGATAGAAATTCTGTTAACAACACCACCATCACAACTGTTCCTGTTTGCTGTGTTTTTGCCTTGTGAAGGACCATTAATAACCCACCCTAGTAGGGTCTTAACTGCATATGGCCCATCCCCTTGGCTATTAAGGATTTCCCAAGGTTCAATGGCTTTGGGAGCATTGCTTCCAATCAACAACTCCACCTTGGCTGGAATCCTAGGAAACTGTACCTGACTCAGGTATGGCCATTTAGCTAGTTCTTCCTTTGTGGGAATGTTACAGGCGTCAACAGGCATGATCTTTTGGGTGTAGACTTCTGGCAGGTGGATGAAGTTACTTTCTTCCAGTGAAGACACTTCCAACCCACTGACAATGTACGAGGGCACAGACTTATCCTGGCTCATTGTTCGAAGAAGAATATTGGTCTTTCTTCCAGTAATGTTGAGTTTCCTCATAAGATCCTCTGTGCAGAAGCTTGCCGAGCTACCAGGATCAAGAAAGGCATATGTGTGCAGAATCTTACTTCCTTTTGAGCTTTTAACCTGTACTGGTACAATCGACAACAAACACTCTGTGTAAAACTGCATGTTTCTGACTCCAGCATGCTTACCATCTTGAAGGGAGACCTGTGTGCTACTCACAGGTGTTTTCTTCAGTTGTTTTGATGATTCCAATGCTTTAATGTGTAACACACTTGGATGCTGTTTGTTGCATATGGAGCAGTTCAGATGCTGTGTGCAGTCTTTACTTATATGTCCTCCTTTGGTTAAACACCCAAAACAGATTCCATTCTGTCTTATAAAGTTTATCTTTTCTCTGTGCAGCTGATTTTCAAACTGCAAGCATGACATCAAATCATGTCCATTGTTACAGTAGAGACATGAAATTGGCTGTGAATCCTTAGATGTGGTCTGTGGTGAGTTCACATGCACATTGGTAGCAAAACTGCCTTTTGATTTGGGCTTCACTAGCACTTTGGGCTTTCCTTTACTTGGGCTTGAGTCTTGGATATCACCAAATATTGGGTCTGAGACAATGTTAGCTTGTTTTTCAATGAAGCTGACGAGATCTACCATCTTTACCTTGTTCCTCTGTTCTTGCAACTCAAATGCCTTTGTGCGCCACCTCTCTCTGAGCTTGTAGGGGAGTTTGAAAGCAATACACCTCATATTGGAGACTGTGTCCAGTTCTTCCATGAACTTCAAATCTTCCATACCATTGCAGCAGCTTCTAAGACACAATGCGAAGGCCTGTAAAGCCTTTGGATCTTCTGGCTTGATTGAAGGCCAAGAAAGAGCTTTCTCAATGTAAGCACATGAAATCCTATATGCATTACCAAAGTGTTCTTTTAATAGCTGCTTTGCCTTTTGGTAACCTTGGTTCGGTGACATGTGTTGGCAACTTCTTACCAGCTCCTGTGGTAGTCCCCTTGTGTACTGAATGAGAAAGTGCAGCCTGTCTGCATTATCATCTGTTTTAGTTTCAATGATGTGCTCAAAAGAATGAAGGAATGACCTGTACTGCAGAATATCTCCACTAAACATTGGAATTTCCCCTCTTGGTAAGGTGGAAAGAAGTTGTTGTTTCACAAGCATGTCTGTCAAGTTGTTTTGGTTTTGAAGAATTTTAGCAAGATCAGGCCCTTGAATGGCATTAGATGAAGATGATTCTCTACTTTCTAGAGGTCTTGCTCGAGCTGTATAAGAGATTTGTGCAGAGAGTTTGGAGTCAGTCTTCATGGTGGTGGGTTGTTGAATTGCATTGCTGTACTGAGGAAAAGAATGTCTTGCGGTCTGAGTTGGTGCTGTAGAGAGTTCATGAAGTGTCTCTTTTGGGCGCACATCTTGTTGCACTGGAGTTTTATCCAACATCTCCTTACAATACACATTCATGGCATCATCTTCAACAGTATTTCCATTGGTTATTGAGGTCTCAGCATTCTTGAGATACTCGATTTTTGCGGTGTTGGCTGCAATTTCAGCTTGAACTTCCCACACCTCCTTCATCTTTCTAAGTTGCTCTTCTTTCTTCTCTATAGCATGTTTTTGTTGCAGTGTATTGGCTTTGGCAATTAAAGCTGCCCTCTCTGCCTCTGCACAGATACGAGCTGAGGCTGATGTTGACACACTTGATCTGCTTAAATTTGATCTGCTAGATCTGCCAGATCTACTGCTACGCACAGACAGAACAACTGAAGTGTTATCATCATCATTAAGCTGGTCAGTCACTTTTAGAGCAGAAGAAACTGGAGAACTAGTTTGAAAGTCTGATTCTTCTTGAATAGTAGACATCCACTTCTCAACAGTAGAAACAAACATATCAACATGTTTCATTCTTGGTTCATACCAGGTTTTCAGGTCTTCAACTTTATCCTCTTCACTTAACATTTGTACATATGATTCTTGAAGAGACTTAAATTCAACAAACATTTCATTGAACTTAATCATGTTTCCCTTTACTTCTTCAAGATATTCAGCATCAGTCATCAAAGAGTTAACAATATTAATTCGTCTAGTAAGGTGTGCCATCTTGCCTGCTCTAGAGGCTTTCAAACGAGCAGCAACCTCATTCAAATCTCTTTGGGCTGAGTTTGGGGATTGTTCTAGATAAGACTCGTCCTCCATTTTGTCTCAAACAAGCAAATATCCTCTTTCCAAAGACACAAACTTTTCAAATTTCCTTTGATTCCTCTTTAAAATGGCATGCATCAAGACCTTTGAACTCTTTCATCAAATTAATCCTTTCATCCACAGTTTGCAGCATCAAACTTGAGTTTTTCCAGTAACATTCAAATTTAACTCAGCACTTTGTTTCCGCAAGCACATACCTCTTTGAGAAGTTTCCTTTGTTCTCTGCTTCCAATGCCATGCGGTCTTCAAACAGTCCATCCACTCCGTTCAAGTTTATGGATAATCCATTTTCAAAGCGAGTCTTTTGACATTTTGTAGTGGTGAAAACAAGTTTCTTGTCCACTGTGGGAGATGCTGATGCTATGATTCTGACGCGTGCAAAGTACCATGAATAGATCCAGAGAGGCGTGTTGATGTTCCAAACAAATAACTGAAGTTTATTAAATCAAAAATAAAGATGCATTGTAACATAAAACAAAACAAACAACTTTTAGGCCGCTTGCAGGTTTGTTGCACCATGCCACCCTAGCTCCATGTGCACGGTCAAAAGACTGTGTGCTCTTGCACCAGCGCCCCCTTCCTGTTAGGGGTGGCCTATCCTTTATACAACTTTTCCCCTCTCACCTATAGAGGGCACACACTCAGAGAAATAAACACAATTAACAATACAACAACATTCTGATATTTAAAGTAACAAATTTATAAAAATTAAATAAGGTGGTAAGTATGGCTCCTACAGGTGGGATAATTATTTTTTTATTCTTTCCATTTAACATAACCATTCTCAATCTATTGCTGCGTGTCTATTTTCCTTATGCTTTGAAAAACAAACCTTGAAAACAACTATGCTTTCTTAGAATGTCATCAGCCGTAGAAATGTCTTGCGTACGTCTCTCTCTCACAACTATCGCCGGAGTTTCCTGCATCACATAATGTACAGCTAAAGAAAACATTTACACGAGTTGTGAAACGTGTGTTAAATTGAAATCTATAAGAGGCCCTCAAATTCTGTGCATGCAGCAAAACACATCGCAGCCATGTACGATGATTTATCATAAAATTACTTCTGTCACATTGTTTGAAGAAAAAACTTTAATCAGCAGGTGCTTAATAACTATTGAAGTTATTAAACAACACTGAATTCGATAATGATGTGTTTTATGTGTTATATCTTGTTTTAATTTTAACTAAATACATTTGAATGCTCTAAAGGTTTATAACTTTTATATTAAGGTTTATATTTGAATGAATGAATTAATGAATGAATGAATGAGGCATTTATATAGCGCTTTCGTAAAAGTTTTTCTTTCTACTTTATTAATGCTTGTTACAACTCTTATTGCGAACAATCCATCCCATACATATGTTTTTGATCTTGTAATGTTTAATCAAAATGTTGTAATTGGAGTGAAAATCACTAAGTCACTAAACAATAGTTACACCCTCTGTTTACGACGTCATGACGGATACGCCCCATACAACCCCCTCCCCTCCAGTAGGGTTATATATCCACCCTGATAATCTCACAGGGAGACACAGAGCCGGTGACCTCCTGACAGAGCTGACCTAACAGGACAGTACGAGTTCAGGCGTAGACGTCTATACTACTACAACATCTCAGCGATCAAAGGTTGAAGGAACATTGTCTGATTGTTACATGGACAACCAAAGAACGCTTCAACATTCTTGTATATCTGAGCATGACACGCATTGGGCTTCTTCGACTGATATCACTATGGAGGATCTGACCCATAACCCACAACTTCAGAATGTTAATGCACAAGACTTGGATGATCGTGCTGCAACGACTCAATCACATGACATTCCAGGAACTATCCGAATCTTTCAACATCGGATAGGGGATAAAGTTTACACCATCCATGAAGTTGAGTTCTAAAAATCTAAAAACTTTGAAATAAAGGCACGATGGAGCATAACTGCCCGCTGAGTTCTGAAGATGCTACGAACAAGCCTACGGTGTTTGACTGTGCCATGAGCAAAGAGTGCCGTTTAAGAGATACCATAGACTCCATGTTTGAAGATTATTTTAGAGCCCAGATGGTTGACTTGATGCATAAGATCATCGATGCTGCGTGTGATTCGAATAAGGACTGTGCGGGAGATACTAGACGTGTAACAAAACTCAAAAATGAAATGATTGTAAGAGGCCTAACAAATTCATGGCGTGATGTTACGATCGTGTGTCTTAATGCCAACGAGCCGATCTGTGTAATCCTCAGAAAAGTTCTGGGTGTGGTGTTTGATTGTAGGGACGAGTTTGGAGTTCTCTGTATGTGTACGTTTGTAACAGATCTATGTGCGTCACTGTTTTCAAAAAATGAGAAACTCTGTGCCGTCTGCGAAATCGTTGAAACTCTACTCAGCTACATCTCTAGAGCGAGACAACACAGCCTGCAAAAAATTTATTTCCTGGTTGGTGAAGTGGAGCCTGTGAATTTGAAATCTTCTGATAAATCCCTCTCACTAGAATCTGTTAAATCCTTCGCACTAGAATCCATGATGAATGACTTGTATGTCTCAAATCGAACTGATAAGATTGAAATCTTTATGGACGATCTTTTAGTTGACCGACTCCAAAAAGACCACGCCAGAGAACTGCAAAAGGCCAAGAAAAAGGAGAAGAGGACGAAGGCAGGTGATGCCACATCTCCCATAAAACGAACTGATTCGACAGGGCAAACAGATGATAAGGATCCTTCGACGGATGGAAAAATGTAATAAACAATTATTGTGTATTGTAAGGGGGTTTATCTTAGAATGTCAATGTAATAACGGTGATAAAGAAATGTTAAAGTTGCAGAAGAAGCTTGCAACATTATAGAAGCATGATGCAAGCTTGCTTTGCCAACTGAAGTGTTTGTGGTTTTCTTTGTTCTCTCTGCATAAGCGGAAAAGGTTCAGCAGGTGTTGAGCCGAAGAGCCCGCTTCTCTGACCTTTTAACATCTAGGGTAAAGGCAAAGAGATGTAGTGTGGTTTTAACACCTGCAGGTAGAAGAACGGTTAAAACATATTTTAAGCTTTTAGACGTAGGCGGCAGGGAGGATGTAAATGTGCTTAGTGCAAGATAAGCTTCAAATGGAAAGTTTTGAAAGCTAGTTAGTTTTACCTAATAAGGGAATTGCTTTTTGCATTATGAGCTTCAAACCCTCAAGACGGCCCCACCAACCTCAAACCATATAAAAGGTCTTGTTTCCTGTTACTCGGGGCCGCACTTCGAGGTGAAGACCTATACGCTGTTCTGTTATTTTTCCTTTTTGAATTTATTGTCTTTGTATTATTCTGAAACTTTTTAGTAAAACGAAACCATATTTTGGTGATTCGAAAACCTTTCTAAATAAGTCTCAGAGTGATTTTTTTCCTAGAAGTATCATAACTTTTTGATAGTTTAGATATTCATATTAAGCAAAAAGCCCAGAGGCACAGACTCAGGACTGAGCTGGATCAGACACCGCTGGGGACTCTGGAACAACTTCAAGCACCTTAGGATTGCAGGTAAGAGCCATTTATGATGGTAATATATTATAAGAGTGTTGGAGGGCTGTTCTAGATTTTGTAGCGGTATAAAAATACAACATGGCGCCCAACGTGGGGCTTTTTGCTAATAAGGAAATTTAAAAGACAATGGTTCAGGAGAGATAACACGTATAGGTACAAAGTCCACATACCACAGTCACTGTTAGGGTGTTCAAAGTTCAGAGGGATTGAAACTGAACACCGTTCACTCGCATAGTTCGGAGGAACTGAGTGAAAAATCAGCGCGCGCAGGCTCATATGAAGACCTGTTAAGACAGACAGAAAACTCAAAGCCCCTCAGAGGAGGGTGAGTTAGTATGTAGATATAAACCGGTTTGAAGTGAACCCGAACACTGGCAAATAAAATCAGGGATTGAAGTGAACCCGAACACTGGCAAATAAAATCAGGGATTGAAGTGAACCCGAACACTGGCAAATAAAATCAGGGATTGAAGTGAACCCGAACACTGGCAAATAAAATCAGGGATTGAGTGAACTGTTTAGATTGGTGAAAGGGTTGCATCACTTGCGTGCGACACATGGGTGACTGAGTTTTCGGTGTGCGCCTTCAGCCCGGCTCGAACGCTGCTCCCTTCGGGTTGTGTTGCTGGTGGGCATTGATTTCTTAGTCGCACATGTCACAAAGAAGTGCGAGCAGGCACTTTTTGACAATCTAAAACCAATAAAAGCTTTGGCGAGGGCAGCAGGAAGACTGAAATAAATCCAGTGAACCTAACACTTGAAAAAAAATGGGAAGCAGAATGGTAACCATAGACTTAGTTACAAGTGACACTGCAGGAAAGTTAGAATGGTCTGATTCTACCAAGTGTAAGTGTGACTTTAGGAATATACCCTGGCAGGAAGTCAGAGAGGCTGCACCAGTGGTAAATTTCAGGGTGAGAGAAGGAGCAGAAGCTCCGACCTTCATTTATACCTGTAAGAAAAAAGGTATTGATGGTCATCCCGAAGTAAGAGTCTTTAATTCGACAGGGAAAGAGATAAAAGGTTATACCAACGAAAAATTGGGCTGCCCTAGCGGAAGATGGTTTAGAAGAGGAATCAGATAGAGGCTCGGTGGCTTTTTGTATTATCTCTCAAGAAGAGGTGAATATGAATTTTACCGAACCTGATGCTCCGCTCTATGAAGACCTAATGAGTCCGAGGTGAGGAAGCCCTACCAGAGGTCGAAGGACCTCTTAGCTTATATTTCGCAAAGGGCCCTAATTTGGTTGTACTGAAGGAAGGATCTTTGCAGTTAGAGGAAGAAGCAGACGTTCTGGTTAATACCGCTAATATACATCTTCGCCATGAGGCCGGCGTCGCAGCAGCCTTTTTAAAACAGGCAGGACAAAAGTTTCAAAATGAATCAGACAAGTTAATAGGAGGTAGACCTACCTCTCTCAAAACTGGAGATATTATCCTACAAAAAATAGGAGGTCCGAATGGCAAACCCGTAATACACGCCATCGGGTATAAGAAAGGTAGTGGCCATAACCTAGAGGAAGAATTACTAGCCCTCATAACCCTGGATATATTAATAGACAAAATGTGTGGTTGTGCTAGGGAGAATAAATTTCGAACAATCGCCATGCCGATAATGCCCGGAGGGGAATTCGGATTCAATGATGTCAAAGTAGGTGCACACCTAGTAGCCGCGCTGTTAAGAAAAACAAGCCAGACGAGCTGGCCCAAAACATGGATGATTTGCCACCCAAACGCAGAAGTGTTAAATAAAGTGGCAGAAGTAGTGAACCAAAATAAAGAAGCTGATGAAGGGGGATCAAAACAGAAATCAGGTCGAAGTCGGGTGGCAAAAGAACCAAGCGTGGAAGCCCCAAGTCACGAAGAAGACCCGGAATGGCCAGTATTAAAACGAACGGCCACTTCCAGAGGTGCAAAAGACCCGGTTGAGAATCCATTCCCCAAATTAAATTTTTGCGAAAGCTATGAGACCTTTAAACTGGGGAAGGGATCATACCGACCCACTCATGCGAAAAGTAAAAAGAAGGAAACTCTATTAGATAAAAAGGATATGTGGGACAAAGAATATGTACCTGGCATTACCTGTGGTCAAGTCTGGTGTTTACTTAATGGTGGCGATGCGGAGGAGATTCTCTCGGACACCAGATTGACTCGCAGGGCAAAGAGAGCTATACTGGCACAGAAAGATTTAACGAATAAAGCCGCCCTAGAGAGAATAATTAAAGGAAGAGTGGGTAGCTCTTGGTATGACCAATATTACTCGGACGTCGACACCGAGAGTGACGACGAATTAACCGGTGACTCGAGTGACGAAGAGCCTATAGATCTAGAACCAAGAGTACCGAAAGTGGTTGAGAGTGTGAGGGCAGATACCCCCGCTCGAAACCCGCAAGTACCTCGACGCCTGCGATTCAGAGAAGTAGCCGTCGATGCAAACGATCCATATGAGGCAGACAGGGATCGTCCTAAAGAAATGAATGAGCTAAATCAGCACTTAGAAGCCCTACATTTAGGGACACCAGGACAGAGACCTAAAACCCCAGGTAGTCTAGCGGAACCTTACCAATCACCCAAGGTTGTTCCAGTGAGAGCTGCAGCAACCCTTGAGGATCTGTTAAAACGAGACCAAGAAATGCGTATGCTCAAGAAGGCTAAACTCAAAAACACCACCGTAAAAGGAAAAGTTAGAGAGATAGCCCGGTACGGAGAGCAGATGGGTATAACAGGTGAATCGATAGATTCACATATCCTAGCTGAATTTGGAATAAATGGGGGAAGAAAATTAGCTCAAACGCTAGAAGGACTAATCCCAACGGATAGGGAGGAGTTAGAGCAGAAAAAGTTTGAGGAGAAATGGACCACAGTAGGAGCACTATCCGCATGTCAGGAAATGGCAGAAAAGGGCGTTGAGGGGCTCCTCAGACATATTTTCAGAGGAGTAAAAAATAATGCTCTTACAGGAGCCAGAGAATTCCTCCTATTAGGTCCCGAGACAGTTCCAGAGGAACTGGAAAAAGCCCTGATTAGATATGATCGGAAAACCGAACTTATTCAGGGGGACAGGAGTAAAGCGAATGACAAACATCTGCCAGCAAAGAGACAGACAAGGAAATCAGAGCGTGACAAGAAGTCATACAATCAGTATGAACCAGAGAGAAGGCCAACAATAGACCGTAGCCCAAAAACCCATCAGAAAGGGAGACCAGAGGAAAATAATTATCGTAGGAACCCGAATCGAGAAGGAGACAGATATAGAGATCGATCAAGATCTAGAACGAATAGAGAGGAGAACGGCAAGGAGAGGGGGACATATATCAGTCCCGAGAAATGGCGACAGCTTAGTCAAGAAGAAAAGACACGAGTGAGACGTGACAGAGAGAAAAAACAACCCAACAGTTAAGGTTGGAAGAGTTAGATTTGAGGAAACTGACGGTAACAAAGTTAGAGAAGAAAAACCTAAGAAAAGTAGGATCGAGAAGAAAAAGAGAAGAGATAACGTAGATTAGGAAAAATCGGCCCCCCTGAAAATGGCCCTCCTAAAAACAGTAGAAATAGATAAACGACTTTAACAAAACTTACGACGATACCACATTTCGCGTGGATACAGGGGCCGATATTAGTGTTATAAGACCGTCCGAGAATCACGGAGAATTGATTAATGAAATATTGATCGAAGATTTTGATGGCCGTGTAAGTAACAAACGTGTCTGGAAAAAGAAGAAAAATAAACGTTGTAATGGGAAGCGACAATTTACTTTGCCCAGACGATCTAGTAAAAATAGGAAAATTAGAATTGTGGATCAGGATAAAGAGATCCAAAGAATAGTAGAAGAATCTGACCTAAAAGATAAAGGGGGGCTGGAAATGGTTTTGAAAAAATATCTGCCCTATTACTCAAAGAGTAAAAATGATTGTGGAAAAGTTCAATCGAATTATGAACACATAATTCAAGGAGGAATTCCACCTCCTCAGAGACAGTATAAGATTAACAGTAAAGCAGAGAAAGAAATCGGCGAAACGATTAGAGAACTGACGGATCAGGGAATAATCAGAAAGCTACCGAAGAATGAAACCGCCGTCACAAATGCCCCGATCCAGGCGGTAGCCAAACCGGACGGAGGCTGGAGACTCGTTAATAACTATAAATCACTGAATAAACTCACAGTACCAGATACTAGATATCTGATTAACTGCGGGGAGGCTAGTGGAGGCATTGGCCGAGATAAAACATGGTTATCTAAAATCGATCTCGCAAATGGGTTTTGGAGCGTCCCATTAGCAAAAGAGAGTCAGGGCAAAACAGCTTTCACGTACCAGGGCGATCAATTTGTGTACACTAGATTACCCCAAGGATACAAAAATTCCCCTAACGTATTCCAAAGTATGATGCTAGAGACACTTTCCGGAATACCGGTAACAGTCTATATTGATGACATTCTGGTAGCTACAGAGACAGAAGCAGAACACATGGAACTGCTTGAGCAGACTTTAGACAGGGTGACCGCAGCAGGTCTAAAACCAAGTCTGAAAAAGATGGAAATTGGAAAACACGAAGTAGACTTTTTAGGATTTAAATTAGGGAAGGATACAAAGGCCCTGACGACGAACACGAGAGGAAAACTGGAAGAATTGTTAAAATCAGAACCTCCCAAATCCAAAAAGCAATTACAATCGCTGTTAGGAACGCTGAATTATATCAGAGAATGATCCCTAAGTATTCTAGAGAAGCTAAAGTGCTTTATCAGGGTACGAAGGAGGGAAAATGGCAGTGGACAGATGAAATGGAGGCAGCCAGGGTCAAACTGATAAGAATGGCGTTAGACAGCGGAGAGTTAGAACGACGTGATGAAACCGTCCCGTTAATTGTTGATGTAAATGAGGCAGAGCACGAGGTGACTCTCACTTTATCGAACAGGGACGGTTAAAGCGCCAATAGCATTCTTAACTCATATGCAGGAACCTGCTATGAGGAAGTATGAAGAGAATGGGCCAGAGAGAGTGCTAGCAGCAGTGACAGAGGCTATTACAACTCAAAGCAATAGCCAAAGAACAACCTATTGAGATAAACTCTCAAGCAGGAGAATTAACTAGACTAAAAAAGAACCTAGTGATGAATCAAGCGAGAATTCATTCCCAGAGATGGGATCAATGGAACTTGATACTAGGCGATAATCAATTGGAATGGAAGATGATCAAGACGAAAAGGAAAGAAAGAATGACCAAATACCATGACACACACCAACATCTGCCAAAATATTTCACAGATGGAAGTGAAAAGGCAGGCAGAGTGAAATGGGGGTTTTTGGTTAGGAAGGAAGGACAGTTAATTACTTCCCAAAGTAGGGAGATTCAAGGAACTGCCCAATTAGCTGAAGTCACTGCAGTGCAGAAAGCTCTCGAAAAAGCTATCGAATTAGGACACAAGGAAATCGTCCTGACATGTGATTCTGAGTACGTTGCAGATGGTTTAAACAAAGAATTAGAGATTTGGAAAGCCAATGGGTTTCACAATGCGCGTAACAAACCCATGCCTCATAGAGAACAGTGGGAAAAGATTTCCGAACTGCTACAGAAAGTGATTGTACATTGCTATCACCAGGTCAGCCACACAAAACAAGAAAGCGAGGCAGCGCAAGGAAATAGGGAGGTCGACAAGTTCATAGGTATGGTTGAAATTAAAGAAGTGACTAAGTTATTTGAGAAATTGCATGACGAACTAAACCATCCTAGCTACAACATGATCCAAATGGAACTTAGACTGAGAAATCTAAACATTCCAAATTGGAGGTTGAGGTATAGAGAAGTAAAGAAGGAGTGCAAGATATGCAGGAAATTCATGACGGCCAAAGGAGCCAAAGAAAGCGAACTGCCTAAAGAATACCGAGGTCAAGAGGTCAGCATCGATTTTGGAGGCCCGCTCAGGCCTAAAACTAAGTTGGGTAATTGTTATTTTCTTTTGGCAATCGATAACCACTCTAAGAAAAAGATGGTTTGGCCTATGCGTGCCGCGCTCGAGAAAAACGTTGTAGAATGTTTAAAAGAATGGATCAAATGGGAAGGAAAAATGGAATCCATTAGAGCAGATGGTGCACATAACATTAGTGGAAAACTAGTGGAAGAGTTCTGCAAAGAGAACAAAATTGTATTGACCAAGAGTATCCCATATAGGCCCTCAACAAATGGGATCTCGGAACGTGCTATCAGGGAAGTTAAGGAGTTTTTTAGCAAAAATGAGGAACTCGGAGAATGGGACACGATTGTTGACAAATGTCTTCTACATCTCAACAGATGTGAACAGGTGAAACCAAAGGAAAAGGAGTTAAAGAGCAACCCGAGGTTCAAACCCGGAGACCGCGTGATAATCACTAGACGGAAAAAGGTAGGGAGATTCAACCAGGGTTTAGGGACAATAGATACGGTAATATCCATTACTGGCTCAAACACCGTAGAATTAGAAAATAACGGGATCCAGTCAAACAAAGATCTAGTTAAAAAATAGTGATGGAGGAAATAATTGAGGTTACTAACAGGAGGGGTCTGATTAGAGTGGAGCATAGTCAACATGGTTCAAAAGCTATGCTATGGTTAGAACCGGAACTACAACGGGTGCTGGGTTTTTCAGGAAAGGAAGCCACACCTGTGGAGATTAGAGTTCGTCCATATATGTGTGTGATCTGTGATAAGGCAGTGGCCCTGCCTACCCTCGCCCCAGATGAAAAGAAGTCTATGGGGGCCGAGTGGTTGGTCAGTGAACATAGTCACATTGAGATAGGAGGCATCCTAATATGTAAGAATTGTTGGCCAAACCATCCAAAACTCCGGGTGGATTCGTACAGAATATCCGGAGGCACCGCTGAAAAATGTGGGTGTACATGGGATGGGATTAACAGTTGGACATGTGTGGTATGTGGCACTAAGAACAGGACATTGATGTCGTCCAGGTTCGTATGGGAAGCCATAAGAGTTATGAAACCCATAGGACTATTCCAAGACGGAATAGTCACCAGATTTTCCAGACATCCCTGGATAGGGATGAGGAAACACGAAAGAATAGCTTTCCTGGAGACTAGGATTCCTGTTTTTCCCTGTGACGACAGGGAAATTAAGGATCAAGCACTGCAGGAGAGGGAGGCTTTAGTAAAAGAGATAAAGGATAAAGATCGAGAGAGTGATTTGTCCCTAGCAGATCTAGAATCCGCTAGATGGAACCTCACGTTGTGGCAGGCATCCCTGATAGGCTGTTTTCCAGAAGTGGAGATGAAGAGAGGCTCCTCAGGAAAATTAGCCTGGGTCTATGTCAAACGTGGTCAGGAGTGGCAAGTGAGGACTTGGAGTTCCTTAGCCATAGAATTAGCACAGGAAAGTGGATGGGAAAATAGCCCTAACTATAATAAAGATTATAGAGGAACCCTTTCTAGGTCAAATGTGACAAAAGAAAAAAGGCAGTCAAGAAGAAAAGAAAAATTTATAGAAATTGATGTCGCGCCAGCAAAAATAATGAAAGAGCACACAGTCTGGCGAGACAGTGAAAAGAGGTTTCAGGTGGGAAATTATTATGGGGATGGTCAGATTACAGATGTTCCAAATGAACAGTTTAAAATAGTGATGCACCTGAAAATAAATGTGTTGACCTGTGCACACCCCGACTTTGACTGGATCGGGGGAATTGAAGCTGAATTGCATGATAAGCAGCCTGAAGTAAAAGTGATTAAGAAAGGTCTGTTTCGACGGGCCAAGCGGCTCGTCATCGAGCCTAAGAACTAACCTGTATTTTCAGAATGGAGAAGACAAAGTCGAAGGACGTCCTGACTGAAGAATTGGAGGAAGCAAGAGAAAGCATCAGGAGGTTAAAACGACAACGAAATTGCTGGAAATGGATAAGTATGATTTTATGGGTATTTTTAGGTTTGGGAATAATTATATTGACCATTGTAAGAGTAAGTTACTTATTACAATGGGAAATATTAACCGGACAAGTAATATTAGCAGAAGTTGAAATAAGCCGAGAAAATGTCTCCGGATTTGATTTAACTGTATTCGCTACGAGGTTAAAGAATAAAAGTGAAACAGAAAGTAATAACAAATATTTTTGGAAGTGGCTAAAGATTAACTTAAAAGATAGAAATCATCACAAAGATGTTTTGTATTATCTAGTTAAAAAACCGCAGGTTAAAATAAAACGTACTACAAAGATTAGGCGCTGGTATAGTAAAGAGGTAGAGATTTATGAAACCAATAGTTATATTACAGAGCATTGCGGTAATGAGACGTGTAGATATTTCATTGGATCTACCAAAAGGACTAGTTCGAATGAGGAGCTAGGAGGATGTTGGATATTCAGGATGAATACACATTTCAACCGTGGAAGTTGGGCCAGTGTAAAAATAAAGGAACTGTTGTAAAACGAGAAAAGAGAAGTATAATAACTGATAAAGAAAAACATGAAAAAGATATGGAAAAGAATGTAATGGAATGGATTAAATCTAGTGGATTTTTAAATCCTTTAGGGGAATTTGTTTTATTAACTACCACTCATGGTCGTTATTTAGAGTCCAAATTGTCTCCCAATATGGACAACCGCTTCGCGATGGAATTAGCTGAAGTTGAGAAGTATTCAGCAACTAAAACTGACCTGGAACTGAATAAAACTATTCCGTGGATATGGCCAAGAAGGCTCAAAATACCAAGGGTCAAATACAACTACAAAAAGCAATTATGGGAGATAGATAATAAGCGAAAAGAAACCGAGGTTTATTTAATTAAAATGGTACTAAACGAATCATTACGGAATGAAGAAGAGATTAAAAGTCATTACGAGAAGAGAATGATGGTAATGGATAAATGTATCCGACTAACGATTAGTAATAGAGACACAAGGCCAAGTATCGATATCACAAAAACGGCTATAATGATTTTTCATATTCTAGCTTTTGTGACAAACGAGGAGAACTCATGGATTGTAGTGATCTAATGAATGGCACAAATCCATTATCAGGAAATCAGACAAATGAGATTCTTAACATAAAAAGAAAATTATTATTGAAGCGGGTAGGAATGAAGACAAAGAAAGACGAAGATGAGAAATATAGGATGAAATTGATCTTTCACAGTGATGGTATGATGGGCTTGACTGGGAAAGAGTGTGGTCAACTGGTTAAACAATGTTCGAGCGGACAGGATGCTATAACTGTTAACCAGATGTTATCTGTGCTATGCTACTGGTCTAGTGGGATTGTGCCATTACCATGGACTTTTACAAAAGATAATCTGTCCGGAACATATGAGATGTCATATGGGGCTGGAGGAGTTATCAGGACCGTAGACAGAAATAGAAATTGGAGGGTATTCCACGTTCCAGCTAGAATAGACGAAAATATATACATCCGTTATGACCTAGAAAAAGAGAGCCCGCTGAAATTATCTAATTTAGAAATAATTCCTCTGGATGACTTAGAACAGCTCATTTCCAGGAAAAAATGGAAAACGTTGTGGTGTCGGGGTCTGGATAGTAATTATTATTTGGGTTTAGATTGGATGAAAGATACTATTTGTAATCGTAGCGTTGAAATTATCGGAGCAGATAGCTTCCCAAGATGGTTTGATGAGCCTGAGAATTTCTTTGCGACTGGTATAGGAGGTATAGTTAATGCAACAACAGCCGTAGTTAAGTTCATCACCACAGATATTTGGGAATGGCTGATTGGCTTCTTTGTCGATCTGGGGTGGTATGCGTTGTACTGTACTGCGGGAGCATTAGGACTAATGTTACTGTTGATCATAATAAAATGTTCTTGTAATGCTCTAGGAAGGAGAATTTGCTCGAAAAGTAATAAACCAGATCAATTGGCAGTCTTAGAAAAACTGGTAGCGTTGCAAGGTACACAGCTGAGAAGGAAGAGGAGCCTGTCAGAGAAATCGTTGCTATGACAACAATGTATAGGGGATGGCCCGGAAACCTGTCAGGAAGTGGGGTGACTGGCAGGGGGAGTCACAAGACAATATAGGTTAGACAGCAGTGTGGGTTAGACACAAAGGACTTGAACTTCTCTCAACAGCGCTTGGAGCAAATATCTAAGAAAGAACTTATTACATATTTCGCTAAGAAATATCTAAAAGAAAAATTGTTCGAGTTAAGACCAACAGAAGATCTAAATTACTAAATCATTAACATGGCATCCAACGGGACGAAAAACGAGACTACAATGGGAGTCGCCGATGAACCTACGAGTTTCCAAGGAACCTCTGAAAGTTTGTTTGCGCAGGTCAGTGAATTCGGAACTTATTTTGTATGGATGCTTCTGAATGGTTATAACCAAAATCTCTGTTGGCACATGTTAGTTTCCGCACTGCAAATTGGAAGAATATTTCTGATTGGCAAATTGAGCAAACTGATATTAGTTTGCGATATGATAATTAATTCAGAAGGATGGTCTAAACTTATTGAATTAAGGGGAGTTATAGCTTTGTACTTATTAAGTGGTTGTAAGTTGGCAATCGATATAACTATTATAATGATTGAAAGACCACAGATTACTTTATGGTGCGAGATAGCAATAATCACGGTCACAACACTGTATTTGACGGGATTGTTGATATTTCGACATGGTAAGGAATCTACGATGTGGATTCTGATTGGGACATTAACCTTGATTATATTTTCTTTGGGAGTTTACATCCCCAGTGAAAATATTATGCTATTAGGAATTTTAATCCTTTTCCATAGATGGGATAGGATTAAAAAACCGATCAGACATTGCAAAGAGTGTTGGGTAAATCTTAGTCTGGCAGGTCCTAATTAAATGTCTAACTAAATTACAGGAGCTGAAGCGTCAGATTGCAATTGAGGAGAACAGACGAAAAAATGAAAATGTGCTTGGAATTGACTTCAGATCTGGGAGTAATGACTGGGGCAATAACTGTGATGAATGTCAATGTTTGATAAAACAAGTGTACTTTGAATTGATTGATGGTCAAAAATGGTGTGGAATTTGCATGAGTAACAAAGCTAAGACTACGAAGAAAATGTTTGATGGTAATAGATATGTTTGGGATACGGTGATAAGTATGAGTGTTGAACGAGGAGTTTGCCTAAGAGAGGAATTAAAATTGAACGGCTTCTCAGAAGCCATGCTGGGGATAGATAAATTTGGTAGATATGTGATACCCTCATGGTTAAAATTATGTATTCCTGGACGACAGTGGGAAACGTTCTCTGGAAATAACGGGGAATCGAAATGTATTTTCCAAATTATAGAATTTCTTACAGAAAAAGAAATCGGGTTTTGGAATGGAGTTGCCTTACAAAAAACAAAAATGTCTGTGGGGTCAGGAGCTTTTGGACTGGCGTTTATTGATAAATCACGTGTGTTCTATAGATGCCTCAGGTGCTGATCCAGGAGACGGGAGGCCAAAAGGCCGGAGAGACCTTCGAGCAGTTTCTACAACGGGCGAAATCCCGACCAGAATCGGCAGAGAGGGTCTGGTTCTCCAAGGCGGCCCTGAGGATATTTGTGAACCGCGACGATGTAAATGATAACTATGTCCATGAAGCTGCTAGATTCCCAGATCCTAAATTTGTATGGCCTAGTAATAATTTTGATGAAGTGACTTTGTTCAAAAGAAGGGGAAATCTATTTGACCTGTATGTCGAACAGGAATACCAGAGTGTAATGAAGGGTACTGTAATAGTGTTTAATTGTTCACTTACTAGACTACCAAAAACAGCAAAATATACCAGAGGTTTTTACTAGTGGTGTCAACAATAATCGATTCGGCAATGCATCGCAATGCGGGAAATGCACAATTCAGCATCGATGCGGCAAAGTGCCATAATCGATTATTTCACTGTTTATTTTCTGGCCTTGGACAATAAAGTTTTGAAGTTTCAATTATTTCCGGGGGCATAATAACAACAATAAAGATGGCTGAGGTGGAGGGAGATGACCGCGTTTGAAAATGCCATATTCAATACCCTGTACCAATCAATTTTATTTCATTTAATGACATTGATGTCAAAGATACAGGAGTTATAATACACACATAGCAGCCAATAAAATCTGTTGTTCAATATGCTTGTTTTGCCTCATGACTGATGAAAAATGTGCATGTTGTGTGCAGTAGAATTTTGATGCATTGCAATGCATCGTAGAATCGAATTGAATCGAATCCTTACCTGGTGAATCGTAATCGAATCGAATTGTGAGGGCAGTGCCAATGCACACCCCTAGTTTTTACCATAAGATTACAGGAGAGGGTGAAGTGGAGCCTGTGAATTTGAAATCTTCTGATAAATCCCTCTCACTAGAATCTGTTAAATCCTTCGCACTAGAATCCATGATGAATGACTTGTATGTCTCAAATCGAACTGATAAGATTGAAATCTTTATGGACGATCTTTTAGTTGACCGACTCCAAAAAGACCACGCCAGAGAACTGCAAAAGGCCAAGAAAAAGGAGAAGAGGACGAAGGCAGGTGATGCCACATCTCCCATAAAACGAACTGATTCGACAGGGCAAACAGATGATAAGGATCCTTCGACGGATGGAAAAATGTAATAAACAATTATTGTGTATTGTAAGGGGGTTTATCTTAGAATGTCAATGTAATAACGGTGATAAAGAAATGTTAAAGTTGCAGAAGAAGCTTGCAACATAATAGAAGCATGATGCAAGCTTGCTTTGCCAACTGAAGTGTTTGTGGTTTTCTTTGTTCTCTCTGCATAAGCGGAAAAGGTTCAGCAGGTGTTGAGCCGAAGAGCCCGCTTCTCTGACCTTTTAACATCTAGGGTAAAGGCAAAGAGATGTAGTGTGGTTTTAACACCTGCAGGTAGAAGAACGGTTAAAACATATTTTAAGCTTTTAGACGTAGGCGGCAGGGAGGATGTAAATGTGCTTAGTGCAAGATAAGCTTCAAATGGAAAGTTTTGAAAGCTAGTTAGTTTTACCTAATAAGGGAATTGCTTTTTGCATTATGAGCTTCAAACCCTCAAGACGGCCCCCACCAACCTCAAACCATATAAAAGGTCTTGTTTCCTGTTACTCGGGGCCGCACTTCGAGGTGAAGACCTATACGCTGTTCTGTTATTTTTCCTTTTTGAATTTATTGTCTTTGTATTATTCTGAAACTTTTTAGTAAAACGAAACCATATTTTGGTGATTCGAAAACCTTTCTAAATAAGTCTCAGAGTGATTTTTTCCTAGAAGTATCATAACTTTTTGATAGTTTAGATATTCATATTAAGCAAAAAGCCCAGAGGCACAGACTCAGGACTGAGCTGGATCAGACACCGCTGGGGACTCTGGAACAACTTCAAGCACCTTAGGATTGCAGGTAAGAGCCATTTATGATGGTAATATATTATAAGAGTGTTGGAGGGCTGTTCTAGATTTTGTAGCGGTATAAAAATACAACATTAGACAAACTTTAATGTCATTACTATTGTTTTAATTTTACTTTTTAACATTTCAATGTATGAATATATTGTATAACGTTTCAATGTATGAATGTACTGTTTATCTCTCAATATATTGTTTAAATAAATTGTTTTTAAAAAATATTTTGTGGTCATGTCTGAGATCATAAAAACAACA
This sequence comes from Chrosomus eos, assembly GCA_036326025.1. Classification (NCBI taxonomy): domain Eukaryota; kingdom Metazoa; phylum Chordata; class Actinopteri; order Cypriniformes; family Leuciscidae; genus Chrosomus; species Chrosomus eos. The sequence goes on along the minus strand of CM070820.1, from coordinate 53,956,783 downwards.
TGCAACCTTAATCCATACGATTAGGAGGTATTAAGCAATAATAATAATAATAATAATAATAACCAAATGATCTTCATTCTTTTGTTTAGCGGTATTTAAAAAAAATGGATAAATGGTTCGCATTATACCCATATCTCACAGCATCTTTTCAATAATAGACAAGCTGTTTAAATTGTGTGGAGGGAAGGGAGTTGTATAGGGGCGTATCCGTCATGACGTCGTAAACAGAGGGTGTAACTATTGTTTAGTGACTTAGTGATTTTCACTCCAATTACAACATTTTGATTAAACATTACAAGATCAAAAACATATGTATGGGATGGATTGTTCGCAATAAGAGTTGTAACAAGCATTAATAAAGTAGAAAGAAAAACTTTTATGAAAGCGCTATATAAATGCCTCATTCATTCATTCATTAATTCATTCATTCAAATATAAACCTTAATATAAAAGTTATAAACCTTTAGAGCATTCAAATGTATTTAGTTAAAATTAAAACAAGATATAACACATAAAACACATCATTATCGAATTCAGTGTTGTTTAATAACTTCAATAGTTATTAAGCACCTGCTGATTAAAGTTTTTTCTTCAAACAATGTGACAGAAGTAATTTTATGATAAATAAATGTTCGTGTAAATGTTTTCTTTAGCTGTACATTATGTGATGCAGGAAACTCCGGCGATAGTTGTGAGAGAGAGACGTACGCAAGACATTTCTACGGCTGATGACATTCTAAGAAAGCATAGTTGTTTTCAAGGTTTGTTTTTCAAAGCATAAGGAAAATAGACACGCAGCAATAGATTGAGAATGGTTATGTTAAATGGAAAGAATAAAAAAATAATTATCCCACCTTTCACTTAAAAATAAGTATCATTTATAATTCATTATCTTAACCGTTGTTTAGTGACACAAAATAACGGTGTATGATTGTACTGTGAAATGCACATCTTTAAGTGTAATAGTTAGACGGGTTTGAAGTGTAATTGTTTTTTAGGTAACAGAAAAACATCAATACTCATCTTTCATCTCGATGTTTCGTAGAGATAGCAGCTATATGCTGTAAAAGTTTCTCAAAACCTCCAACATTGTTGCACCTTCATGGATGAGACATACAAATAATTACTGTAATTCAAAGATTATTCAATCTTCATTGAATTGATATAATCAACGAACTCTTCAACTTTCTATAGCTGTCAAAATAAATAATCTAGAAACATACTATCATACCTAAATTTACAACGGGTAAAACAATCTCTTTTGAATACCCATGTGCAAGAATGTGAACAAGGGGAAAGTCAACAGCACATATGCCAGAATGTAAAATTAGTTATTTTATGTTTTTAAAAATGACCTTTTTGTTTGTGCAAAATTATCAACTATCTTCTAGTACAAATGCACACTGCTCATGTCAAATGTCTCTTTTATTATACTAACACAGCTGCTTATACACAGTGCACACTTTTGTAGTAAATTGTGGAAGCATGATTGTTGCATAAAGATTATACTTGAATTTTATCCATATCCTTTTACAAGGACAGGTAACGTTAACCCTCAAATGTGTTTGCATTACAATAATGTGGTACAGGTACATCATGTCATACACATATAATCCGAGAAACAAGATGTGAACGGTGTCATCTGCTATCTGAGCAAGATGACTAAAACTAATGATAAACCGTCATTTGCAAACTTTTGTGTATTTCTTATAAACAAATGCTTTTCATCCCTCTTTTCTTAGTGGTTTGGTCTTTTTGAATTTTGTATGTTTGTTTTGGACGTGTGTGACTTCTGTATAAAGATTAGACCTATGTTTTAAAGTTAGTCCATATAGGCTTTACAAGTGTGGAACGCTGCATCACAGCGGTGTGTTGATGTGTAAAATACAACTATTTACACACATAACGAGTAATATCCAACATATTGTAGATTGCAAACATTCCATTATCTGTTTATTTGGGGTTAGAGAACATTCTTAGCTCATATGTTTCTTTAATTTGTGTAGGATGTTGAAAAATAAAAAGTATTAGTTAATAACAAACAAACAAACAAACAAACAAAGACTTTAAAGCAATAATATACCATAATATATAAATATATAATGGTATAGTTACACGTCGGAGCATACTCACAGCTTGGAGATGACTTCCATAAAGTTTATTTTAGCAAAGGTATGCCTGGATGAGACCTCTCAAAGATTTTTCTCGAACATTACATGTTTACACTATGCCTGAAAAGTACTTTTTCATTTTCTCTTTATTTGAAAGGGGGACAGTGTTACATTAATCAGCATTAAAACAATGTAAATGTACCCAAGCTAACTCAAGAGTGCTAATTTTCATCCTTAGTCCCTCAGCCGGGTGTAATAAAAGGCAACCTTAAAGATAACCGCATGTATAAAATCACAAAAATAAAATTACATACACCACATTATGGTTAAGAAATACAATTTATATAAAATAAATATATAATGTTTAAATGCACTCAGAAAGCATGTGGTGCTAGACCATGTCTGATTTTATAAATTAAACAAATGTTTTTGAATTTAATGAGATTATCCCAAGTAAGTAACTGATATTTCCTCAGAATACTACAGTGATGGTAGTGGTACAGTGTACTAATCAACATGCATTCCCTATATGTGTTTGTTAAACGCCTCAGGCAATTCATATATGAAATGTAAGTTGGACAGAAGAAAAACATTTAAAATGTTAAATACATTTAAAAAGTCTAAGTAAATACAAAGTGTTTTGTGTCTAAAGTGCTTTTACTCGTGTGAGGAAACCCCCTCGCAACATTACTAATCAATTAATCACAGAAATAATGTGTGTCATCAGACTGATTTAAAGAAATTAAAAAGTTAAATCTTTATTTAAAGAAAATAGACTTCTGCTTTTGCAACACACACATTTATAAATGTTCAAAATCTTATAAATGTTCAAAAACTTATATTCCATACTTTGAAGCATCATGGTTTTAGGTCTGTAAAAATACAGAATTAAAAAGAAGTAACAACTTTCTCTAACATTTTCTGATAACGTAGTAAAATGTACGAATACCAACCATAACTTTATACAACTTTTTTAAAAGTTTTAAATGTGATGATGAACTTTTCAAATATATGTGAAAAACAAAACTTTATTTAATTAAAAACAAGTCCCTGATCTTACCAGAGATAATACATTGTATGAGTGTGTTTGTGGTTGAGCGTGAACTTCTCCTGGACATAATGTTATTTGTTATAAAACAGTGAAAAAGACCCTTTAGAAATGGACTCTTCCAAACACCCCCACCTCTGATTGTGATTTGGACTGTTCTAAAACTTTCCGTGAAGTTTGAAAACATCTAATGTTGAGAGAATTTGTGGATGCTCTTGTTCAATGTAAATAATAGTTAAAATCAAGTGTTGTTAACTAAGGAATATGTGTGTGCGTGCAACTAATTGTAAACACATGTGCATGTTTTATTGTATAATACTTTCATAAGAGAGATTGAAGATCGCTATCATTGCATTCAGTCTAAATGTTTACAATGTTAATTATGTTTGCACGTTGATCGTTACGTGATCTACCCGTGTTATATGTAGACTACAGTATGTTATGTCGTGCATGTCGTGTAGACTTTGACTGTGTCTCAGGGAGCATGTAAGGGCATGTTTATCGATGTTCAACGATATAGGATGGATGCAAAGGATATACAAAGGAAGTAGGCTATATTTATTATTTATTACATTAAATACAGGTATTTAATACATGGGTATTTCTTAACGGGGTCCGCGAGCAGTCTGTATTCCCCATTTGTTAATCCGTCTCCTCAGTCTTTTCAATCCGATCCATAACGTGGTAAAAATAAAATCCAATATCTCACTCTGTGAAAACCAAAATCGAGGGGTCTTCTGTCTTATTCCATGTAAATCTTCTATCGTTATATCCACATTGATCAATCAAATGTAAAATATATTCCACATGTTCCGGCTGGTTAATTTTGTTAATCACGATCCTTGTAATTTTCGCGGAGCTAAAGTTAAATCCATCATAACTTCATCAAGGCATCTCTCGGGAGTCTTTGGGTCTGACTCTGTAGTAGCGTAAATTCCAAGAGAATGTAGTCCTACGTCGAGTTTGCGGCTTTTCAAACGGAGCACGGGGGCGTCTCTTCTTTCATTATGTGGGAGTGCTTGTGTGAGAAGTTTGTTCTATTTCCCACACTCCAGGTGTGGAATGCGTGTGTGTGTGTGTGTGTGTGTGCGCACGCGAGCGCATGCGGAACGCATGGGCTGGGGACGTCTATTCTTTCATTATGTATGTGTGTGCGCGCGCATGCGCAACGCATGGGCTGCGGACGTCTATTCTTTCATTATGTGTGTGTGTGTGTGTGTGTGTGTGTGTGTGTGTGTGTGTGTGTGTGTGTGTGTGTGTGTGTGTGTGTGTGTGTGTGTGTGTGTGTGTGTGTGTGTGTGTGTGTGCGCGCGTGTGCGTGTGTGCGCGTGGGAACTCTTTGTCATCCTTTCCCACGCCTCAGCACCTGTTGTGGGAGGGGTCGAGGTGTGGGACGGCTCTAGGGGTGGAGTCTGAGTCAGGCTACTTTGTAGACCTCAGAGATGTCAGTCTAACTTTTGGGATGTAAGAGAGTGGATGTGTTTCGCGGAGCTCCCGGGAAATTACATTTACACAGCTTTTGGAATTAAAATCTCTAAAGTTTTGGAGTTTGATATACCTTTATAGTGATGGATTAATACCTTTGGATATACCTTTGGAGATGGATTAAATCTTTAAAATGGACAACTTTGTTCTTCTTTCAACAAACGCACTTGTAAAAACGTAAGTCAGTTTTTAAAATGTATGTATGTATGTGTTTTTAAGATTGTGGTTTTTTAACATGATGTAGTTTTAATATCATGATGTGTTTTATGTAAAATGTAACACATGTTACAAAAATAATGAAGGTTAAATGTATCTTTTGTAATGAAAAAAAAACTTTTAACTCGTTTTACTTTTCTGTAAATAACAGGATGTTGATCTTTTAACGTTTTAACATTTTAGATGTTTTAAGAAAACATTTGGATAACTTTAAGAAATGCGGTTTAAACTTTTTCATTAATGTTTTAACAACTTACAAGTGTATGAACACTAAAGACAAAAGTATCTTAATGATATAAATTGTTTTAATAGTTTTAAACACTATATGTGTTATGTGAAAAAGTACATCTTCAAATATAGTAATTAGTTATATTTGTATGATATAATTTTAATACGTCTTGTTTTAGATGTTTTTAATGCTTAAACATTTTGATAACTTTAAGAAAGCACAATTTAAAACTTTTATTTATTTAATTATCGTATTATATTTTTAAATGTATTAATTATTTATTTTTTATGTCTAAACGTTTTAACATTTTACAAATGTATGGTGACCGCTAAAAAAACTATATTTTTTAACACAATGTAGTTTTAATATTATGATGTGTTTTATGTAAAATGTAGCACATTTGACAAAAATAATGAAGGTTAAATGTATCTTTTGTAATGAAAAAAAAAAACTTTTAACTCGTCTTACTTTTCTGTAAATAACTGGATGTTGATCTTTTAACGTTTTAACATTTTAGATGTTTTATGAACTATAACATTTTGATAACTTTAAGAAATGCAGTTTAAACAACTTACAAGTGTGTGTGTGAACACTGAAGACATATTAGATGCAAGTAATTTTAATACAAACGGTTTTAATGCTAGAACATTTTGATAAAGTTAAGAAAACAGCTTTTAAACTTTTTTCATTAATGTTTTAAGTGTATGAACACTAAACACAATAGTATCTTAATGATATAAATTGTTTTAATAGTTTTAAGCACTGTGTGTTATTGTGGAAAACCCAATTTTAACTTTCTCATTAATGTTTTAATGGTTTTAATCACTACGTGTTATGTGAAAAGCACAACTTTTGCCCAAAATATATGTTATTTTTGTGATTGAAAACTCTTTTTAAAGCATATGTTTATGTAAAATGAAACATTTTACTAAATAATGTGTAAAGGTAAAGACATATGTATCTTAATGGTTTTAATTACTACGTGTTATAACCCCTTTTCTTTAATAAAAAAAAACACTAAACCTATCTCTGTTTTCTGTCATCCTTCTTAAAAAGATTGAAAATGTATTGTTTGAATGTTTTTCCATCATTTTGAACATTTTTACATCGATCAAGACAGGTGCCCGTAACAGGTGTACAACACGTGCCCAGACCGGAACCGGTTCGGATGGGAGGGGTTCCGTACCGTGGGAATTCCCACGGTCACATGATCTCTCCGGAAGTGGGTGGGAGGGGGCGGAACTAAGCGTGGGAAAAGGGGGTGGAGCTAAGTGTGGGGGAAAGGGGCTGGGGTTAAGCGTGGGAAAAAGGGGCGTGGTCAATCAAGGGGTCATAAATCACTCAAAGTGACAGATAGTGCCCTATACTCTCTCTCTGTGTACACGTAAAATGAATAAATTAAAGGAATTATTAAAAGGTGGAGATATTGAAGCCGTTGACACAGGCATTGAACAGCTCCATGTGGCATTGGACGAATTTAAAGATGTGCATCAATCTGTGCAAGTGCTGCATGAGGAAGAGGAAAGGAAAAGTGACGATGATTGGTACAAACCAAAGATGCAAACTTTTGAAACGTTTTTGAATGAGGTAGAAATGTGGAAGAGTGCTCAAAGCTATGAACCCCAAACTTTGGTGTCTCCTCTGGACAGTATATCCATTGTGGCAGCACGTGCCAGTAAAGAAGAATCTTCACGTTCTGGTAGCAGTGTTTCCACAAAATCTTTGTCAGTGTCTTCCGCACGTTTAAAAGCCGAAGCTGAAAAGGCAGCTCTATTGCAACGTGCTGAAGGACTGAAGACAAAACAAGCCTTGGAAATGGAAAGAATTAAAGTGCAAAATGCAATGGAAAGAGTTGAACTTGAAACAGAGTTGGCTGCAGCTAATGCAAAGGTGCAAGTGTTACAGAGCACTGATGCTGAACCTATGAACTCTAGAATCAAATCGACAGAAGTTTCAGAATTGCCAGGAGATGGCATGAATGCGTATCTGGAGAGCAAATATGACAGAATTAAGGAGCATGTTTATCCAGAAGCCTCACCAGTGGAATATACCAGAATCTCTGCTGTTCCCAAAACACCATTGCAAAAGGTTTTAACACGGGATACAAGACCGCGGAGGTCACAAAGGCCTGTCCAGACCTTACAACTGAATCCGACCAGTCAAGCAGCTGCAGGCAGTTCCTTTCCACATGCGCCTTTAAGCTCAGATACCAGCAACCTGGGTGCTGTTGCTGATCTTATTGCACAGCAACAGAAAATGACTTTACTTCCAACTAAGCACCTACCCATGTTTAACGGTGAACCTCTGAACTTCAGACCATTTATGAAGGCATTCGAACACTGTATTGAGAAAAACACCAGCAATAGTCAAGACAGACTGTATTACCTTGAACAACACACCTCTGGACAACCTAAGGAGCTGGTCAGAAGTTGTCTTCATGTGGATGCAGATAGAGGGTATGCAGAGGCAAAACGCCTATTGGAACTTCATTTTGGAGATGAATTTAAAATTACTAATGCTTATATGGATAAAGCCTTAAATTGGAATAATATCCCATCAGACAATGGAGAAGCTCTGTACAGTTATGCTCTTTTCCTCCGTGGATGCTGTAATGTAATGCGTACCTTAAGGTACATGGATGAGTTGAACCTTCCATTAAACCTGAGGCTTCTAATCTCCAAGGTGCCATACAAAGTGAAAGAAAAATGGAGATCACATGCTTTTGACATCATGGAACGAACAGGAGCAAGAGCCGAGTTTGCCGATCTTGTCGTCTTCCTGGAAAGGCAGGCCAGGATTTTACAAGACCCAGTTTTTGGTAACCTCCAAGACGGCTCCTCAAACAGAAGGTCACCAAAAACAGCTGCTAACAGTAGCAAGCCAATGAGTTCCATGCAGAAGAGCAGAGGGAGCAGTTTCGCCACAACAGTAGCAGTTGCACCAAAGAACAACACAGAGAGCACAATGCAAGTATCTGATGTGCCCAAAAACAGCTCATCAAAACTCTGTCCTGCCTGTAATGGTGAACATGAGATTACGTCATGTCAAGAGCTAATACAGAAGTCTCACAACGCACGAGTTGAGCTGCTAAAGAGCAAAGGTGTCTGCTTTGGTTGTCTTGCTAAAGGACACATGAGTAAGACCTGCAAAAGAAGACAAACCTGTTCAATTTGTTCAAAATGACATCCCACTATCTTGCATATACCTCAAAATGTAACGGGAGAACAGACCAATGCAGGTCCTTCAGACAAAAAGGCAGTGAGCAGCGGGTTGGTTTCACTGAAACCAGAGGCACTTGATTGTAGTGATACACATTGTACACTTGCAATAATACCAGTTCAAGTCAAACTGAGTAATTCAAATCATGTAGTTCAGACATACGCTTTCCTTGACCCAGGGAGTTCTGCAACATTTTGCACAGAACAACTTAGGAGGAACTTAAATGCTAATGGGAAACCTCAACAAATACTTCTGCGCACTATGAGGCAAAAGAAATCTGTTAACAGCCTGGTAGTCAAGGGCCTGGAAGTGTGTAGCCTGGAAGGAAAGGAATTCATAAAGTTGCCTGAAGTGTACACTCAGCAGGAAATTCCAGTCAACAGAGAACATATCCCCAGACGAGAAGATATTCGAAAATGGCCTTATCTTCAAGATGTTGATATTCCCAACATTAATGCTGGGATTGACCTTCTGATTGGGATTAATGCACCCAAATTGATGGAACCTTGGAGAATTATCAATAGCCAGGGTAATGGACCCTTTGCTGTTAAAACACTGCTAGGTTGGGTGGTGAATGGACTTCTCCATACTGATAATGCATGCATCAACAAGCAAGGTCAGAAATATGTTCATGCACATCGGATTTCTGTTGATAGCCTGAGTGAACTTTTGATTCAGCAATACAACCATGAATTCCCAGAAAAGAGTTTTGAGGAAAAGAAACAAATGTCGGTGGAAGACCACAAATTCATGCAGGTAATGGACAGCTCTGTTGATATAGTGGCTGGACATTATCAATTGCCTTTGCCATTCAAGAAGGATAATCCTATGATGCCAAACAACCGTCACATGGCAGAGCAACGAGCATTGTCTTTAAAAAGAAAGTTTCAAAGGAATGGTGACTTTCATAATGAGTATAGTGCATTTATGAAAACGGTCCTATCATGCGGACATGCTGAACTTGTACCTCAAGATCAGTTGATGCAGGAAAATGGAAAAGTGTGGTACATTCCACACCATGGTGTGTTTCACCCAAAGAAAGGGAGCTTGCGTGTGGTATTTGACTGCTCTGCAGCTTATCAGGGTGCTTCACTGAACACTGAACTCATTCAAGGTCCCAATCTTACAAACAGCTTAATTGGGGTCTTAGTCCGTTTTCGTCTTGACAACATCGCAATCATGGCTGATGTGGAGAAAATGTACTATCAAGTAAAGGTCCCATCTCATCATGTGAACAACTTGCGCTTCCTTTGGTGGCCGAATGGGGACGTTAGTCAGCCACTGAAGGAGTACAGGATGATCGTACATCTTTTTGGCGCAACATCATCAGCTAGCTGTGCAAGTTACGCTTTAAGGAGGACAGCTGTGGATAACAAGGGGTGCTTCTCAGCTGATGCAACTAGCACAGTCAAGAACAACTTCTATGTGGATGATTTGTTGAAAGCAGTGGACACAGAGGACCATGCCATTAGACTTTGTAAAGAGCTGAAATTACTCTGTGCAACTGGAGGCTTTAAGTTGACCAAATGGATTAGTAACAACAGAGCTGTCTTGGTCTCCATTCCAGAGCCTGAGAGGGCCAAGGACATAAAGAATCTCGACCTTGACAAGTCAAGTCAAGTCACCTTTATTTATATAGCGCTTTTTACAATACAAATTGTTTCAAAGCAGCTTTACAGAGATAACAGGAAAACAATGTTGTAATAGTATTGTTCAATTGAAAATTAAATGTCCCCAACTAAGCAAGCCAAAAGGCGATGGCAACAGTGGCAAGGAACCAAAACTCCATCAGGTGACAGAATGGAGAAAAAAAAAACCTTGGGAGAACCCAGGCTCAGTCGGGGGGCCAGTCCTCCTTTGGCCAACGAATGAACAGTGTATGATTATGAGTTAGGCAGCATAATGTCAGGAGTCAGATGGGATCAGAACTTTCACGATATTATCCAGTTCATCTGGTTGGAGGTTGGGTCATCCCGCCAGTGAGGAGATGAGTGTGGTGGGGTGTCCATGGGCCTTCACAGCCCTGATAATGCGTGTCGTCGTGTCCATGTGATGGTCCTTCATCAGATCTGGATATGCCCTGGATCCGGCGGTCTGCGGTAAACCTCGGGATAAACAGAGAGACTAATATTAGCGTAGACGCCATCCTTCTTATGATGTACAAAGTACATCAGGAATTATGGGAAGTGTTGCCGGTTCCGGCTGATCTAATCTATGCAGCCTAACATTGAATTATAGAAATCTATAATGTATTATGTGAATGCTAAGCCAAAGAGATGTGTTTTTAGTCTAGTTTTAAACTGACAGACTGTGTCTGCTTCCCGGACAATGGTAGGAAGATTGTTCCAAAGTTTTGGTGCTAAATAGGAAAAGGATCTACCGCCAGCAGTCGATTTAGATATTCTAGGTATTATCAACTGGCCAGAATTTTGAGATCACAATAGACGTGAAGGACTATAATGCGTTAAGAGCTCGCTCAAGTACTGGGGAGCTAAACCATTTAGTGCTTTGTAAGTAATCAGCAATATTTTAAAATTTATACGATGTTTAATAGGCAGCCAATGCAGTGTTGACAGAACCGGGCTAATATGGTCATACTTCCTGGTTCTGGTAAGAACTCTAGCGGCTGCGTTTTGAACTAGCTGTAGTTTGTTTAATAAGTGTGCAGGGCAACCACCCAGTAGAGCATTACAATAATCTAGCCTTGAGGTCATGAAAGCATGAACTAATTGTTCCGCATTTGTCAGTGAGAGCATATGACGTAATTTAGATATATTTTTAAGATGAAAAAATGCGGTTTTACAGATACTAGACACGTGACTTTCAAATGAAAGATTGGTATCAAAGAGCACACCCAGGTTCCTAACTGACGTCGAAGACTTAACAGAGCAGCCATCAAGTGTTAGACAGTATTCTAGGTTATTACGTGAGGAAGTTTTTTTGTCCAATGATTAGAATCTCTGTTTTTTCAGAATTTAGTAATAGGAAATAACTGGTCATCCAATTTTTTATATCAGCTATGCATTCCGTTAATTTTGTGAATTGGTAAGTTTCGTTAGGTTTTGAAGAAATATACAGCTGAGTATCATCAGCATAACAGTGAAAGCTAATTCCATATTTCCTAATGTTGTGGAAAAAAATTTAATAGTCATTTATTCCTAATCTATTCAATGTGTAAAAGTATATGTGTGTACGTGCTTGTGCGTGACGTTTCAGGAATATATGGGACAGGACATCTCGACCTTAGGAATGGTCAGATTTGGCTGGTTTATTCCAGTACCAGTTTGTGTTATTAAGTAGAAACTGAACAGAAGTGGGGGCCTTATCTGGGTGGAAAAGTACAGCGAGTGAGAAGGAACCTTGAAAAGAGTATAAAAGCTGTCTCATGTCTTCCTGGTGCGCGCCACTCACTTCACAGAATGTAACGGCTGTGATGGCGACTGGGCCTTCTTGCAAGAATAAACATTTCTCTTTTTATTAATTTGACTCTGAGTGTCTCTTACGCAGTGATGGTGTATAAGCAGAAGTTTTTGCCACAACAATTGGTGTCAGAGAAGTGGGATTCCTTGGCAGTGCCTCCTGGACCTGAGAGCGGACGGTGTTTGGCCACCTGGACTGAGCAGTTCCAGCTCTACCTCGTAAGTTTCAGAGAGAGGGGCCGACCGCTATCAGGGCCAGGAGAAGCTCCACTGGAATCAGATGAAAACGAACCCGTGGCAACTCAAGACATCTCTGGTAAGAGACGGCTAAAATATTTTCTTTTGGTCTAAAATATTTTTAAATTTGTGGGTAAAACCATAGTGGCTGTGTCTGTTAGCTTCTGTGGTGTAAGTCAAGAAAACTGATGCAATAGGGCTAACTGTGCGAGGAGGCGTTCTGCAAAACCAGTCAGGGACGGTTTTGTAGACGAGGGATCTTCGTGCAGCAGTTTATTGGGGGTCAATTGAGACTTACTTACGAACGGGTCGTAGTTAATACAGTAGGGCTAACTGCGTGGGGAGGCGTTCTGCAGAACCAGTCAGGGACGGTTTTGTAGACGAAGGATCTTCACGTAGCAGTCTACTGAGCGTTAATCGATCTGCAAAAGCACTGGGTGCGCCCTTTCTGGTCTTGGGTTAAGTGATCAGATCTGGTGGAGACGTCCATCAGATTATTAGACGCGTCGAACAGAAAATCCACGGAAGTGACAGAAGCAGCCAATATGGGTAAATCTCAGAGCAAGTTTGCAAAATTTGATACACTGGTTTTCTGTAAAAAAATTAGGACAGTTATGGGGGAAAATATATGTTAGATATTGGGAAAAAAAACTGATAAAATCTGTAAAAAAAATCTGTAAAATCTGAAAAAACTATTGATAAAATACCATGATTTCCAGGACTGAACACAACTAGACTAAGAGTGTGCGAGAATCAGTTGAACAGACCAGTGAGAAACAAAAGTTTTTACTTCTTCATCCAGTAAATGGATGCATGACATTAGATGTCTATAGAACTTAATTTTATAATGATAAGGATTGAAGTAGCAAGCAGCAATAAGGCTGTCTGTGTGAAATAGAGTGATAGAGTGATATAAATAGAGTGAAACTGTAAGTGTAGACTTGGTGGAAGAGGGAAAAGGGAAAAACAAGAAGGTTGGTGTGTGAGATATGTTTGTGTGGGGATTGTGCAAACAATCATGTACTGGTTAGATAATGAAGGAACTGGCATGTTTGAGAAAAGAAAGGAGAGGATACAGAAAGAAATGGCATGTAGGGGAAGATTGAGAAGAAATATAGTAGAAAACTATATGTGATGAAAATAAAATGTCTGACAGAATTTATGGAAGTCAAATTAACTGTTTAATTGGTATGAAAATACAGTTTTAGAATAAAATAAGGCATTGTATGATTGACAGGAATTAACATGACATGAAGAATGTTTTAAGTAGTATGGGGAACAATTCTATATTTTTAATGGTAAAATAAAGATTGAAATTAGGTTTAGTTTTAGTTTGACAAACATTGTTTTTGAACCTAAGGGGTCTATAATGGGGTAGCATATCCTGGTGTTTATGATTGCAGACAATGTCTGTATTTAATATCTGAGGAGTGACTGAGGGTTCGATCAAGGTCGAGAGTACAGGAGCAGTGTCTTCTTATTCAGCCCGGCTTTTTGGATGTTAGATATGCACTTGTTCTGTAATCAGTGTTGATGATAATAGCAAATTAGTAAAATGTAAAGACAGCTATGTCCAAAGATTCCGGAAATCAATAATGTATGTTGTGCCAGTAATAATGATGATTCGGCTATTGTTGTATCTGCCATTGGTGGACTGTAAAAGAATATGGAGCACTGCTTATCAGTGGCTCTGTTTGCATTCCTCAATGGAACACACTGCTTCAAGGGTGTGCAGTAAGTTAGAGCAGACAGAGAGTGTTTAAATTGTGGTCAACAGGACCATTTAACATGTAACTGTAAATGCTCACTGAGAAGGGGTTTGAAAATGTGATAGTGACACATTTCTGGTAATAATGTGGGTTTGAAAGTAGATCAGTGTTTAAGGGAAGACGATATTAACATTTCGTCTGAGAAAGAATAAGAGAAAAAAAAAACAAGGTCAAAAGATTGAAGTCTTAAAGTGAATCCTTTGAAAATATCTATAATAGTAATTATTATAAGTGAATTGATGAATACAGTTTGATGTAAAATTAATGACTCCAACAAATGGGAGTTGCAGAAAGGTAACTAAAAGGATGATTGTGTTTTAATTAAACATTTTAAAAAGGGTTTAGATTATATAGAACTAGAATAATTAATTAAGATCAAATAAGCAGAGGCAGTAGGCTACTGAATTAACAGTTCCTAAATGTAAAATGTAAAAAGGCACCTGATTAAACAAACAGCTTGAAAACTGTTGACCATGAAAGAACTAGAAGCTGATGTTTTGCTTTCAAAAGATAAGTTTGTTATTGGCTGTAATGAAACAGCTCGCTTATCTGAATCTGATGTCTGCTGTGGCTGTAAACGGCCAGTACGACAGACACATCTGAGTGGAAATTTGTAATGTCTAAATAAAGACAACTATAAAATTATGTTTATTTGGAAACAAATGTCATTTCTGGCAAAGATGCCTTAAGCTGGGATAGTTAAAAGATGATAGATAAAGTTTAATGATTTTGTTGAAGTTAGAAGTTTATGAGAGAACAGTGTACCAATCCTGAGTGCCTCAGAGTCTCTCTCAGTCAATCTCAGCTAACAGGCTGTTATCTGACCCTGTGTCATAAGTAATAATAAGCTATTTATAGTAAAAGCACAGTGTTTCAGTTGAAAAATCAGACACAGAGATGTTAAAAGAAATCATTGCCATTCATAGAGCAATTTGTATTTGTGAATGTTTTTAATGTAAAACTGAATGACTTTAAAGAAGTCTTTAAAATAATAATACAGATCTTAAATGATAGAAATAACATTTTTGATTATTTTATTTTAGGACCAGTAACTTCTTTGTCTTATCTTAAGTCTCCACCATTGAAACAGGACCGATGGCTACAGCTACAGATGTACAGTAACAGTACTGAATGTATGGTTGTGATCTAAATTCACTGAGTATAATCTAAATAGCTAGGTTGATGATTTTAAGATGGTTAATGGATTTTAGTGATTAAATACTGCTGTTATTAACCTGTCTCCCTGTGTAAACACTATTAGGCAATCAGAATGGCTCTGGTGACTCTTGAACGTACCTTTCCTAAAGCTCCAGAAAACAGCTGAGTTCTGTTAAAGGAAACTGATTGTGTGATGGGAAAGAGCGGTACCAGTGTGTACGATGGCTACTCAATAACGGGATGATTCTCCTGGCCAGGGGACAGCCTAACGCAGGGGGTCACGGACATTGGGCACCTCAGGACGGGGGTGTGGTACATGCAAGAAAGGTAGTGAGAGTTGAGCGCTGACTACTGGAGGCCACTGGGGTCAGCAGAGCATTGAGAGGTGAGATGCGCTGTGACGAGTTGCGGCAGTCTGACCCAAGAGAATGTGAGTTCCTCTATACCACTTGCCAGAAGAAACCGCATAATCGTACGCTTGTTTTTCATTGTGACAAGTATCTGCAATTATGCCAGGGGACAACACCCTGAAGAGAAAATTATAGATAAAGAGCTATGGGGGAGGGGCTTTCGAGAGCTACCTGAAACATGAGGGGATTGCCATTATTTGTGATGGGAGACAGGAACAAAACTTTTTATGTATTGGCTGCCCCATGGGCAAGAATAAGAAAATTTATAGAAGTGTTGATTTTGAACTAATATGTTTTAACTCCTGAAGGTCGTTTGACATGGTGGGTGGCTAAAGATGAAGACAGTTTTTGATTTGAGAAAAGTCTGGATAACAAAATTTAATGGTAAAAGGATAGTGATTAATTTAATGTAATTATTATTTGTTAATAAGAGAGAGAGACTGTTTGAGTGGAGGAAGGGATGGCTGTGTCTGTCTTTCTGTTATTGGCCTGCTAAAGCAAGCTGAAGCAAAATAATGATAAGGAAAATTAAACAAAACAACCCAGCTGACTTGTCTAAAAATTTAATGAATAATGAACAAACATGCTTTGCAACTGGTTAAGAGACCACTTAAAATAAGGTAAAAGCTACAGGAAAAATGTGAAGTTTAAAATCTTATTTAAAATTTAAATCTTTTTAGCAATAATATAAAGAAAGGCGAACATTGAGAATGAGTAGTTAAGAGATGTGTGTCTAGTATGTGTGTGTGATGGTGACAGCACTTTAGGTCTTGTATGTATTAGTTTGGGGTACTAATATTCCACCTGAAGAGGGAGTATATTGTTTTATCATTACAGATGGGTTAAGTGAAACGACAAACTTTAAAGAAGCTGATAATTCTGAGTCAATCTGATGAAAAGACAATGCAGAACATGGGACGAGCTTTAATTGGATTGGTTTTCCAGCTCTGTCTGCTATTGGTAATTATGACTTTTTTGTCACGTATGATGTTGATTTGAATTACGTTCTGGATCAGTTTAAGTATTTGTGTAAATTGGAATTGTGGAGTTGTAGATCACCATCTGGCATGGGTTGAGATAAATGAAAATGTTATAGATTTGATGGCAACAACAAAGTGACATATTGGCTAAGTCAAACATGAAATTATCAAGAGAGCCCCTAAAAATGTATGATTATTGTGGGCAGAAGGATGAGTTATTTGACTGACAAGTGACCAAGTCTGTACAGCACGACCTGACTTGATAGAAACAATTGATGACTTTGAAAATGTTTGTAGATGACTGAATTAAGAGACCAAACAACAGGCCTGAAAAGCAGTATACGCTGTGAGACCAAGGGCCTTTGCCCTTCAAATACTTCGTTGAGCAGATGAGATTGTGGCTTTAAGTGAAGAATGTAATATTTTTGTTTCAGAGACAGCAAAATATGTAAACAACGTTTGGGTTAGTGTTGATGCAAACTTTATCAAAACACTATGTTAAATGTTATGTTAAATTGAGGCACGAGTTGAGTCGTGCATCAAAAAGGGGGGACAAAATATGGTTTTATAAAGGGACAATATATGTGGGGAGGACACTGGGTTTAATTGGGTAAAGGCCGTCCCAAACAAAATTTGCTTTCTGTAAATGTATTTGCAGGACTTGTTTCAACAGGAAACGCCAGGGTATCGAAGGCCCCGGGAGAACAGTAGACAAAAAAAACTACGTGTAGTTTTACTATCTGAAAATAACCTCGACATTTTGTTTTCTTTCCAGAGAATGGAGCGGAGCATAACTTAAAATTTTCCTTTCACAGAATGTCAGATTGGATTGCAGCTAACAGAACTGATTCTGTTCCAAAATGTATAAATATTGTGTTGTTGACATGAGTAAAGCGGGTTGAATGTTAATGTAATAGTTGAATGAGTTTCAGGTTGTTGGAGTGGCCAGATGTTGAGAATAAATTTGGAACTAATAATGTATATAATCAGTAAACAAATGGTGAAAATTCCACAGGTCACACCAGAAGGACGACCAGCAGCACTAACAAAACACTTAAGATCTCCATTCACAGGTGACAGAGGCTATGGTCCACTCCACAAACAAGGTTGCAAGGATGTAGATTGCAACACCACCGTCCAAACATCTCACCTTAAACAACGCCAACGAGATTTGATTGGTCACTGATTAATTAGAAAGTATTTTAGGAAAATGAATGGATTGTTTGATTACTCTTTGGGGTTTCGGGGGTAGGATTGTCAATATTGTGTGTTTCCAGCTCAGTTAAATTGGTAAAATGACAGTTTTATCCAAATGATGATGACAATGACAAGAAATGTGATGAAGATGATTCTAGTAGTGGAAGCTACAGTGACATGTGTTAGACATTTGGTGTTTGTTTTTCTTTTCTTTTTCTTCTTCCTATGAATGTTTTTGTTATGAACAGATGGTTAAAAGCTGTGCTTATCCGCTATGTGATAAGGTACAAGGAGAGGGTTTTGAAATGAAGGGTTTTATTATACTTTTCTTATACTTTATATTTTGATGTAACCACTGTGGATTGATGATTTGTTGTTTTTCTAACTAGTCTGTACACTATTTCTTATTTAACTAAGGTGACTGAGGGTCAAGCTATGCTTGGGGTACAACAACAGTGATTGTTTATCTAGCCCGGCTTTAGTTGAATTCTTTATCTGCTTGCTAATACTTAAGGGACTATCCTTACAAAAACAGCCTAAGCTTTTTCTTTTCAAAATGTTATTTTCACAAATGTTTAAGAAGAGTGATCAGTTATGTGAAAACAGAGATGAAGAGTAGTGTGATGATATGACTTAAAATTTGTCTTTTTGTTTATTATTGTGATTATGGGTAATCAGAATGATAAAAAGTGGGGATTGTTGTGGAAAAAAATTTAATAGTCATTTATTCCTAATCTATTCAATGTGTAAAAGTATATGTGTGTACGTGCTTGTGCGTGACGTTTCAGGAATATATGGGACAGGACATCTCGACCTTAGGAATGGTCAGATTTGGCTGGTTTATTCCAGTACCAGTTTGTGTTATTAAGTAGAAACTGAACAGAAGTGGGGGCCTTATCTGGGTGGAAAAGTACAGCGAGTGAGAAGGAACCTTGAAAAGAGTATAAAAGCTGTCTCATGTCTTCCTGGTGCGCGCCACTCACTTCACAGAATGTAACGGCTGTGATGGCGACTGGGCCTTCTTGCAAGAATAAACATTTCTCTTTTTATTAATTTGACTCTGAGTGTCTCTTACGCAGTGATGGTGTATAAGCAGAAGTTTTTGCCACAACACTAATTATATCTCCTAATGGTAGCATGTACAGAGTGAACAGCAGCGGTCCTAGTACTGAGCCTTGTGGTACGCCATACTGAACTTGTGATCGATAAGACATCTCTTCACTTACTGCTACAAACTGAAAACGGTCAGATAAGTATGATTTAAACCATGCTAGTGCAATTCCGCTAATGCCAACATAGTTTTCTAGTCTATTTAAAAGAATGTTGTGGTCGATATTATCAAATGCAGCACTAAGATCAAGTAACACTAATAGAGAGATACAACCACGATCGGATGATAGGAGCAAATCATTTGTGACTTTAATGAGAGCAGTCTCAGTACTGTGGTACGGTCTAAATCCGGACTGAAAATCCTCGCAGATATTATTTCTTTCTAAAAAGGAACACAGTTGTGAGGATACTGCTTTTTCTAGTATCTTTGACAGAAAAGGCAGATTCGAGATTGGCCTGTAATTGACTAATTCTGTAGGATCAAGTTGCGGTTTTTTAACAAGCGGTTTAATCATAGCCAACTTAAAGGTTTTTGGTATGTATCCTAGAGACAAAGATGAATTAATGATATCTAGAAGATAGGGGTGTAACGGTACACAAAAATCACGGTTCGGTACGTACCTCGGTTTTAAAGTCACGGTTCGGTACGTTTTCGATACAGCAAAAAGAAAGAAATGCCAGAGAAATTTTCTATTTATTAAAAGAAAAAATATTTTTTATATAAGTGTGAGTTTTCCTACATCTTGAAACTCAGGTTTAAATGGGGGTAATTTTTGAAGGATGAATAAATAATGTTTTGGTCATCACATTAAAAATGACATTTAAATATATATTTATTTATATAATATTTATATAATATTTGAGTTTTGAAGTGCTGGAAAAAGATGTGTGAAGTACTTGAAAGCATTTCACTATTCCAGCCAAACTGGTTACAATTAGTGTTACTATGGTGAATGTTGCTGATCTGTGGACTTAAAGCCTAATTACTAGTTCATTCACTGCACAATGTTTCTCCTGGTTTCCACGTCAGCGTCTGTTTGATCTAATAGAGATCTACGACTAATAACAGAGACATGTGAACGCTTCTCACTAGATCTCGCAGCGATGTTATTAGTTCAGTGGCGAATTCAAATGCTTTATTTACTGGATCTCTAATAGCGCTGTGTAGTAACAGTGTTGCTTGATCGAGATCGGCTCGCGCTCATAGAGCTCACGTTGCACAGATCTAGGTTGCTGGTCCGAACTGATAAACGGTCCGTAATAAACGGTCCATTTCGTTTCGCTTTCATTACGTTTGCCATGTGATGTTGCGCAACGTTGTGGTGGTCGCGCTCGCGCTCGCGCCAACGCGGATTTTGTCGGCAGGAAAAATGGTCCAAATAACCGTTCGGTTTGTATGCGTACCGAACCGGAAGCCTCGAACCGAAACGGTTCAATACGAATACACGTACCGTTACACCCCTACTAGAAGAGGATCTATGACCTCTGGAAGCATCTCTTTCAGTAGCTTAGTCGGTATAGGGTCTAGCATACAAGTTGTCGATTTAGATGAATTAACAATTTTGCAAAATTCTTCCTCTCCTATAGCAACAAATGAATAAAAATATTCCTCACGGAGACTACAATATACTCCCTGATGCGATACTGTAGTAGACGGTTGCATAGTTATAATTTTGTACCTGATATTATCAATCTTATAAGTGAAGAAGTTCATAAAGTCATTACTGCTGTGTTTCTTATAAACTTCTGGGCTTGAAGCTTTCTTTTTCGTTAGTTTAGTCACTTGTTCAAATAAATACCTAGGATTATGTTTATTTTCTTCTAATAGGGTTGAAAAATAATTAGTTCTAGCATCTTTTAAGGCCTCTCTGTAAGCAATCGAGCTCTCCTTCCATGAAATCCGAAATACCTCTAATTTTGTTTTCTTCCAGTTGCGCTCCATTTTTCTGGCTGCTCTCTTAAGGGCCCGGGTGTGCTCATTGTACCACGGCGTTGGACTATTTTCTTTAATCTTCTTTAAGCGCAGCGGAGCAACTGTGTCTAAAGTGCTGGAAAAGAGAGAGTTAAAAGTTTCTGTTGCAATATCAAGTTCTTCTAAGCTATCTGGGATGCTGAGATTATGAAACTGATTTGGAAGATTATTGATAAAGCAATCTTTAGTGGCAGAAGTGATAGGTCTAACATATTTATAACACGGAGTCGGCTTTGCAGCCTTGGCTAAATGTAATTTACACGAGACTAGATAATGATCGGAGATGTCGTAGAAGATTTGCCAGTTGAAAGAGCGTTTGGGGTGCAATGGGATGTCAAGGAAGACACTTTCACATTCCAGGTGACCATAAAGGAGCGTCCATGCACCAGACGTGGGATTCTGTCCATGGTCAGTTCTATATGTGACCCACTTGGATTTCTTGCACCTCTCACCTTTCCGACAAAACACATCTTGCAAGAGTTATGCAAGCAGAACATTGAATGGGATGAAGAATTGCCAGAGGTACACGCACAAGCCTGGAAGCAATGGTGGCAAGATCTTCCAAGAGTAAGGGAGTTCAAGGTCAACCGATGTCTTGTACCAAACAACTTTGGAGATGTCAAAACAGCACAGATGCACCACTTCTGTGATGCGAGTGACCTTGGGTATGGAACAGTTACCTATCTTAGGCTGACTAGCAGCAACAAGGTCCACGTCACCTTTATAATGGGAAAGGCCCGAGTTGCTCCCTTAAAACTGATGACCACACCACGAATGGAGCTCACTGCTGCAGTTATGGCCGTACGAATAGACAAGATGCTATCTGAGGAGTTGCATATGGAATTGGAAAGGTCTCTGTTTTGGACAGATAGCATGACTGTTCTAAGGTACATCCGGAATGAAAGCAGAAGATTCCTAACCTTCGTGGCAAACCCTGTTAATGTCATCAGAAGTGCGACAGATGTATTCCAATGGAAGTATATAGGCACAAAACTCAATCCAGCTGATTACGCCTCCCGGGGACTACATGTCAACACATTCTTGAAAAGAACAACATGGATCAATGGCCCAGACTTTCTGAAGGAACCATCTCATTGCTGGCCAGAGCATCCATCTGAACCCATTCACTTTCAAGATGACCCTGAATTAAGAAAAGGAGTTTTCACTGTCAATGTTGCTGTTGCTGTGAGGGAAAGCTGTGACGCCACTACTTACCTCATGAATTATTTCTCAACTTGGATGAAGCTCAAGAAAGCTGTGGCATGGTTCCTGAGGCTCAAGTCTGTTCTGTTGAAATTACTTAAGAATGGCAAGAAATATCTGAATAGACATATCATTACCACAAGAAAAGGAAAACATGAAAAGACAGGTCCATATGTTCTATCAATAAGTGATCTAGAGGATGCTGAAGTCGCAATCTTACAGTTTTGCCAAAGGCAGGGATTCCCACAAGAAATAGCCTGTTTGCAGAAAGGCATGCAAAGTGTAAACAGAAACAGCTCCATCTACAGGTTGGATCCTCTTCTGGCCAATGGCATCTTAAGGGTTGGTGGGCGTCTGAGTAAAATGGCAATGCCCACTGAGAAGAAACACCCTGCTCTTCTCCCTAAGGACCATCACGTTTCCAAACTCTTACTTCAGCACATCCATCAAGAAGTTGGACACAGTGGAAGAAATTCCATGCTCTCCAAACTCAGACAAAGATATTGGATTCCTTGCGCCAACACTCTGGCCAGAAAGGTAGTTTATGAGTGCACCAGGTGCAGAAGAGTCAAGTTAAGTGCAGGTGAACAGAAAATGGCAGACTTGCCAGTTGACAGGTTGATCCCTGACCTTCCGCCCTTCACGCATGTAGGTTGATTATTTTGGGCCAATAGGTATAAGGCGTAGCATTGTAAAACGGTACGGCGTGATCTTCACATGATCTTACCAGTCGTGTATACACTTGGAGGTTGCACATTCACTTGATACTGACTCTTGCATTCATGCATTCAGACTTTCATTGCCAGAAGAGGACCAGTGTCTGAGTTACGGTCAGTAATGATTTGTGCAACTAAAAGCTGTCTAAATTAAGTGGTGCTACTGTTCAAAAAAAAAGATCTAGGAATGTGTGTCGTATGAGATAGTTTATTGTATCAAAAGTATTGAGACGCTCTTGAATCTTGCATACTGACTTAGTTTAATAGTTGTGCCATATTAATTTTATATAAATGTGTTCAGGATTACGGAGTCTGTTTGTTGCTAACCTATTTGCTGCTGCTGTTTGTTACAACTATTCTACTGTGGTTGTTCTATGGGTCAATTAAGTCTTGGTTTGAAGCTTGTCAAGTATTGAATGTACTAAGATGGTGCAACACATTGAGTGTGTGGTTGTTGTGTAATGTGTGTTGTGTATGTGTGTCAGTATTGTGTTTTGTGTGTCAGTATTGAGTGTGTGTTATGTGTGTCAGTATATGGTGTTAGTGTGTCAGTATTGATGTGTGTGTATAGTGTGTCCAGTATGAGTGTGTGTGTTGTGTTGTGTGTCAGTAATGAGTGTGTTTTGTGCAGTATTGAGTGTGTGTGTTATATGTGTGTCATATTGAGTGTGTGTTATGTGTGTCAGTATAGTGTGTGTATTGTGTCAGTGATGTGTGTGTTTTATGTGTGTCAGTAATGGTGTGTTGTCAGTATATTGTGTGTCAGTATTGAGTGTGTGTTATGTGTGTCAGTATTGGTTGTGTTGTGTGTGTTGATGTCATATGATGGTTTATTTGTCAGTATTGAGTTGTTATGTTGTCAGTATTGGTGTGTGTGTGTCATAATGATGTGTGTTAGTCGTCAGTATGTGGTGTTTATGCTGTCAGTATTGAGTGTGTGTAATGTGTGTCAGTATGAGTGTTGATGGTCAGTATTGATGTTGTAGTGTCATATGAGTGTGTATATTGTCAGTAGATGTGTGTATAGTGTGTCAGTATAGTGTGTGTTGTGTGTAGTATTGAGTGTGTGTAATGGTGATTGTGTGTGTAGGTGTAGTTGAGTGTGTGTGTTATGTGTGTCAGTAATGAGTGTGTGTTTATGTGTGTCAGTATTGAGTGTGTGGTATATGCGTGTCAGTATTGAGTGTGTGTATATGTGTGTCAGTATTGAGTGTGTGGTATATGTGTGTCAGTATTGAGTGTGTGTGTATATGGTGTCAGTATTGAGTGTGTGTATATGTGTGTCAGTATTGAGTGTGTGTATATGCGTGTCAGTATTGAGTGTGTGTATATGCGTGTCAGTTTTGAGTGTGTGTATATGTCAGTAATGAGTGTGTGTGTTATGCGTGTCAGTATTGAGTGTTTGTATATGTGTGTCAGTAATGAGTGTGGTGTATATGTGTGTCAGTTATATTGAGTGTGTGTATATGTGTGTATTGAGTTGGTGTATATGCTTGTGAGTATTGAGTGTGTGTTTATGTGTGTCAGTATTGAGTGTGTTTATGTGTGTCAGTAATGAGTGTGTGCATATGTGTGTCAGTATTGAGTGTTTGTATATGTGTGTCAGTAATGAGTGTGTGTATATGCGTGTCAGTATTGAGTGCATGTATATGTGTCAGTATTGAGTGTGTATATGTGTGTCAGTAAAGAGTGTGTGTATATGCGTGTCAGTATTGAGTGTGTGTATATTGAGTGTGTGTGTATATGTGTGTCAGTAATGAGTGTGGGTTTATGTGTGTCAGTATTGAGTGTGTGTATATATGTGTGTCAGTATTGAGTGTGTGTTTATGTGTGTCAGTAATGAGTGTGTATATATACGTGTCAGTATTGAGTGTGTGTATATGTGTGTCAGTAATGAGTGTGTGTTTATGTGTGTCAGTATTGAGTGTGTTTGTGTGTCAGTATTGAGTGTGTTTTTGTGTGTCAGTATTATTGAGTGTGTGTTTATGCGTGTCAGTATTGAGTGTGTGTGTTTAGCGTGTCAGTATTGAGTGTGTGTTTATGCGTGTCAGTATTGAGTGTGTGTTTATGTGTGTCATTAATGAGTGTGTGTTCATGTGTGTCAGTAATGAGTGTGTGTATATGTGTGTCAGTATTGAGTGTGTGTGTTTATGCGTGTCAGTATTGAGTGTGTGTTTATGCGTGTCAGTATTGAGTGTGTGTTTATGTGTGTCATTAATGAGTGTGTGTTTATGTGTGTCAGTATTGAGTGTGTATATGTGTGTCAGTATATGTGTGTCAGTAATGAGTGTGTGTATATTGTGTCAGTATTGAGTGTGTGTATATGTGTGTCAGTATTGAGTGTGTGTATATGTGTGTCAGTATTGAGTGTGTGTATATGCGTGTCAGTATTGAGTGTGTGTATATGTCAGTAATGAGTGTGTGTGTGTATGCGTGTCAGTATTGAGTGTTTGTATATGTGTGTCAGTAATGAGTGTGTGTATATGTGTGTCAGTATATTGAGTGTGTGTATATGTGTGTATTGAGTGTGTGTATATGCGTGTCAGTATTGAGTGTGTGTTTATGTGTGTCAGTATTGAGTGTGTTTATGTGTGTCAGTAATGAGTGTGTGTATATGTGTGTCAGTATTGAGTGTTTGTATATGTGTGTCAGTAATGAGTGTGTGTATATGCGTGTCAGTATTGAGTGCATGTATATGTGTCAGTATTGAGTGTGTATATGTGTGTCAGTAAAGAGTGTGTGTATATGCGTGTCAGTATTGAGTGTGTGTATATTGAGTGTG
This sequence comes from Chrosomus eos, assembly GCA_036326025.1. NCBI lineage: Eukaryota > Metazoa > Chordata > Actinopteri > Cypriniformes > Leuciscidae > Chrosomus > Chrosomus eos. The sequence continues at coordinate 53,931,522 of CM070820.1, read as the reverse complement.
TGTGTATATGTGTGTCAGTAATGAGTGTGGGTTTATGTGTGTCAGTATTGAGTGTGTGTATATATGTGTGTCAGTATTGAGTGTGTGTTTATGTGTGTCAGTAATGAGTGTGTAAATATACGTGTCAGTATTGAGTGTGTGTATATGTGTGTCAGTAATGAGTGTGTGTTTATGTGTGTCAGTATTGAGTGTGTTTGTGTGTCAGTATTGAGTGTGTTTTTTGTGTGTCAGTATTATTGAGTGTGTGTTTATGCGTGTCAGTATTGAGTGTGTGTGTTTATGCGTGTCAGTATTGAGTGTGTGTTTATGCGTGTCAGTATTGAGTGTGTTTATGTGTGTCATTAATGAGTGTGTGTTCATGTGTGTCAGTAATGAGTGTGTGTATATGTGTGTCAGTATTGAGTGTGTTTATGTGTGTCAGTAATGAGTGTGTGTTTATGTGTTACAGTAATGAGTGTGTGTTTATGTGTGTCAGTAATGAGTGTGTGCAGTACTTAAAGCTGCTGTAGGTAAAAATATTTTTTACATATTTGTTAAAACTGTCATTATGTCCTGACAGTAGAATATGAGACAGATAATCTGTGTAAATATCAAGCTCCTCTGGCTCCTCCCAGTGGTCCTATTGCCATTTGCAGAAATACAACGCTCCCGTCAGAAACAACCAATCAGAGCCAGGAGGAATGTCTTAGCAGTGTCAATCACGCTCGTGTACGCGCTGATCACACCCCTCTCTTGCACAGCGCGAGCGCCGGAGCGCGTACCGTCGTTCAAACTCAAGATTATACTTGAGTTTGAACGAGTTTGAGTGTGTGTACACACACATATACACACACTCTTTACTGACACACATATACACACTCAATACTGACACATATACATGCACTCAATACTGAAAGAACGAGATCATTCCTTGAAGCAGGCTGTAAAAACAGGATATAACAGGCATCAATTTATCACTTTAAGAAATAGAGTAGTGAGAGAAATAAGGAGATCTAAAGCTGACTTTTTTATTACTGCTTTGAATGGTGCACGTGGAAATTCTAAAGTAACCTGGCATTACATAAAAAAATTGACAGGTGAGTCCCACAAAAATAAGACAAAACAAATGCAAATTGAATTAAATGGAGACTTTTTAACAGAACCCAAGGTAATAGCTGATGTTTTTAACAACTATTTTATCAAATCGGTAGCAGAAATTTCTAAGAACTTTACAATAAAACAAACGAAAGAACTCTTAGTGCCTGCAACACACTTTCTTCATAGCAAACATCAATGAGACTAAAGTCATCGACATAATTAAAACACTAAAGCCATCTAACGCCAGGGATGTATTTGGTATGGACACGAACATGCTTAAAGATTCAGGAGCCGCTCTAGCTACTCCCATTGCTTCTATTATTAATCTATCTATTTCCAGTGGTCACTTTCCAAAGGCCTGGAAATCAGCTATTGTTACGCCAGTTTTTAAGTCTGGTCTATCTACCTCTGTGAATAACTACCGACCAATAAGTATTCTTCCGGCCATTTCTAAAGTTGCAGAAAAATGGGTAGCAGAGCAGACTGTGCAGTATTTAAACAGTAGCTCACCCTCTTTTCACGCCATGCAGTTTGGTTTTAGGTCCAAACACTCTACTGAAACGGCTACGTGCCTTTTTATCGAGAAAATAAAATCTTCTCTTGACAATGGGGGAGTAGTAGGGGCGGTATTCTTGGATCTCAAAAAAGCTTTTGATACAGTGAACCACTCAGTTCTACTCAATAAGCTTCCACAATTTAAATTCTCTTGTGATACTGTTAGCTGGTTTGAATCCTACCTGCATGATCGTACACAATATGTTCTAATTAACAACTGCAATTCTGAGTCTCTTAAGCTAACTACCGGGGTTCCTCAGGGCTCAATATTAGGGCCCCTCTTATTTAGCCTTTATGTCAATGACTTGCCTAATGTTTGCTCTGAGGTGGAATGTTTAATGTATGCGGATGACACTGTTCTATTTGTTCATGGTCGCTCTAAAGACATTGTTGCAGATAAACTCACTAAAGCCATGACTCGTGTTACATCCTGGTTGCAGGAGAACTGCCTGCAGCTAAATATTTCAAAAACTGTAGGTATGTTCTTCAGTAAAACCAATAGAGCTTCATTTAATCCGGACATAATGGTGGCTGGAGAAAAATTACGAATCGTAAATCAATACAAATATCTCGGCTTAGTAATAGATTCACATCTCTCTTTTAAAGCACATATTAAAAAATTATGTAAAATAATCAAGTTTAATCTTGCAAATTTCCGCTCAATTCGAAATGACATGTCAACCGAAGCTGCACTAATTTATTTACATTCCATGATTTTTAGTCACCTCAACTACTGTTTAATAAGTTGGTCTCAAGCAAGTCAGAGCGCAAAAAGACCTTTGGAAACTTTATATAAACAAGCCATTAAAATCATGGATAAAAAACCAAGGCACTATCATCACTGTGCAATTTTAAAAAAACACAGCCTTCTAAACTGGGACAGTATTCATAAGTTTTTAGATTTGAGTCTTATATACAAAGTGACACATGATTTGGCCCCAGCTCCTCTGGCTGAGTTCATCAGCCAAAGAAATAGCTCTGAGCGCGTCACTCGAGGCTCTGCCAGAGGGGACTGTGTCATCCCTCTGCGCAAGAGCGCTTTTAGTCGCTCGGCCTGGTCAGTGAGGGGCGCTGCTGAATGGAATTCTATACCTGAGGAGGTAAGACAGCTCAATACTTACAAGGCTTTTACAAAAAACGTGAAAATATGGCTCATTAACAATTATGTCTGCCAACATTAAAAGCCGAGACTATTGAGCTGTATCATATATTTAATATATTATAGCCTTTTTGAAAATGTGTTTTTGTATGTTTTATTATTGTAACAGGTACCGTGTACCCTAAATCATCTTCTAGTGTTATTTATATTGTAGTTATTTTGTAGTCAATTTGCTATAGACTTGTAAATGTATTTTCTTGTTTGTATTATAATGCTTTTTTTTACATCTTGGCCAGGGGACTACAGATGAAAAATAGCCTTTTGGCTAATTCTGGCTTTTTTAACCATGTTTGTTCATGCGTTTTATGAAATTGCACTGTCCCCTTTTAAATAAACCAATAAATCAAATCAAATCAAGATTGCCGGCGAGCTGCAGCTGTGCTTATGACGGAGAAACAACCTAAACTGCCAATTCTCGAGTGACACCTGCTCATAAAACAAAGAGGTAAAAGGAAAAAGACCGATGACGATAAACAAGCGAAGAAAGAATTAGACAGAGACCATTGATTCGGTGTCAAAACTCTAGCCGCATAACATGTAGATAAAATGTCACGCACTCTCTCTGCTAAGCAACAATTGAAACCTGCTAATTCACTGGCTTGTCATGTTGCTGAAATAATGTACTAGCACATCGTATCTAGCATTATATATCGCTAGAATAATTACTTACATACTGTAACGTTAGTTACAGATATATTAAAAATATCTTACTAGCTATTGTGAATTATAAAGAGTGCAACGTTATAAAGTTACATGTATTGCAAAATACATAATGATTTAGGACCAAGTTTGTAGTCAAAGTATGGGCAGGCCATAGTCAATGTAAAGCATATTGTTGATGTTTAGTCCCTATTAGTGAATGTGCCATATAACTTTCAATCCGCCGTCATCGGTGTGTTTACTAGCCTGCGCGTTCACGACAGGCTCCGATGACGGGCTGTGGAGGGAGGGCTGTAGCGCAGCGGAGAGCAAGGGGGAGGGACCTGTAAGTTGTGCTTGTTCAAATTTTCAGGCTAAGTCAACATTTTCTCAAAACTCCCTACTGCAGCTTTAAATTGGGCCGCACATGTTTGCAGTCAGTTGTCTACTGGAAATTGTCACATACAATTTGATAAAAGTGCTGCTTTTGAAAACACATTTCTGACAATAAATGAAAGATTAGATGAAATGGCATGTGTGTATTTTCTCGCTGAGCTGAGATGAGAATAATCGGATCACTGTCGTTTTCAGTCGACCGTGATCGCGCGCCATTCGCGCATGCGCATGTATGTGACACACATAAACGTACACGTTTACTTCAGACACCGGATTAGCTAGCTAGCCTGCTCGAAATAAACTAGCAATCTATTCAGTCAGCATATTAGTGTTTTGATCTGTGCGAATTACAGAAATAAGACTTAGACCTACTTTTAGCTACCAAGCAACCTTTCCACACGGATAGATTGATTTTATTTTTGTGACTTGTGCATACCTTGATGTGAAATGACGCAGAGTAGGGTGTGTGTGTGTGTGTGTGTGTGTGTGTGTGTGTGTGTGTGTGTGTGTGTGTGTGTGTTGTAGTAAAGAGAGAGAATGGGAGGTGGACCTGGTCACCACAGACCCAGATCTTCAGCTGCTGCTGCTGTCTCTCCATATGCACATTATGTTTGGCACAGGGTCACTATATCATAATAAGTTTATACAATGTGTAATCAAGTGATGACTGATTATCAGTAATGTAAATGCTAAATGTCCTAATACCTGTACTATAACAATGCCAAGCATGCTCTTAACCTTACAGTTTTTCACATATCATGTAATACTCAATTTCTCCATTTCTTTGCACAAAACTCTCCAGAAAGTGCCATTTAATGGTTTATTTTTCACACAAAAAAACCCGGACCCAGGGACAGCCCCCCCACATAATAAATCCCAATTTGACCCCTGAGTGTGTTTATATGTGTGTCAGTAATGAGTGTGTGTATATGTGTGTCAGCAGGTGTGTGTGTGTGTGTGTGTGTGTGTGTGTGTGTGTGTGTGTGTGTGTGTGTGTGTGTGTGTGTGTGTGTGTGTGTGTGTGTGTGTGTGTGTGTGTGTGTGTCAGTGATGAGTGTGTGTATGTGTGTCAGTAATGAGTGTTTAATGCGCTCCAGTGGACGCTTGTAAATGTCAGTGATCAGGGAGTGTGACGGGGCCTGACATCACGATCCTGCGCTCGTCTTCAGTGTGTGTGTGTGTGTGTGTGTGTCCTGCGGTTACAGGCCTCGCCAAGATGCACTCGCTACAATCAGAAGTGACGTCTCCAGCATGTTTGCTCGTGTGTGTGAGAGAAAGAGAGAGAGAGAGAGAGAGAGAGAGAGAGAGAGAGAGAGAGAGAGTGTGTGTGTGTGTCAAGTCAAGTCACCTGTATTTCTATAGCGCTTTATACAATACAGATTGTTTCAAAAGCAGAGTTTACAGAGCTAAACAGGGAAATTATGGATTTCGTCTGTTGTTCAGCTAAAGTCAGTTCAATGTTGATTTCTAGGCTCAGGTCCTCCATCTGATCTGGATCCGGCCCGGATCCGGCTGACTACATCATGTGTTGTGGTCGTGTCTAGGCTCAGGCCCTCCATCTTATCTGGATACGGCCCGGATCCGTCTGACTACATCATGTGTTGTGGTCGTGTCTAGGCGCAGGTCCTCCATCTGATCTGGATACGGCCCGCATCCGGCTGACTACATCATGAGTTGTGGTCGTGTCCAGGCGCAGGCCCTCCATCTGATCTGGATACGGCCCGGATCCGGCTGACTACATCATGTGTTGTGGTCGTGTCCAGGCGCAGGTCCACCATCTTATCTGGATACGGCCCGGATCCGGCTGACTACATCATGTGTTGTGGTCGTGTCCAGGCGCAGGTCCTCCATCTGATATGGATACGGCCCGGATCCGGCTGACTACATCATGTGTTGTGGTCGTGTCCAGGCGCAGGTCCTCCATCTGATCTGGATACGGCCCGGATCCGGCTGACTACATCATGTGTTGTGGTCGTGTCCAGGCGCAGGTCCTCCATCTGATCTGGATACGGCCCGGATCCGGCTGACTACATGTGTTGTGGTCGTGTCCAGGCGCAGGTCCTCCATCTGATCTGGATACGGCCCGGATCCGGCTGACTACATCATGCGTTGTGGTCGTGTCTAGGCGCAGGTCCACCATCTGATCTGGATACGGCCTGGATCCGGCTGACTACATCATGAGTTGTGGTCGTGTCCAGGCGCAGGTCCTCCATCTGATCTGGATATGGCCCGGATCCGGCTGACTACATCATGAGTTGTGGTCGTGTCCAGGCGCAGGTCCTCCATCTGATCTGGATATGGCCCGGATCCGGCTGACTACATGTGTTGTGGTCGTGTCCAGGCGCAGGTCCTCCATCTGATATGGATACGGCCCGGATCCGGCTGACTACATCATGTGTTGTGGTCGTGTCCAGGCGCAGGTCCTCCATCTGATCTGGATACGGCCCGGATCCGGCTGACTACATCATGTGTTGTGGTCGTGTCCAGGCGCAGGTCCTCCATCTGATCTGGATACGGCCCGGATCCGGCTGACTACATCATGCGTTGTGGTCGTGTCTAGGCGCAGGTCCACCATCTGATCTGGATACGGCCTGGATCCGGCTGACTACATCATGAGTTGTGGTCGTGTCCAGGCGCAGGTCCTCCATCTGATCTGGATATGGCCCGGATCCGGCTGACTACATCATGAGTTGTGGTCGTGTCTAGGCGCAGGTCCTCCATCTGATCTGGATACGGCCCGGATCCGGCTGACTACATCATGTGTTGTGGTCGTGTCTAGGTGCTGGTCCTCCATCTGATCTGGATAGGGCCCGGATCCGGCTGACTACATTATGTGTTGTGGATGTGTCTAG
>CM070820.1:53909911-53924744 GCA_036326025.1 Chrosomus eos | reverse complement strand
ATTACTGTAAAACTGCTCACGCTAAACATGATATAACACTGAGCATTACTGTAAAACTGCTCACGCTAAACATGATATAACACTGAGCATTACTGTAAAACTGCTCACGCTAAACATGATATAAAACTGCGCATTACTGTAAAACTGCACACGCTAAACATGATATAACACTGCGCATTACTGTAAAACTGCACACGCTAAACATGATATAACACTGCGCATTACTGTAAAACTGCTCACGCTAAACATGATATAACACTGAGCATTACTGTAAAACTGCTCACGCTAAACATGATATAACACTGAGTATTACTGTAAAACTGATAATTACCTATATGATAAAGACTTATCATATAGGTAATTATCTGAAATATATATTATCTGCTTAAATATCTTCCATTTAGTCGTTTGTAATGTATTTAGCAATACTTTAAACTGACGTGGATTATATTTCTGTCCCTTCATAATCCATCTTCATGTTCTTAGTAACCCATATAATATAAATCTATCATATTAAAGATGAGTTCAGTCTCTCAGAGCTCAGAAGCGCTGAAACATGCATCAATAACCCAGCTATGTTTCTATAAACTCTGCATATCAACCACATGCATGATGTTTTATAATTATATTTTGAGGACATGTTATGAAAACACACACACGTGTCCTGATATATACACTCAAAAAAAAATGGACAAACCCAAGCATTAAAAAAGTATTTTAAAATTTAACCCAATGGCTGGGTTGGTCCATATTTGACCCAAAGTTGGGTTGAAAAAACCCAGTGCAGTGATTCCTGTAATGATCCAGACAGTGTGACCTTTGACCTCCTGATAATGAACGCATCATGTCATCAGTTGACTGGTCTCCGTGGCAACAGTGACATCTGCTAATATGAGCATCAGGAGAAGAAGAAGTGAAGGTGAGTTCTGCTTTAGATCTGAGTAACTGTGCTAATTTGCATAAATACCCAAACAGATCTAAACATTGGGTATAGGCAGGTGAACATGTGTTGTTGAATCTTGTAGACATATAACAGTAAAAGACATGTCACATGGGGTCCTATTTTAACGATCTGAAACGCAAGTATCAAGCGTGAAGCACGAATAACTTTGTGGGCGGGTCTTGGGCGCTGTTGCTATTTTACCGGCGGGATAAATGACTCTTGCGCCCGACGCAAATCTAAAAGGGGTTGGTCTGAAATAGCTTCATTATTCATAGGTGTGGTTTGGGCGTAACGTGAAATAAACCAATCAGAGTGTCACCCAACATACCCTTTAAGAGCAGGTGCGCATGTTGCATGGTGGATTGTTATTATTATGGCGGATTTACCAAGCCTGACTACGTCAGACTTCGTACTTCCGCTCAATTTCATTTCGCTCCTGTAGTCAGTCTGAGACAGCGGCCTATCTATCCGTTTTCCTCCGGCCTGAAAACAGCCGGCCAATCAGCGAACAGAGGGCGGGCTGAGAGCCGTGACGTAGACGCTAAGTGCCGAGTTTAAGATTAGGTCAGGGAAATCGAAACGACCGCGGATAGGGAGACGCGGATGCAATTCGCTCTGTTGTGGAGAATATTCCCGGCATTAGCAAACTGAAGCCCGAAGAAGAAGAGTGTGTATTAAACATTTTGAATGGAGGTGATGTTGTGGCCCTACTCCATTTGGGAAAAGTTTAATTTATCAACTATTTCCGATCGTCAGCGAGAAACTGGGGAGCCTTTTGACAGGTCAGTGTCTCCTTTCTTTTCCAGCTCTTAAATATTGCCATGACACGCTGTAATCTTGCAGTTCAGTTGCAGCATTTCCGACAGACTCGAGATGAACAGAGAGCTGTGTTTAACAGAACTAATCCTAATAATAAACTTATCTGATTGGCTTACGGGTAACCAATGATTTTAAACTTCAGACAAGCGCCCCCTAGCGAGAGAGAAAACACTTCTCTATTATGCCTTTCCAGACTCTGTCTACGAAGCAAAGTGTAGTTAGGTGTGGTTTGGGCGTAACGTGAAATAAACCATCAGAGCGTCATCCAGCATACCCTTTAAGAGCAGGTGCGCATGTTGCATGGCGGATTGTTATTATTATGGCGGATTTACCAGGCGCGCGCCAGGAGCGGTTCACAGCCGAGGAGATCGGGTTTTTTTTCCTGTCTCTTGACGGACAAACTAATTTGTCAGATGTCCTTATATACATATGTGTCTTGCCACTATTGGGCAAACAGGTCTGATCCGTCATTACCACAATTTGCCTGACAAATTTTGGTAAATGTGTAAGCTAGATTTATGCCTATTTTTTCACATCTTCATGGACACCACAATGATTTCCCTCGTGTGGTAATATATTTCCTTGTTATAATGTATGATTTGCAAAAATAAAAACTGCTGCATCTGTGTTGATGAGAGAATCAAAGTGTATGTGCGTTGTGCACCCGCTACATTATGGCCAAGCATGCACGCTTAAAATAGCATTATGAACAACGCGCCACTGACTTTAGACTAGAGTGCAAGTTCATATCCTAGTTTACCGACGTTGCGTCTGTGGAGGGAAAAGCCCGCTTTGCGCGGGTGCAAAATAGGAATGATACATGCGTCAGTGTACAAAGTCATTTGCGCCGGGTGCAAGATAGAGCCTATAATGTTACGGTCTGAATGGAACACATTACCCATGAACATTAATACATAGAGGCAGGAAGAAGTACTTTAGAAACCAGCCTTTATTAATTATTATTGCAGATAGATATGGGGTTTGGGCATTGTGTACGTGACTAGATTTTTTGATCCAGACACTTTTTATTTTAACTACGTTTTGTCTTCTGCATTCTCCTTACCCATGTCTCCTGTTCTTCCCTCAGACTCATCCCCAGAAACAGCCCCACTGACCCAGCCCCAAACCCACTGACCCAGCCCCACTGACCCAGCCCCAAACCCCATCTAATAATAATTAATAAAGGCTGGTTTCTAAAGTACTTCTTCCTGCCTCTATGTATTAATGTTCATGGGTAATGTGTTCCATTCAGACCGTAACATTAAGTCTTTTACTGGTATATGTCTACAAGATTCAGCAACACATGTTCTCCTGCTTCACCCAATGTTTAGATATGTTTGGGTATTTATGCAAATTAGCACATATGTAATTAGATAATGCACCTTTGACCATGTTAACAAACTATTTCAAGAAATTTGCAATACATTTTATGTTTGTCTTGATGTAAGTAATCAACTCAGTGATTTTCATGGTGATATTTAAAGGTTAAATTTTTTACCCTATTCACGTGAGAAAGAGAATGAATATGCGTATGAATAGACTATATTTGGGTCTTTTTCTAAACGTTCCCCTAATGGGATTCTTCAGGGCTTTTTTCCCTAACTCAGGACATATTGAGGATACAAAATAAGTTGAGTTTGACCCCCATTTTGGCTTAAAATGACTGCACTATTTCTCTCCTGTCCAACACAAACACGCTCTCTCTGCAAACGTGTCTTTATTAAACAGTTTCCAGCTGAAACGAACACTAGTGACAGTAAAGCACCAACAGCTTTATCCCGTTCCCTCAGACGAGATGATCCGCTAATAAAGCTGATTTCTGCACGCGTCCTCGCACTCGAGTGCATGATGTGTGAACTGATATATTATGATGCATGACTTCATATGAAGAGTTTGTGCTTAAAACAAGAACTAATATCAGCCAATGGAGGAAATAATCTTAATTCAAAGGGAAACAAGATTATTTTTCTGACTCTATTAGCAGATATTAGTTCTTGCTTTAAGCTCAAACTCACTTCATTTTGATGTATTTTTCATAAAACAAGATTTAATATCTTCAGTTATTTTTCTTCTCCAGTAAAAATATCTTGATTTAAGAATGTTTAGATAAAAACAGCAACATAATAAAACATTGCCAGGTTGAGTTAATCTCTGTTGGGTTAAACTAGACGCTTGACTTTGAAAGGAATCGTAAGATAATGCAGCAGAAATGTCACGTGGGTTTTTGGGTTGTTTTTGCTTCTTAAGAGTAAGTTATTTCCTCTATCATGTTTGACGTGTTTAGCGCAGTTTGAGGGAGATGAAGAGTTTTCACGTTATTGGAAGTAAATCAATGTAAGGTGACCCACTGAACTCTTACATCACTTCCTCCGTATGATCCGCTCTGAGAGAATAAACTTGTCATGGAAAACAGACAGAGATCTGACAGAAGAGCGTGTGTGTGTGTGTGTGTGTGGTGTGTGTGTGTGTGTGTGTGTGTGTGTGTGTGTGTGTGTTGTAACAGAGTTATATATAAAGTGTGTGTGTCTCCACTTGCTAATAATGATCTGTTAAATAATCACACTGGAGAATGATAAAATTGGATAGAATAAGGATTAACATGGTGTCCTATTGGCTGGCTGGTTCTCAGTGCTGTGCGTCACTTACAGTGTGTGTGTGAAGGCCAGTGGCGAGTGTGTGATTGAGAGCTCTGTAATTCTGTCGGTAATTATCTGTCCATGAAATGTGTGATATATCATGAGCAACAGCATATATATTCTAAACCAGGAAAAGCGTTTTATGTAGTGAAGAGTGTGAGAAATGTGTGTTTTATTATAACGCCAGCACGAGGAGTGTCGTATGCTGAACTCTGTTGTTTTCTCAGTGAATACATTGATGGGAGAAGATTTCTTGAAGTACGAACTTTATTAAACCATAACACAACGCATGTCTGTGTGTGTGTGTGTGTGTGTGTGTGTGTGTGTGTGTGTTGTGTGTGTGTGTGGTGTGTGTGTGTGTGTGTGTGTGGGGTTGTGTGTGTGATGTGTGTTGTGTGTGTGTGTGTGTGTGTGTGTTGTGTGTGTGTGTGTGTGTGTGTGTGTGTGTGTGTGTGTGTGTGTGTGTGTGTGTGTGTGTGTGTGTGTGTGTGTGTGTGTGTGGTGTGTGTGTGTGTGTGTGTGTGTGTGTGTGTGTGTGTCAGTCACATTAGTGACGCTTCATCATGGTGAGTTAATCCGGTCCGCTCGTCTCCACACTGATGTTTTTAGATTTATATGAGAGGCTTATTCAAATTTCAAACATCAGCCTGAAAATAAAGGCTGGCAGGAGAAGCGGATGAAGATGAAGACGAGGAAGATGAAGATGAATAAAATGAAGATGAAGAAGAAGATGAGGAAGAGTAAATAGTGATAGTGAAACCAGAAGAAGTGTCGTACTGTCACGTTTAGGCCCCGTTTACACGAAGGGAAAACGCAGATATTTCCCTGCGGTTCGGCCTCTCGTTTACACGAAAACCCCGTTTTTATCACAGAAAACGATTATTTCTAAAAACTCCGGCCAAAGTGGAGATTTCTGAAAACGCCGGTAATGTGTTGCCATGTCAGCTGGGAGAAACGGAGTTTTAGGTTCTCTTGTCGATTCTGAGGATTCTGATTGGCTTGCATGGCTTTATCCTTCTCCCTACACTGCCCCCCATAGGTTAGGCATAGTTATGATGGAGCTCGCGGCGTATTTATGCGGGTGTGTGCACGATGTTATTATTGAAAACAGAGGAGGGGGAAATATTCGTTTCTCTAACCCGGCTTTGTGTAAACGTGGCGTTAGTGTTTGAGTTCATGTTTGCTTGTTAATTTGACCCAGTTTTCCCAGTGTGTCTCTTTGATTCTGTTTATGTTCACCTGTGCCTCTTTAGTGATGTCAGCTGTGTCTTGCTTCCTTTATTTAGTCCCTGTGTATTTAAGCCTTGTGTTTAGCCCAGTGTTTAGTCCAGTGTTTAGCCCCAGTGTTTAGCCCCAGTGTTTAGCCCCAGTGTTTAGCCCAGTGTTTGGCCGCAGTGTTTGGCCCGCAGTGTTTGGCCCAGTGTTTGGCCCCCAGTGTTTGGCCCCAGTGTTTAGCCCCAGTGTTTAGCCCCAGTGTTTAGCCCAGTGTTTAGTCCAGTGTTTAGTCCAGTGTTTAGCCCCAGTGTTTAGCCCCAGTGTTTGGCCCCAGTGTTTGGCCCCAGTGTTTGGCCGCAGTGTTTGGCCCCAGTGTTTGGCCGCAGTGTTTGGCCGCAGTGTTTGGCCCAGTGTTTGGCCCCAGTGTTTAGCCCCAGTGTTTAGCCCCAGTGTTTAGCCCAGTGTTTAGTCCAGTGTTTAGTCCAGTGTTTAGTCCAGTGTTTAGTCCAGTGTTTAGCCCCAGTGTTTAGCCCCAGTGTTTGGCCCCAGTGTTTGGCCCCAGTGTTTGGCCCCAGTGTTTGGCCCCAGTGTTTGCCCCAGTGTTTGGCCCCAGTGTTTGCCCCAGTGTTTGGCCCCAGTGATTGGCCCCAGTGTTTGGCCCCAGTGTTTGGTCCCAGTGTTTAGTCCAGTGTTTAGCCCAGTGTTTAGCCCCAGTGTTTAGCCCCAGTGTTTAGCCCCAGTGTTTGGCCCCATGTTTGGCCCCATGTTTGGTCCAGTGTTTAGGTCCAGTGTTTGGCCGCAGTGTTTGGCCGCAGTGTTTGGCCGCAGTGTTTGGCCGCAGTGTTTGGCCCCAGTGTTTGCCCCAGTGTTTAGCCCCAGTGTTTAGCCCCAGTGTTTGGCCCCAGTGTTTGGCCCCAGTGTTTTGCCCCATGTTTGGCCCCAATGTTTAGCCCCATTGTTTAGCCCAGTGTTTAGTCCAGTGTTTAGCCCCAGTGTTTGGCCCCAGTGTTTAGCCCAGTGTTTAGTCCAGTGTTTAGCCCCAGTGTTTAGCCCCAGTGTTTAGCCCCAGTGTTTGGCCCCAGTGTTTAGCCCCAGTGTTTAGCCCCAGTGTTGTTTAGCCCCAGTGTTTAGCCCAGGTTAGCCCAGTGTTTGCCCCAGTGTTTAGCCCCAGTGTTTAGCCCCAGTGTTTAGCACCAGTGTTTAGTCCAGTGTTTGGCCCCAGTGTTTGGCCCCAGTGTTTAGTCCAGTGTTTAGCCCAAGTGTTGGCCCAGTGTTTAGCCCCAGTGTTTAGCCCCAGTGTTTGGCCCCAGTGTTTAGTCCAGTGTTTATCCCCAGTGTTTAGCCCCAGTGTTGTTTAGCCCCAGTGTTTAGCCCCAGTTTTAGCCCCAGTGTTTAGTCCAGTGTTTAGTCCAGTGTTTAGTCCAGTGTTTGGCCCCAGTGTTTAGTCCAGTGTTTAGCCCCAGTGTTTAGCCCCAGTATTTGGCCCCAGTGTTTAGTCCAGTGTTTAGCCCCATTGTTGTTTAGCCCCAGTGTTTAGCCCCAGTGTTTGGCCCAGTGTTTAGCCCTTGTTGTAGCCGTTTGTCTTTAAGTGTTGTATTGAAGTTCATTTATTATAATTTATGTATTTGTTTTATTATTATTATGATTATTATTATCATTAGCCTATTATTTGTATTATTTGCATTTATGTATCTATTTAGTTAATTATCATGCACCTGTGCGGGTTAGGAATATATTTCACCGCATGTGGGCGGAGTAGGAAGTGACTATGGAAAGACAAATGTTTGGATGTGGGAATGTGGTTACTCACAGTTTTTTGACCACTTCGCTAACCACTTCGCTAACTTTGTTTGCATTTTTCGTTTATTGAAATTATGAACTTGATTTAGAAATGTGAGGAAAATAAATCTGTTGAAATGAAAACTGCGTTTGGAGTGGAGTGCGTGCAAAACAATTAATCATAGTTCCCGTAATCCACGGCCAGCATCGAAAGGCCGACACATTTAAGTCAAAAAACTTTAAGGAATTGGGAGTTTGCACCAGGAGCGAAAGGAGAACGTGGATTGTGGATTTTCGTGAGTACATGGTGAAGAGTTTAATCCGCTAAGCCGCCGCGCTTATGTATCTTGGCAACGGCTTGTTGTTGTGTCATTGCACAAGCATGATTTTATGAAATTAAGTTTATGCTTGATGGATAATGGATGATGTTGCTGAAAAAGCGATTATGGAAGAAAAGGAATTGTTTAAATTGCTTGCAACTCGCAGAGGAAAGCTTGGAGTTTTGACGAGAAACGAAACGAAATAAATGCCGCGATTGAAGCTGGTGAAAATAAATAAACTGTTGCTAAACATGTGGAAACCTTTAACACCGTGTTGGCGGATTTTATGGAATTGCAAGTGTCTGTGCAAAGTTTGTTGAATGATGATGAAAGGGAGGCTGACCACGTAGACTGGTATGAGCCGAAATTAATTCTCTTCAGGGAATTTCTGAATGGAATTGAAACATGGATGGGTGAAGATCCAAAAGGTACAATTGAGGATGTCTTGGAAGGTGCTGTTGGGCCTAATGATAGTGTATCTCAGGCCACTGGCAAGTCCTCTAAAAGTACTTCCCAAAAATCATCTAGAGTTTCTTCTAAAAGCAAAACGAGTGCCTCTGCTGCGTTTCTGCAAGCTGAAGCGGAACGTGCTGCACTAAAAGCTAAAGCCCACACTTTGGAGCAAAAGCATATTTTAGATTTGGAGGAGGCTAAATTAAAAGCTAAAAAGGAAAAACTTGCTTTAGAATCTGAAATGGCTGCAGCAGATGCAAAGGTAAATGTTTTCCTAAAATCCGAATCACTTCTTGAAAAAATGAGCTCGAAAAGCGCAAAAAGAAATGCAAAGTCTGACACAAGCACATATCCATCAACTGAATATATCATACCTGCAAGAACACCAAAGGTTCAAACAAGTCAAGATAAAAAAGAAAAAAGGTGTACTTCTACTCCAACTGTTAAGAAACATCAAAGCCATAAAAAAATTCTGAAACACAAAAGCGACTTGTCTACTTTAAACAATACAACTCTTGCAGATGTTCTGAAGAAACAAAATGAATTAACTTCTTTGTTGATAAAGCAACAGCAATCATCCATTCTTCCAACGAGGGAATTCCTGTGTTCGGAGGAGATCCTCTGCAGTTCAGATCCTTCATTAAAGCATTCGAGCAGGGTATTGAAAGCAAGACTGAGAGTATGCAAGACCGACTCTATTATTTAGAACAATTTACAATTGGACAACCCAAAAATTTGGTTCGCAGTTACATGCACATGGATCCTGCAAGAGGATATAAGGAAGCAAAGCAGCAACTTGAATGGAATTTTGGTAACAGCATAAAGATCGCATCTGCTTTCATGGAAAAGGCTTTGAACTGGACTGCTTTAAGAGCAGAGATGACCAGCGCTACGATCATATGCACTCTTTCTTCGTGGCTGTTTCAACACAATGCAAGAAGTTAAGTTTGTGGATGAGCTGGAAAATTCAGCCAACTTGAGAACAATTGTTTCCAAGCTGCCCTTCAAGCTTCGCGACAAATGGAGAACAATTGCTTGCAGTATACAGGATAGTCACAATGAAAAAGTCAAGTTTAAAGATCTTCTTGAATTCATTGAAAAAGAGACACGAGCTGCATTGGATCCTGTATTTGGTGACATACAAAGCCCAACAGACAGAAGAGGAATCTCTAAAGTAATAGCAATTGCAAAGCCCAGTGTCACGTCTGCCAGCAGAGGCAGCAGTTTTGCTACCACAGTTACTACAGTAGCAGAAAAGATGAACGACAAGATGAAAGTGAGTCATACTGCCACAAAGACAGTGGAAAAGTCATGCATGTTTTGTGGCAAAGACCACACAATGGAAGTTTGCGATGCATTCAAAGGTAAACCTAACAAAGAAAAGGTGGAATACATAAGAGCCAAAGGTTTGTGCTTTGGATGTTTGGGACATGGGCATATGAGCAAAACCTGACAAAACCGCAAGAATTGTCAGATTTGTCACCAACGTCACCCAACCATTCTACATATCGAGAGTAAGGAAGATCAAAGAAAAGACCAAACTCCTAAAGTCTTTTCAAAAGATCAAATGTCAAGTGCATTGGTTTCTTTGAAAGAGGGAATGTATATTGGGGCTGGTTCAAGTGATTGTGCTCTGTCTATAGTTCCTGTTAACGTAAAATTGAGTAAGGGAACCAAAGTTGTGCAGACGTATGCGTTCCTTGATCCTGGCAGTTCTGCAACGTTTTGCACAGAAGAATTGATGGTTCAATTAAATGCAGCAGGAAGAAAAATGAAAATACTTTTAAAAACTATGGGTCAGGAAAAGCTTGTTAACAGTTACAGAGTTTCTGGATTAGAGGTGGCTGCTCTAAAGGAAAATGAATTCCTAGAATTACCTAATGTATACACTCAGAAATCAATCCCAGTCACAAAAGACAACATTCCTAAAGAAAAAGACGTAAGAAAGTGGTCTTACCTGAGGGATGTTGATTTGACGCCAATAAATGCTGGCATTGGGCTGCTTATAGGTGTCAATGTTCCAAAGGCACTGGAACCATGGAAAGTAGTCAACAGTGAAGGTAGTGGACCGTATGCTGTGAAAACTCTCCTTGGTTGGGTCATTAACGGTCCGCTTAATCATGGTTGGTGATGTTGAGGATCATGCCCCTGAAATGCAAGTAAATAGAGTGTCCATTGAAAATTTGGAGGAGCTGTTGATCAAACAGTATAATCAAGATTTTATCGACCAGCAGTACGATGAGAAGACAGAAATGTCAGTAGAAGATCGACAATTCATGGACATGATCTCAAAGACTGCAGAACTCAAAGACGGACATTACTATTTAAACTTGCCTTTTCGTGAGTCCAATGTAAAAATGCCAAACAATAAGAGCATGGCACAGCAACGAGCACAGCACTTGTTAAAAAGGTTCAAAAGAGACGTGACGTTCTTTGCTGAATACAAGGAATTTATGGACGATGTGATTGCAAAGGGGTATGCTGAGATCGTACCAAGTGATCAGCTGGAGCTAGCAAATGGAAAGCTGTGGTATATACCACACCATGGAGTTAGGCACCCACGCAAAAAGAAGCTGCGTGTGGTATTCGACTGTGCGTCAACCTTTGGTGGGACTTCCTTGAATAAAGAGCTGTTGCAAGGCCCAGACTTGACAAATAGTTTGGTAGGAGTGCTACTAAGATTTCGTCAAGGTCCTATTGCCTTTATGACTGATATTGAAGGGATGTTCCACCAGGTTAGAGTGGCCAAGGAAGACGTGAATTTTCAGCGTTTTCTTTGGTGGCCAGATGGACCACATTACAAAGAACCTCGAAGAGCATAGAATGGTCCATATATTTGGTGCAGTATCATCACCGAGCTGTGCAACCTTTGCCTTGCTAAAGACAGCTGAGGATAACCAAAATGATTATGCAGACAACGTAATAAACACCATCAGGCAGAACTTCTATGTCGATGATTGTTTAAAAGCTGTAAATACAGTGGAGCAAGCTTTATCTCTGTATCAGGAACTAACAGAAGTGTGTGACAAGGGAGGCTTTCGACTTAACAAGTGGATCTGCAATGACCGTTCCGTTCTCAGTGTAATTCCTCAGGAAAACCGAGCCAAGGCAGTGAAGACGCTGGACCTCAGTAAAGACCAGCTTCCCATGGAGCGAGCTTTGAGTGTTCAATGGGACGTAGAAAAGGATACGTTCACTTTCAATATGGCAATCAAACAACATTCGGCAACAAGACGTGGTATTTTATCCATTGTGAGTTCTATTTATGACCCTTTAGGGTTTCTGGCACCCATTATTCTTTCTTCTAAGCAAATTCTGCAGAATCTGTGTAAGATCAAACTTCCTTGGGATGAAAAGGTCCCCTTGAATTTTGCTCTAAAGTGGCAAAGATGGCTTGATGAGTTGATTCCTTTAAACACCTTTAGCGTTAACAGATGCTTCACATGCAAAGATTTCGGCAGCATAACATCTGCACAGTTGCACAGCTTTTCGGATGCAAGTGAAGCTGGGTACGGAGCTGTGTCGTATCTAAGGCTTCTAAATGACAAAGGAGAAGTTAATGTAGCATTTGCCATAGGAAAGGCCAAAGTAGCGCCGCTTAAACAAACAACAATACCAAGACTGGAATTGGCAGCAGCCGTCCTATCTGTACCTTAGACCGGATGTTGAAAGCAGAGTTGCAGTTTCAGTTTCATCTGGATGAATCTTTCTTTTGGTCAGACAGTACAACTGTACTGAAATACATAGCTAACACAACGAAAAGATTCAAAACGTACGTAGCAAACAGAATCTCCATTATTCACACCCATTCAAAGACCTCACAGTGGAAGTACATCTCTTCTAAACTAAATCCTGCAGATGCAGCTTCAAGAGGGATGAAAACTGAAGAATTCCTTCGATCTCAAGTTTGGATTAACGGTCAGCTTGAGTTTGGATAAAGATCCAGAAGTGAAAGAAAAAATCTGTGCTTGTGTTACTGTGACTGATCAAAAGGAACTTCCAACAAGTCAGCTTTTGAATTACTTCTCGGACTGGACTCGTCTGAAAAGAGCAGTAGCATGGATTCGTAAGTTTTTGGAAGTTCTGAAATGGAAAGTGAAGAAGAAAAAAAAAATTGACAAAGTTGCAAGAAGAAAACAAAGTCACAGTTACCTGAGAATCTGAGTCCGATGCTTTGCGTTGAAGATTTGATTTCGGCCGAAAAGGCCATTGTATCTTTTGTGCAAAAGGAAAATTTCAGCGAGGAAATTTCTGCTTTAAAGAGAGGCATTCAAAAAAGATACAGTCATTTGTGCAAACTGGACCCAGAGATTGAGGAAGGCTTGTTGAGAGTGGGTGGCAGGTTAAGCAAGTCAGCTTTGCCAGAAGAGGTAAAACATCGCGTCATTTTACCAAAATCTTGTCATGTTTCAAAACTCATTCTCCGACATGTGCACGAAAAAATAGGGCATAGAGGAAGAAACCACATGCTTTCAACTCTTCGTCGGCACTACTGGATTCCTCATGCTAATTCAGCTTCTAGGAAAATAATCAAAGAATGTGTGATTTGTCAGCGAAAGGGACAAAAGCCAGGTGAACAAAAAATGTCAGATCTACCTGCTGACAGAGTTTCTGTGGACCATCCTCCATTTACATACGTTGGTATGGATTATTTCGGCCCTATCGAAGCCAAGCGAGGAAGGGGCACTGTTAAAAGGTATGGTGTTATATTTACATGTTTGACATGTCGAGCAGTTCACATTGAAATGGCCCATACTATGGATACAGACTCTTGTATCAATGCGATCAGAAGATTCTTATGTCGAAGGGGGCAAGTAAAGGAATTTCGCTCAGACAATGGCACCAATTTTGTCAGTGCTAATCGGGAATTAAAAAATGCTTTGAAAGAGTTAAATCAAAGTAAGTTTCAAAAATCCCTTAGCAACAGCGGCATAAAATGGACCTTCAACCCACCTCATGGTGCCCATCATGGGGTGTTTGGGAGCGCTTAATCCAGCAAGTCAAGAAAGTGCTTTACTCAGTAGTGAAACAGCAGATGCTGGATGATGAAGCATTGCATACTGTTTTATGCGAAATAGAAGCAATACTGAACGACCGTCCGATCACTCCTTCTTCAGATGATCTAGAAGACCTTGAAGCGTTGACACCAAATCACATCATACAGCTTAAAGCAAAACCGGTTTTACCATCTGGTCTGTTTAAGAAAGAAGACTTGTATATTCGAAGACGCTGGAGACAAGTTCAATACTTAGCTGACCTTTTTTGGAAAAGGTGGGTGAAAGAATACCTCCCTATAATGCAGCAACGCCAGAAATGGAATAAACCACGCCGAAACTTCAGCACTGGAGATCTCGTACTTGTAGTTGATGAAACGGAGCAAGAAACTCTTGGCCCATGGGGCGCATTATAAAAACGTTGGCTGATTCCAAAGGATTTGTTCGTCGAGTGCGCTTGAAGACTCAAACAAGTGAACTAGAAAGGCCTATCACTAAGCTTTGTCTGTTAATGGAAGCAGCATGCTGAACTTTTAGTCAAGTATAACTGTACACTTATACTGACTCACATATACTGATAAATCTACATACACACCATACACGAGCATAACATCTGTTTTTTTTGTGAAGACTTTTTTTGAAAGAACATTTTTGGAACATTTAAAGGACACTTTTTTGGATTTTTGGATTTATGGACTTGAAATGTAAAACAAAAATTTTCTTCATGTTTGGTACGGCTACTGAAATATTTGTTGTAATTCTTGGAAGCCAAGAATTAGGGGCTGGAATGTTGTAGCCGTTTGTCTTTAAGTGTTGTATTGAAGTTTATTTATTATAATTTATGTATTTGTTTTATTATTATTATGATTATTTATTATTATTATTAGCCTATATTTGTATTATTTGCATTTATGTATCTATTTAGTTAATTATCATGCACCTGTGCGGGTTAGGAATATATTTCACCGCATGTGGGCGGAGTAGGAAGTGACTATGGAAAGACAAATGTTTGGATGTGGGAATGTGGTTACTCACAGTTTTTTGACCACTTCGCTAACCACTTCGCTAACTTTGTTTGCATTTTTCGTTTATTGAAATTATGAACTTGATTTAGAAATGTGAGGAAAATAAATCTGTTGAAATGAAAACTGCGTTTGGAGTGGAGTGCGTGCAAAACAATTAATCATAGTTCCCGTAATCCACGGCCAGCATCGAAAGGCCGACACAAGTCCAGTGTTTAGCCCCAGTGTTTGGCTGCAGTGTTTGGCCACAGTGTTTAGCCCATGTTTGGCCCCAGTGTTTAGCCCCATGTTTAGCCCCAGTGTTTGACCCCATGTTTGGCCCCAGTGTTTAGCCCCAATGTTTAGCCCCATGTTTAGCCCCATGTTTGCCCCAGTGATTTAGCCCCAGTGTTTAGTCCATGTTTAGCCCCAGTGTTTGGCCCCAGTGTTTAGCCCCAGTGATTAGTCCAGTGTTTAGCCCCAGTGTTTAGCCCCAGTGTTTAGCCCCAGTGTTTAGCCCCAGTGTTTGGCCCCAGTGTTTGGCCCCAGTGTTTAGCCCCAGTGTTGTTAGCCCCAGTGTTTAGCCCCAGTGTTTAGCCCCAGTGTTTAGCCCCAGTGTTTAGCCCCAGTGTTTAGCCCCAGTGTTTAGCCCCAGTGTTTGGCCCAGTGTTTA
>CM070820.1:53884911-53904911 GCA_036326025.1 Chrosomus eos | reverse complement strand
GTGTATGTGTGTGTGTGTGTGTGTGTGTGTGTGTGTGTGTGTGTGTGTGTGTGTGTGTGTGTGTGTGTGTGTGTGTGTGTGTGTGTGTGTGTGTGTGTGTGTGTGTGTGTGTGTGTTAGTCCAGCCAGGAAAGTTTCTTCTGTTTATTTTATTTCTCAGCTCGTAGTTCTGGCTTTCCTCTTCCTCAGGTTCAGTGTGTAGAACAGCACTAATGAGTGAAGATCATCGTGACTCATCAGATCTGGGGGAGGAACACACACACACACTCATGACAAAACCTCAGCGCTGCCAAAACACTCTCCGCCCCACCATCACACCCCCCACAAAACACACACACACACACACACACACACACACACACACACACACACACACACACACACACACACACACACACACACACACACACACACCACACGCTGACTTATGAAACACACACTCACACACACACTCATAATTACTTCAAAAGTTACTGTCGTCATTGGGAGAAACTCAGCACAGGGTGTGAGGCTCATAATCACACACACAGACACACACACACACACACACACACACACACACACACACACACACACCACACACACACACACACGCGCGCGCGGACGCTGCTTGTGTTTATTCTCTCGTAAAGTCAACAGTATCGCGTTGTGCCAAGCATTCGTTCGCTCTTCTCAGAGGACATTACCATGGCTGTGCCGCCCAAAAACAACAACACAGCTAACAGCTCCAAGTGTGTGTGTGTGTGTGTGTGTGTGTGTGTGTGTGTGTCTGTGTGTGTTACAGACTCCTCATGAAGACTTGGTTTTAAATCACAATAAAAGCCAAATGGAAAATTCTTGTTTTTTATGGAATATTGCACTTTATTATAAATTAATTATCCGTGGGCATCATTATTGTTTTAATACATGTGCCTTGCCAGATACATTGGATTGGCATTTAAAGACATTGTAAACTCTATTGGAGTTAGACAACAGGTGTCAGGATCTACTCACTGTTGGAATCATACTCTTGATCTAATATTATCACATGGAATAGATGTTGATGATGTTATTCTGCAACAGAGCGATGACATCTCAGATCATTATCTAGTCTCGCAGGGCCGCTTTTCAGCCCGGAGTTTCAAGCCTAAAACCGGCTTACTTTATCCATGGCGGTGGAAATTGGATAAATAAAAGCAACAGTTCAGCTCTTACTATTGTGTAGTTTTTATTAATTCCATGGTTCAACAAATAATGTAAAGGTTAAATAATAATTCACTTAATCTGAGAAGTTAACAAAACTATATATATATAAAACAATATTCCACAAGGACAGGTTGATAAATTAAAGGATTAGTTCACCTCAAAATGAAAATTTCCTAATAATTTACTCGCCCCAATGCCATCCAAGATATCCATGTGTTTCTTTCCTCAGTGGAAGAGAAATTAATTGTTTTGAGGAAAACTTTTCTGGATTTTTCTTTGAATAATGGAACTCAATGGCAACCAATATTTTGAAGTCCAAATCAATGCAGTTTCAAAGGTCTTTGAAGTGCTTCAATATATATATATACTTTTTAACTACAATTGTTGGGATTGAGCTGATCTGCAACGCACCGGGAACTACATCATCACATTGAAAGCTCACGCTCGAAAAAAATTAATCGATACTCCCTTTACCATCCCGATTACCAATCCCGATTACCATCCCGATTATCAATCCCCGATTACCCATCCCCGATTACCCATCCCCGATTACCCATCCCCGATTACCATTCCCCGATTACCCATCCCCGATTACCAATCCCCGATTACCCATCCCGATTACCACCCGTTCCCCATCCCCGATTACCCAATCCCCGATTACCCATCCCCGATTACAATCCCCGATTACCAATCCCCGATTACCCATCCCCGATTACCATCCCCGATTATCAATCCCCGATTACCATCCCCGATTACCAATCCCGATTACCCATCCCCGATTACCCATCCCCGATTACCAATCCCCGATTACCCATCCCCGATTACCAATCCCCGATTACCCATCCCCGATTACCCATCCCCGATTACCATCCCGATTACCCATCCCCGATTACCCATCCCCGATTACCAATCCCCGATTACCAATCCCCGATTACCAATCCCCGATTACCATCCCGATTACCCATCCCCGATTACCAATCCCCGATTACCAATCCCCGGATGTAGGGATAGCAATATATGATTCGTCCCGTATTAAAATCCATTACGCCTATCACCGATTCCCACAAGATATCGAACCAACTGGTGTAGTGTGTTGGTGTGTCTGTGTGTTTGTGTGTGTGTTCTCGTTTAGCATCCGTGATGTGTGCGTGTGTGTGTGTGATGTGATGTGTTCATCCGTGTCTCTCGATTATCGTGTGATGTGTAATGTTGTGATCTGTTGTGATTACATGTGATTGTGATTTTCGTTCCAGCAATTTCTCGATTTACTATCCATTTCTCACTCGATTACTGGCTTCCTCCCATTCCAACGGTTCATGTTAGCAACCCCATATAAGATCATCGATACCATCACGATTGGGAGGAACACAACACACCCATGACAAATCCTCGACGCTCCAACAACACCTCCGCCCCACCATCCATACCCCCCACACACACACCATACCACCACACACACAACACACCCGATACACACACACCATACACACATCCACCAACCAACACACCGATTACCAACACCCACTCACCACACACTCATCCATTACATTCACAAAGTTACTTCCCGATTAGAATCAGCACAGGTTAGCTCATAATCACACCCGACTACCCACCACATACACACATCCACACATTACACACCGCGCGAGGTACCTCTTGTTCTATTCTCCGATAAAGTCACAGTTAATCGCCGTTGTGCCAATGCATTTGTTCGCTCTTACATCCAGATTGACATTACCATGCCGTTGCCATCGCCCAATAACAACAACACCCGTTTAACAGCTCCCAGTTTATAGTCCGGTTTCTATGTGATTACAACTCCTCATTGAACCTTTGGATTTAAATCACCATAAGCCAATCCAAAATTTATGAATATTGCACATCTATTATAATTAATTACCGATGAGCCATCATTACAGTTAATACATGCCTCCGATTACCAAATCGATTGCATTCAAAGAATTTAACCAATGGAGTTAGACCAACCGGGATTCAGATCTACTCACGTTGAATCACCTGATCTAATATTACCAAATGGATAGATGGGATTTACTCAACAATCGATGACATCCACGATCATCATCACGTACATCCACCGCTTTCAGCCCGGATTCACCTAAAACCCTTCCCATTATCCATGCCGATGAAATTTGCGATAATAAAATCCACAGATTACAGCCCCATTACCCATTGATGTAGTCTTCCGATTAATACCATGGTCACAAATAATGTAAAGTTAAATTATTCACTAATTGAGCAAGTTAACAAAATTACCACATAGGCAGTTGATAATTAGAGTTCCCTCAAAATAAAATTACCAATAATTTACCACCCCATATCAATCCAGATTACCATTCTCCCGATTAACATGAATTACATTGCTTGAGGCCTTGTCTGGTATTTTTTTGACAATGGAACTCAATGGCAACCAATGTTTTAATGTCAAATCAATGCATTAAAGGTCTTTATGCTTCAATATAATAATACTTTCTAACTCATTTATGGATTCAGCATCGATAGCTAGACGCACCGGGAATTACATCATTCCATTGGAAAGCTCACCTGAAAAAAATGAGGCTTTAAAAGATTTAAACAACCCAGGATACAAAACCCCATATATAGGACCTATTTAACAATAAATGGCACCAACAAGTAGATAAATCATGGTCGTCAGACATACAATCTACAATTTGAAATTGTCTTCTTTTAGCAGGTCGCTACTTCAAGGAGACTTCTTGTCCTTAGGTGTCATATGTAAAAAAATCCTTGTGAAGGAGCGGTCCCAACCGATTCCTCCCGCTGCTCATATCCATCACCCGTGTTATCCATCCCCAATTTACCTCACCCGTTTACCCATCCCAGATCACCCTGTCCCCGATTTCCAATCGTCCGATTACCCATCCGATTTTACCCATTCTGTTCCGATCCTGATTTCTCCTCACCGATTACCACTCACCGATTCCAATCCCCGCATTACCGTTCATCCTCGCATTGACTGATATTATAATATCTTATATTGTGATATATATATATTCCACCATGACAGAACGATCTGACCCTCAAATGGGAGCAGCGAGTGCGTCACCATCATCCATCGAGGAATTCGTGCATCACAGCATTCAGAGAATGAATTCGCAAGAGAAGGAGATCGGCGACACGATTCACGCAGTTCAAGCCCTGGTAACGCAGGTGTCCGAGCTCACCCAGCAGATCCAGCGCCTACGTGTCCCCGCTGCGCCCCCCACAACCAGCCGTTCCTCTCGCACCACCTGGAAGCCCCTCCCAGTCGGAGCCCCGGTTACCTGTTCCTGAGGCTTATTCGGGTGAGCCATCCCATTGCAGAGCGTTCTTAACCCGCTGTTCTATGCACTTTGCCTTACAGCCACGCACTTTCTACAATGAACAAACCAAAGTGGCGTTTGTGCTGACGCTGTTGACTGGGAGAGCGGCACTTTGGGGAACGGCGGTGTGGGAGAACCAGAACCCATGCTGTTCCTCGTTCCAGACCCTCGCTGACGAGATGAGGAAGGTGTTCGACCGGGCAGTGTCGGGAAGAGAAGCGGCCAGAGCGTTGGCTGAGCTCCGTCAGGGAGGACGTTCGGTGTCAGATTTCTCGATCGAGTTCAGAACCCTGGCGGCGGAGTGTGGCTGGAACGAGGAGGCGCAGTGGGACATGTTCCTGCATGGGCTGGCTGACCACGTCCAGAAGGAGATCTATGCCCTGGATCTCCCCACCACTCTCAACGGGTTATCGACCTTGCCCTGCGGGTGGATGCTCGGCTGTCCAGAGTAGAGCGCAGAACTACTTCCACCCGCACTCTCGGAGATTTCGCGCTCTTCGATCCAGCGGCAGGGGCATGGTCAGCCCGTCGACGATCACGAGCCCATGCAGGTGGGTCGAGCTCGGCTTTCCCAGAGAGGAGAGGGAGAGGCGGAGGTCCCAGGGCCTTTGCCTTTACTGTGGAGGGACTGGTCACTATGCTTACAACTGTCCAGTAAAAGGCCAAGCCCGATAGTAAACCTGAGGCTACTATCGGGTGGGATCTCCGCCAGGAAGACCTCATCAGCTACATCTACCTCCACCGTCCTCTCGGTAAGACTAAGATGGTCAAACCAACCAGCACGATTGTCTTGCACTGTTGGACTCCGGGGCGGAAGGTAATTTTATGGACTATAATTTTGCACGCACATTTCAGATTCCCCTTCAACCCCTCACTCACCGGATTTCAGTTCACGCATTAAATGGTCAAGAACTTCCTACCATTTCTCACACTACTGAAGACATCACACTCATTACCTCTGGCAACCATACCGAGACTATTTCTTTTCTTATTTTGGACTACACCTTGGCACCTGTTGTTCTCGGACATCCCTGGCTGATCAAACATAACCCCCGTGTGGACTGGATTCATAAAGCTGTGCTGGAGTGGAATAAGGAATGTCATAAGTCTTGTCTTGTGTCTGCTTGTTCGTCTGTACCTGTTTCTGTGTTGCAGGAGGAAGCAGGGGATTTGTCTAACGTGCCCGCGGAGTATCTGGATCTGAAGGAAGTGTTCAGTAAGTCTCGTGCTGCTTCTCTCCCTCCACATCGTCCCTGTGACTGTGCGATAGATTTACTACCAGGTAAGTCTCCGCCTAAAGGCAAGTTATATTCACTTTCGATTCCTGAAAGAGAGGCTATGGAGAAATATATTTCTGATTCTCTAGCAACCAAGTTCATTCGCCCTTCCTCTTCTCCATCGGGGGCGGGGTTCTTTTTTGTGGGGAAGAAAGATGGATTGTTGCGACCTTGCATTGATTACCGAGGGTTGAATAACATCACGGTAAAGAACACTTATCCTTTGCCGTTGATGTCTTCAGCCTTCGAGAGGTTACAGGGAGCATCTATCTTCACAAAATTGGACTTACGTAACGCTTATCATTTGGTTCGCATTAGGGAGGGGGATGAATGGAAAACTGCATTTAACACCCCCAGGGGGCACTTTGAATATTTGGTTATGCCGCTCGGGCTGTCCAACTCCCCAGCAGTTTTCCAGGCACTGGTCAATGACGTGTTGCGAGATATGATCGACCAGTTCATATATGTCTACCTGGATGACATATTGATTTTTTCTTCATCTCTCCAGGAGCATGTGCAGCACATCCGACGAGTGCTTCAGAGGTTGCTAGAGAATGGGCTTTTTGTCAAGGCGGAGAAATGCGATTTTCATGCACAGTCTGTTCCTTTTCTAGGATACATTGTGTCGTCCGAGGGAATGCGGATGGACCCTGAGAAGATCAAGGCTGTGGTTGATTGGCCAAGTCCAGATTCACGCAAGGCCCTGTTGAGGTTTCTGGGGTTTGCCAATTTTTACCGGCGTTTCATTCGCAATTTCAGCCAGCTAGTCGCGCCTCTGACTGCCTTGACCTCCCCCCGAACTGCGTTCAGGTGGTCTGACTCAGCCGAAGCTGTGTTCACTAAACTCAAGAGCCGCTTTGTTTCAGCTCCAATTCTGATAACCCCTGATTCATCACGTCAGTTCGTGGTGGAGGTCGACGCGTCAGAGGTGGGAGTAGGAGCAGTGTTATCCTAGCGTTCACCGGCGGACGACAAGATACACCCTTGCGCGTTTTTTTCACATCGATTATCCCCAGCCGAAAGCAATTATGACATTGGTAACAGAGAGTTGTTGGCAGTCAAGTTGGCGTTGGAGGAGTGGCGCCACTGGTTAGAAGGGTCGGGGGTACCTTTTATCGTCTGGACTGATCACAAGAATCTCGAATACATCAGAACTGCCAAAAGATTGAACTCCAGGCAGGCTCGGTGGGCACTTTTTTTTCGGTCGTTTTGATTTTACCCTCTCTTACCATCTGGGTTCCAAGAACATCAAACCGGACTCATTATCTTGCATATTTGATTTTTCCGAACGCCCGTCTACTCCCGAGTGTATTTTACCCGAAACCATATTTGTTTCAACACTCACATGGGAGATTGAAGCGAAGGTCAAGAGAGCCTTAGAAGGGGTAACGCCTCCGCCCGGTTGCCCACCGAATCGTTTGTTTGTGCCGGAGGGATTACGGTCTGACGTTATCCAGTGGGGTCACAGTTCCAACGTAGCTTGTCACCCAGGAGTTAATCGAACTGGTTTTTCAGTCAAGCAACGGTTTTGGTGGCCACGTATGGCTCGCGACATTCACGATTTTGTTTTGGCTTGCTCAGTTTGTGCCACTGGTAAGTCTTCCAATCGACCTCCAGATGGGTTACTTCAGCCGGTGCCTTCGAGACCCTGGTCCCATATCGCGCTAGATTTCATTACCGCCCTCCCACCCTCTCAGGGTAACACAGTGGTTTTAACTGTGGTGGACCGATTCTCGAAGGCAGCACATTTCATTCCCTTACCCAAATTGCCTTCAGCTAAGGAGACTGCGGCAACGATCGTAGATCACGTCTTTCGGTTACATGGCCTCCCGATAGACGTGGTTTCCGACAGGGGTCCCCAATTTGTGTCCAAATTTTGGCGAGAATTTTGTAAATTACTGGGGGCAACTGTTAGTCTGTCCTCTGGGTTTCACCCCCAGAGCAATGGTCAAACTGAGAGAGCCAACCAAGATCTGGAAAGAACGTTGCGATGTTTGGTTTCCAAGAACCCTTCCTCATGGAGTCAACAACTGTCAATGGTGGAGTACGCCCACAATACGTTACCAGTGTCATCTACGGGCCTATCTCCGTTTGAGTGTAGTGTAGGTTACCAGCCACCAATTTTTCCTAGTCTGGAGTCCGAAGTCGCGGTCCCCTCTGCCCACGCCTTCATCCAGAGGTGTCATCGCACTTGAACTAGAGCCCTTGAGACTCTACTCTAAGTGGGAGCTCGCACCAAGGCCAAAGCCGATCGCCACCGGCGGAGGCCTCCCGTATATGTCGTCGGTTCCAAAGTGTGGCTTTCATCCAAGAACATTCCTCTCCGATCCGTCTCGAATAAACTTGCTCCCAAATTTATTGGCCCGTTTGCTGTTACCAAGATCATTAGTCCGGTGGCAGTCCGCCTCAAACTTCCTCTGGCGTACAGGAGAATTCATCCCGTGTTCCATGTATCCAAAATCAAGCCAGTGTTTTATGCTCGCATTAATCCGCCATTCCCGGTTCCCCCACCGCCGCGACTCGTAGATGGGGAACCATCCTATTCGGTCAATCGCATTCTGGATTCTAGGCGGAGGGGATGCGGATTCCAGTACTTGGTGGACTGGGAAGGTTACGGTCCGGAGGAGAGAAGTTGGGTTCCTGCTAGAGACATTCTGGATCACTCCCTTATCGATGATTACAATCGACAGGTAAGGGAGTCTGAGAACGCCAGGAGGCGTTCTTAGGAGGAGGGGTACTGTCACGGTAGACATTTCTCTGTTTCCTTCCAGTCTCGTCTTTATGTTGTTGTATGAATGCACGTGTGTGAGGGGCGTGTCCGTATGGCATTACCTGATCCGCTCCAGCTGCTCATCATCACATCACCAGCTGCTGTTGATCATCACCACACTATTTATACTCACCGCTGTTTTCTCATCCTTGTCAGATCGTTGTTTGGTGTGTCCCTGTCTGGTTCTCGTGTTCCTGATCGTCTCGTGTTCCCTGGAGTTTTGTACCGTGTTTGGAGTTTCTGTTCTTCGTATCGTCTGTGGATTTGTCTCACCGTCTGTCTTCACTTCACCGAGTTGGCCATCGAAGTTCATGCGTTACCGTGTTCATCTGGCTACTGCATTGGACTGAGTTATTTAATAAAGTATCTTCACTCGCTTTTGCTTCCTGTGATATATATATATATATATATATATATATATATATATATATATATATATATATATATATATATATATATATATATATATATATATATATATATATATATTCCACCATGACACTCTCAGTCATTCATATATCTGACAAAAGTAAGAATAGCAGATGTTGTCCGTGTTTGTTGATAGTTTTCAGGGAGCTGTAAAAATATCGAAATTGGACAAAGGTAACAAATTCTTGACGTTTGCCATATAAAAGTTCCATTCATTTAAATGGCATGACACTTGATGACTAAGCTCATACTTACTATATCTAAACAAAATAAATAAATAAATTGAACTGATTGTAGGCTATGAGTGAAATGTAATAGTTGTTAAAATCTCATGTTATTAAGTGTTAGTTTGTCCAGGAGACTGCAGCAATCGTCCACTAGATTATGGTTCATTTTTCATGTTACTACCATGAATTGAAATTAAGAATTGCACATCTTTACAGTGAATTCGACCTAACATTGCTAGTACTAATAATGAAATTAAAGGGTAAGTTCGGTATTTTACACTTAAAGCCCTGTTTCAAGATCGTTTCTGATGAAATAGATCGGTTTATTAAAATTTGGACACATGCTGCTGTCCCGAGAATTTTTTGTTTTTGTCCAACTCCATTTGACTTGACTTGGACAAAAACTACGATAAAACCTGTTGGAAAGCATCTTTTGCAGCGATTTTTGTGAGAGCATATCAGTGAACACCCCTGACCACTCGGTGAGTTTCACGTCTTTGTAAACTAAAGTTTAAAATCTAAAGTGGGGCGACCACGGAAACCGAAATGTCTCGGGACAGCAGCATGTGTCCAAATTTTAATCTTAACCGATCTATTTCATCAGAAACGATCTTGAAACAGGGCTTTAAGTGTAAAATACCGAACTTGTCCATTAAGGCAAATAATAAAAAAAAATGGTTATACTAAAAACATGAATGAAGTGAGTGATATTACATGTTTTAAAAAAATCATGATGTTACAAAATCACATTATACTGTCTGGGGGAATGGTTTCACAGCATATTTGAAAATATACAGAATAATATATGGTGTTAATAATAATATATTAGAATATATTGTAGGTTAATTTAATTTAATTTAATTTTAGTTTGAATGGGTCGGGGTGTTCACCCTGCTTAGGGGGATGTGATCAAAGCCTGGACTGGAGCAAAAGCACGTTCCTCTCTGCACTCTAAGCGTTCTGTTATCACTCCGCTTCTGATCCACTCCGGGTTTTCCAGTCCCGCTCACGGGGAAAACTGCTCCGTGTTCACTCAGTTTTAAAAGTTATTCTAAGATGTTTTACTTTTTTATATCACAAACGTCTGAATTTATAATACTATATGTAATGGTTTGGAAAGTATTCTACACGTTTATATAAATGCTTCAGCTGCCCTTGATTGCACAAGTAAACAGCAGGTAACGTTATGGCAAAGCGAACCCAGGAAAAGAAAAAAAGGTAAACAAAGTTACAGAAAACAACTTCTACAAACAATTTTAATTTGCCAACAGTTAATCATAATAAATAAAAGTGCATGACGTGCAAATCGGATAACAATCAAGTGCAATACATGTTTTGTGTCAGGGCATCACTCAATTTCAACATCTGCTTTCCTCCTTCACACACGTCTTTTTGCCGTCTGTCTGGCATGATATAACTTCTCCCCAGCTGTTCCATGAAACCCCGCAAAACACGGAAAGCCGTTAAGTGATATAGGGTTGTTTCTTCTTTGGGTTGAAAAGTTACACAATAGTCTTGGCATTATTTTGTCCTCCGACTCCAACTCCTAGGCTGTCTATGCTCCTATGCTTTCACCGGAAAAAAGTTTACCCTACTTCCGGTCTTGGCGGCCATTTTTGTGAAATAGGCCTATTAGTTCATCGCTATAGGAGAGGAAGAACTTTCTAAACTCGTTAAATCATCTAAATCAACAACATGTAAATTTTCACTAGTATATGTTCCTAAAACTTTTAAGCTGGCTATTATTAAACCTCTGCTTAAAAAACACATCTTGACCCTACAGAATTACAGACAGATGTAAGTCCTTTAAAGCCAGCATCCTCACACATGTTCCTTTTCAGAAAGAAATGAAGCTAAGCGCTAGTTCTGCCAGGAAGACTCAATCGTTCACGTCATGTATTACCTTCTCACTATCCAATCACATCCTAATAGCCAGTATAAAAGGGTGGTACTTACTCATGTCTGAGTTCTCAGATGCTGTCGCTTCAACCATTCATGCTCTCGCTCAGTCGGCAGCCAACATGTTTCAGGACACGCTAACTGTTTACTACTATCGAGTTCCGACGACGGATTTGCCCGCTACTATATCTCCCACTACACGTCGAGGTTCCCGCGTCAGCGCCGCATCTCCCCGTAGACACAGCGGTCTCCGGATCAGCCAAGGCCTCTCATGAGAAGTTCAGCTCATCCAGGCTAAAACACGCTGCATGTGTAACCAATCAGTTTCCATTTCACGTTATCAAAAGCCTCAACAGCGCCAGCTCAGCCAGGATAATCCAGCAGGAAGAGTCATCATCAACAGCAAAAGAACCTCGCTGTCTGCACGGGTGCATCATCCCGCAGATCACCGATCCACCGAACCAACAACTCTGCAAGTCACGAGAGGCGTCTCTCACCGGTCCAAGTTCAAGCTCCACTTCCAAGGCTTTCAAGTCGGTCTTTCAAGTTTTCGGTAGGCGCTTCCACCAGCCACTGTATCATGTTCCCTCTATCATGATTAAACTTCATCCAGGTAAGTATCTCCGTTGCTTCCTACATCAGCGGTAGAGTTCAAATTGTTGTCCACGCCACGGTGACGTGGCACAGCGCGTCGTTCTTCAGACTGCAACGGGGCCCGGATAGCTCGTCTTAAAGGGGAAGTGTCCGTAGCAAGTGTAAGCAAGTTTCGCATCACCGATATTCTACAGTGATCTGATATACCAGCGCCGTCGATACCACACTCTCGTGGGCAGTTTGCAAATACCCACTATCAACTGAGTAACTGATTTATAAATAAATAAATGAACAAATGCATAAAACCTGAGCTAAAGAGAGCATCATTCGGCTGCTATGCATACTGTAGTAGATATCTCTACAACGGGAGTTAATTACATATTACAAAAGTGTTGTAATTCTACAAACAATTATTTTCAATATATTTAGGCCTTCTTTAAATCCTATTATAATACGTCCCCTAATTAAGATGAGATCTCCAATATTGGAATGTGTACAATCTCTGTAATACTCAACATTCCCGGTGACTACTTAATACACCGATATGTGCGATAGAAATATTTTATGTGACGGGTATTCCCACATTAACGTACAGAATGCAGACTAAGGATGCTCCGGTCAAAGGCCACATAGTCAAAACTGCTAACTCAGAACTAACAGTCATATTAGTTTTATCAAGTCAAACCAATCACCAGAACTAATCAGCGAAGGAGACTCGAGTGACATTGTCTTTGCTCAACTGTATGATTCTCATGTTCATGTATCTTTCTCTTCAAGACTCTCAACTTTTGTTGTGGCCAGCGATCTCCCAGCCATGAACGGCGCTATTCCTGCATAGAGCATCTCGGGAGCCATGTCAGGCAAATGCTGCGCATCTGAGAACAGGTTTCTATGCTCAAAATACAACAGATCAAGTATAATTTAGGTAATGCTAGTGGCTTCTTGACAAGCCGCCGTCACCTTACTTCAGGTAAGTACCGTAAGAAGGCAGATTTAGCGGTTTAAGAATTTCAAAAAAAAAAAAAAAACACTAGACAAGGGTGCATGTCCAATCTCAGATTCGGATATCTAGATCAGTAAAGGCTAGATAAATCTCTAAGCTCACTCAAGGTTCATTTGTCCGCTCTTCACAAAAATTCATCCTATAGCGTCCTAAGGGATTTGATGTTTTCGCAAAATATATTGATATCGTTGGGCTAACAAAGCATGGTCGTCATCAAGGCAGATCTTATCGTTAGGCAATCATTCCATTCCTGAGACGATAATTTGGCTGTTAGTCGTCTTCAATTTCACAACTAAGGTTCCGCTCATTCCTGCACTGCAAGCCATCGCTACACGCTTTCACTTCGTTCCAGGCTTTCAGACGGCTTTGCCCTTCAGCAACCCGGATCCATCACCCTGCCCTCCTCTAACAGAGATTGTCAAATTAGTAATGTTTTGCTTTTCTTTTCAGATTCCTCTTTCTACATCCTGATCACGGCTGATTGTACCTTCCTCGTCTACAATTACGAAAATCGATATGTGGCGGGTCTCCCGTGTGTATGCGGAGTTTGGCTCGGAATGCCCCACAGATAACTCGTATAGCATTTAATGATCATTTTGAAGGCGAGTAAGCATATCGTTTGTCTATCCCTTGGTCGTGGTAGGGCTGCTGCTCCCGGCACAGGGGTCGGAGTTTCAATAACTCTGTCCCTTCTCATCTATGATTAATTTCTTTAAATTCCCCTCCAATTATCCTAACTAACGGAGCACTTCTCTCTAAGCCTAGTTCAGGACTCATCAGTCCTCAAAAGCTGCAGTCTATCTCCCAGTATATGGTTATTCCTTCAGGATCGGGGCAGCCACTACAGCAGCTGATCATGGCATTTCTACTTCAGCTATTAAGATCCTGGGCAGATAGTCTTCCTCTGCATTAGAGTATATATATAAGACCCGATTCAAAATCACCCTCGAAGCTCAGCAAGCTCTCTACTAAAACAGTTCAGGTAAATAACCTTTGCAACTACTGGTGGTGGTGCCATGATAATCCATTCTCACAATTGGTCTTAAATTCTGCTTGCATTTACAAATGGTCAATGAGTCATCGTCTATATGTGGCCTAGTGGCCTTGTCTTATTGTGGCCTTGTCTCTATGTGGCAGTAGTAGCCGTTGTGGTCTCGTCCCATGTGGTCTTTATGGTCCTAAAAAAAAAAAAAAAAAAAAAAAAAAAAAAAAATGCAAGTGCATGATATACATGTTCAGTGTGGTCTACTGTGACCGTGTAGCCTAATGTGGCTTTGTCCCGTGGTCTTGTGGCCAGTTATGGCACGGTTCTGTGTGGCCTAGCGGCCGTGTCTCGTTGGCCTTGTATCCGTGTGGCATTAAGCAGCCTTGTGGCCCAGCGGGCCTTGTCTCTGTGCGGGTCTCAAGGCCTTGTGGCATAATTTTGCCTTGTCCTATGTGTGGCCTATATGGTCTTGCGGCCCTTATGGCCTCGGTTCTGTGTGGCCTAGTGGCCGTTGTCCCTGTGTGACCTCGTCTCAGTGTGGGCTTACGATATCGCGGCCCTTGCGGCCTCATTCTATGTTCAGTGTGGTCTACTGTGACCGTGTAGCCTAATGTGGCCTTGTCCCGTGGTCTTGTGGCCAGTTATGGCATTGGTTCTATGTGGCCTAAGGCCTCGTCTATGAGTGGTTCTGTCTCTGTGTGGCTTTAGCAGCCTTGTGGCCCAGCGGGCCTTGTCTCTGTGTGGGTCTTAAGGCCTCGTGGCACAAGTTGCCTTGTCCTGTATGTAAAAAATGGCCAGTGGTCTGTGGCCCTTAGTGGCGCGGTTCAATGTGGCCTAGTGGCCGTCGTCTGTGTGACTTGTTCCGTGTGGTCTATAGTGGCCTGTGGCACAAGTTGCCTTGTCCTGTATGTAAAAAATGGCCAGTGGTCTGTGGCCCTTAGTGGCGCGGTTCAATGTGGCCAAGTGGCCGTTGTCTGTGGCCAAGCGGCCTTGAGGCATTATTGCCTCGCAAAAAATAGCCATGTGGTCTCGTGGTCCTCGCGGCCTTGTTTTGTGTGGCCTTGCGGCCTTGTCCAGTCTACCTCGTTCTATGTGCGGCATTAGAGGCCGTTGTGGCTGAATGCGGCCTTGTCTCTGTGGTCTAGCAAGGCCATGTGGCCGGGCGGCCTTGTCTCTGTGGTCTATCATGGCCGTGTGGTCCAATGTGGCCAGTTTGCGGTCTAAGGAGGCCTGCTCTGTGTATGGCCCTAGGTGGCCTGCTCTGTGTGGCCCAAGGTGGCCTAGCCCAAGGTGGCTCTGTTCTGTGGGGTCCATCGCGGCCTTGTCTCTGCGTGGCCCAAGGTGGCCTAGCCCAAGGTGGCTCTGTTCTGTGTGGTCCATCGCGGCCTTGTCTCTGTGTGGTCCATCGAGGCCTTGTCTCTGTGCGGTCTGTTACGGCCTTGTCCCATGTGGCCGGTTCTGCGTGGCCAAGGTGGCCTTGTCTCTGTGG
Organism: Chrosomus eos; assembly: GCA_036326025.1. NCBI lineage: Eukaryota > Metazoa > Chordata > Actinopteri > Cypriniformes > Leuciscidae > Chrosomus > Chrosomus eos. Next base: position 53,889,713 of record CM070820.1, on the reverse strand, counting down.
TCCTATAATGGCTCGTGTTCAAATGACATGTCCCATGCACTAAGTTAGCATCATTCTCAGTTCATGTCACTGTTCTACTACACTTGCTTACCTCCAACTCCTTCACAGGGAAACTGGTTTAGATCAGACGTAAGTGCGTCTCAAAATATAAGTCGCTCCAGATGAAAACGTCAGCATACAGCAGCAGAACACAAACACATAAAGGCATTATTCACGTCTTTTCGTAGTACCCTTCAGGCTCACAATGAAGTCGCCTCTTATTAATTAGTCATTGGCTACGAGGCATTCCACATTTTATGTCATGCTCATTAACACTCTTTTCTTTCTATTTTAGGCTCTACACGATACACGACTGGTGGGTACACTTTTCTTTACCGTTCTTTGGGGGTGGGCTCCGTCCTGGTGGAAATCTTCCACCTATTTTTGGGGGTGGGCTGCGCCCCCGCCTTCATCTCAGGCGGGATGCGCAGATTCCGTACCCTCGGAATGCGAATTACGGACGGGGCCTACGCCAAAGAATTTGATTGCTTGCTGAGCTCGTAAATAAATGTTATTGTCTCAGTATTATTCTCCCGAGTCTTTCTGGTAGAAATGAAGCTAAGCGCTAGTTCTGCCAGGAAGACTCAATCGTTCACGTCATGTATTACCTTCTCACTATCCAATCACATCCTAATAGCCAGTATAAAAGGGTGGTACTTACTCATGTCTGAGTTCTCAGATGCTGTCGCTTCAACCACCTCCATCCTCCCCATCCACCACCTGACGGGACCTTCCTTCATCTCCCTACCATTCTACGCCGGGTCCTCCCCACCAGACAGGACCTTCCTTCATCTCCCTACCATTCTACGCTGGGTCCTCCCCTCCATCCTTCCCATCACCTCCAGACGGGCTCTCCCTTCTACCCTGAAGATGCCAGGATGTCCTCTCCTCCTTCCACCCCACCACCACCAGATGGCACCCTTCCTTACTTCGCGGGGGTGGGCTGCGCCCCCGCCTTCATCTCAGGCGGGATGCGCAGATTCCGTACCCTCGGAATGCGAATTACGGACGGGGCCTACGCCAAAGAATTTGATTGCTTGCTGAGCTCGTAAATAAATGTTATTGTCTCAGTATTATTCTCCCGAGTCTTTCTGGTAGAAATGGGGTAGCACTTTATTTTACCGTCTTGTTCTTCATCTACATGTGATATTACAGTAATTACAATAACTGTGCAAAACTAAGTACTAACCCTAACTCAGACGCATAACTGTGCACAGAAATAATCACACTTGTATTCTTAGAGCTGCTTTACAGCAGAATGTGTTTAGTTTGCGTAATTGTCTCTATCACAGTAATTGAAAGATGTTGAAGCGTCTGACGCTCGGACACAAGCAGAGAGAGAGTCATTCAGGGATTTAGATAATCGTCAGTTTTGTTCTAAACTAAAGCAAACATTTCTCAGAAGGCAATGATTAAGATACGATTGTCGGTTGTCATAAGTGATAAAGAGCCGGTTGTTAAAGATGTGAGTTAAAAAATTTCCTAATTTAATTATCAAACTTTTAAGCAACAATGTTGAGAAATATAGAGTATGTTTTTAACTTCAGTTATATTAGTAACGTCTCTGACCTCAGGCAGAATCACTTCAGAGTGATGTCGTTCCCTGAAACGGCTAAACCTCACGCTCTTCCTCAGTGTTTCTTATACATAAATCAAGATACATGTTTTTGTTGGGGGTCAGAAAAATAATTTTGTTTACAGTTTAAATTAAGATTATTTTTTCTCACTCCATAGACAGATATTTGTTCTTGTTTTAAGCACAAACTCAGTTTGACACATTTTTCATTACACAAGATTTTATGTCTTCAGTCATTTTCCTTCTCCAGTGAATGTATTTTGATTTAAGAATGATTATTAGTGCTGGGAAACGAGAGGAAGAAGATGTTTTGGGTGCAGAAACACATGATGAGACTGATTGTAAAGGACTGGTGTGTTTCTCGTGTTTGGAGCGGTGTGTGTTTAGCATTAAATGCCTCTGTGTGTTTGATCATGAGTCCTGCAAGGCTTACTTTAAACGTCTCGGTTCCGGCGCGCAGTGTTAGCCGCTAGCGTTAGCTGGTGGCGTTAGCCTGCAGTCGCTCTCGCCTGTCCATCCGCGGGGGGGAATATTGAATATTTGGAGCCGCTTATAAAAATGCCCTCAGAACCTTCATGTCTTCTGACATTCAGCTGGGCTCAAGAAATTACTCGCTTCTGACCCACTTTTGTGTGTTTTAGACCTGTGATGCTCAAAGCCGGAGAGGGAATTGTGCGACTGTGAGGAAAATCTTTGAAGGAAAAGCTGGAAAATCTCGTTTGAGACTCAGGGCCCTATCTTACACTCAAACGTGTGTTTTTCTAGTTTCAGTTCAACACAGTTTTCATTTTCACGTCATGTACGTTGTTTAAATAGCGAATGCATGTGTGTGTCCCACGCGCTGCTGGTCTGAGAACAGGTGTGTGTGTGTTCTGGCGCATTGTTGGACCGTTGCTGTTTGAGGAACTGAAACACTGAGCCATTGACCAACCGAACCTGCTCTAAAGTCAAGAGCGCAGTGTTTCTTTTGTTAAAGAGCGCATGTTGGTGCAACAGCATTATGAAGACTCTCCATAGGCGTAATGGTTTTTATACCGTACAAACTATATATTCTGTCCCCCTACACTGCCCCTGTCCCTAAACCTACCCATCACTGGAGACATGCTGCATTTTTAATTTTTTAATAAAACGTTGTTTTTTATGTTTTTTAAGCCATTTGATTTATGATGACTTTTTAAATGTCCTCATAAACCACCCATAAGTTGTAATACCAGTGTAATACACATGTCATAATACAAATTTGTGTCCTCATAAATCACATAAACCAACCACACACAATACACACACACACACACACACACACACACACACACACACACACACACACACACACACACACACACACACACACACACACACACACACACACACACACACACACACACACACAGATAACATCTTCTGTCAGATAACATCTCCAAGATGTTAAATACCATTTGACTAGTAACCAAAAATCCAAATCACAGTCTCTACTGCACCAATTTAATTGATACTAATACTAGTGTAGAACATTGCATAGAAACTGTGTCTATTCCTCGTTTACTAAGATCAAATAATAAATCTACTGCGGGATCTAGAAAAAATCTAATTGTTATTAAAACAAAAACTCTCGCTATTAGTGAACAAAAACAATTTCTAAAGCTAGGTCTTCTAAACATTAGATCACTCACACCTAAGGCGGTTATTGTAAATGAAATGGTCACAGATAATAATTTCGATGTTCTGTGCCTTACTGAAACCTGGCTTAAACCAAATGATTATTTCGGTCTAAATGAGTCTACTCCGCCAGGATACTGTTATAAGCATGAGCCCCGTCTGATCGGTCGTGGCGGCGGTGTTGCAACAATCTATAGAGATATTCTCAATGTTACTCAGAAAACTTGTCATAGGTTTCATTCGTTTGAAGTACTTGTGCTAAATGTTACGCTGTTAGATGTAAGAAAAAAATCCCTATTATCTCTAGCATTGGCTACCGTATATCGACCTCCAGGGCCTTACGCCGATTTTCTAATAGAGTTTGCTGACTTTCTATCAGATCTTTTGGTCAACGTCGATAAAGCATTAATTGTTGGAGATTTTAACATACACGTAGATAATTTAAATGATGCGTTAGGGGCTGCGTTTACAGATTTATTAAACTCCTTCGGGGTCAAGCAAAACGTCACCGGACCAACTCATCGTCTTAATCATACACTCGATTTAATTATATCATATGGAACCGATCCAACCGATATAGATATCATTCCACTAAGTGATGATGTCACTGACCATTACATGGTAACTTGCATACTACGTACTGCTGTATTATGTCATGCTGCGCCACGTTATCGACCAGGTAGAACAATTCTTCCATCCACCATAGATAATTTCTCAAATAGCTTATCTGATCTGTCTCAGCTGCTGCCTGAACCCAAACAAACAGATGAACTAGACGAATTAACTAGCACTATGAGCACCATTCTCTCTAGAACATTGGATATGGTTGCACCCATTCGATTAAAAAAGGTCAGAGAAAAAAGTATAGCACCATGGTACAATAATACTACGTATGTTTTAAAGAGAGAAACCCGTAATTTAGAGCGTAAATGGAAAAAAACTAATTTAGAGGTCTTTAGAATCGCGTGGAAAGACAGTATGTCACGTTATAAAAAGGCCCTTAAAACGGCCAGGGCTGAGCACCTCAGCAAATTAATAGAAAACAACCAAAATAATCCAAGGTTTTTATTTAATACCGTGGCTAGACTAACAAATAAACAGAAGTCGTCTGAACAAAATACCTTGTTACAGTTCAGTAGTAATGATTTCATGAACTTTTTCACCGAGAAAATTGAAAGCATCAGAATCAAAATCGTAAACGTTCAATCTTTGCTCGCGCCTTATAATTCAGCCGCAATTATCACCCCGCAAGAACAATTACAATGCTTTACAACCATAGAACAAAAAGAGATAAATAAACTTATCACTTCATCTAAAACAACAACATGTTTATTAGATCCTATACCAACTAAACTACTGAAAGAAGTATTACCTATAGTGGAAGAGCCTCTTCTCAATATTATTAATTCGTCTTTATCTTTAGGTCATGTTCCAAGAGCATTCAAGCTGGCAGTTATAAAACCTCTTATTAAGAAACCACAATTAGATCCAAATAACCTAGCAAATTACAGACCCATTTCGAATCTTCCAT
>CM070820.1:53864911-53874911 GCA_036326025.1 Chrosomus eos | reverse complement strand
TGGTATGCCCACACACAGCCCCTTCTCAACCCTTACGTCAATCCTTCAATAAATAGGTAAATGTGACTAAAGGAAATATAATATTACCCACTGACAAATTAGTGGATGCATTGTTGTGAAAGTTTTAAATGTTTTTTTTATTATCTTTAAAGGCCCCAAACAAGTCACAAGTTTTTATATTATCTGGAATTGTGTTCCATTGTTTCACAGCTTTGATAGGAAAGGCTGCCTGCCCAAATGCTGAATAGCGAAAGGGTACAGTGCAGCTATAAACGGAAACTATTCTAGTGGTCCTCACAGAGCCACGATAACAGACTAACTCACGCAAACAGGTGGGGGCCAGACCTTTTAAGATTTTATAAACTGTGCATAAATTTGAGAATATTCTACAATTTTCAAAAGTTAGTAGATTGTACTTATGTAGTATGTCACAGTGATGGTGCCTGAGCAGCTTTTTGTCAAGAATTTTCAGGCCCTGTTTATTTTCGGGGCGGCAGTGGCTCAGTGGTTCATGCAGATTGTCTGCGAACCGAAAGGTTGGTGGTTCAATCCCCGGTTCCACCTGACCAAGTGTCGAGGTGTCCATGAGACACCAAGACACCTAACCCCAGATGCTCCCGACGAGCTGGATGGCGCCCTGTATGGCTGACACCGCCGTCGGTGTATGAATGTGTGTGTGAATGGGTGAATGTGGGGCAAATGTAAAGCGCTTTGGGGGCCATTGGGTCTGTGAAAGCGCTATATAAATGCAGTCCATTTACCATTTACCATTTATACAGGGATTCTAAAGGCCTAATTGTTGGCTAGCCTTCCCCCAGCAGGTGATACAATATGCGATATGTGAGAAGATAAGGGCATGTAAAAATATCTTAGCAGCCTCTGTTGATAGAGAGGATCTAATCTGTCTATAATTTGCTAAATTGTGTTTAATAATTTTTGTCATTTTCTTTATGTGTTTTTTGAAGGTCAGGTTTGGATCAAGCAGCACTCCAAGATATTTAAATTCAGTAACAGTCTCAATCTGTTCACCTTTAAAGCAGATGTTTACGTCTAGGATGTTTAGTTTTGTTTTGGAGAAGAACATGCCTTTTGTCTTACCTATATTCAAGGTAAGGCAGGATTGGTCTAACCATTCGGCCACTCCAACCAAGGCGTTGGTTAATTTAGTTGCAGCTTGTTGAGCTGATGTTGCATGGGTGTACAAGACTGTATCATCAGCATAGAGTTGTACCTCTACATCGTGACAGTGCTGAGGTAGGTCGTTAATGTACAAACTAAAGAGTAGCGGGCCTAACACAGATCCTTGAGGCACACCCGTTGTGCACCCCAAGGAGCTGGAGCACATGTCATTGATTTTTACACACTGCCTTCTATTGGATAGGTAAGACGAGATCCATGCAAGTGTATTGGACGAAAGGTTGAAGCTAATGAGTAATGAGCAAAGGCCTTACTCACAACTCCTTCATAAATCATACTTATCTGACCGTTTTCAGTTTGTAGCAGTAAATGAAGAGATGTCTTATCAATCACAAGTTCAGTATGGCGTACCACAAGGCTCATCATCATCATCTTCATCATCATTATCATCTTCGCCACTGTGATTCACAGAAGGTCATCAAGAGTTCAGAAGGTCATCAAGAGTTCAGAAGGTCATCAAGGGTTCAGAAGGTCATCAAGAGTTCAGAAGGTCATCAAGGGTTCAGAAGGTCATCAAGAGTTCAGAAGGTCATCAAGAGCAAGAGTTCAGAAGGTCATCAAGAGCAAGAGTTCAGAAGGTCATCAAGAGTTCAGAAGGTCATCAAGAGTTCAGAAGGTCATCAAGGGTTCAGAAGGTCATCAAGAGTTCAGAAGGTCATCAAGGGTTCAGAAGGTCATCAAGAGTTCAGAAGGTCATCAAGAGTTCAGAAGGTCATCAAGAGTTCAGAAGGTCATCAAGGGTTCAGAAGGCCTTTAAGAGTTCAGAAGGTCATCAAGAGTTCAGAAGGTCATCAAGGGTTCAGAAGGTCATCAAGGGTTCAGAAGGTCATCAAGGGTTCAGAAGGTCATCAAGAGTTCAGAAGGTCATCAAGAGTTCAGAAGGTCATCAAGGGTTCAGAAGGTCATTGTAACGAATCACACAATAATAATATACATAAAATGTATTTAAGGGGGCCGGAAGGCCAATTTAGCTCAAAGGGAATGATTCATCGATTTGCAATGAATCTTGACCGAATCACTATGGAACCGAGCAAATGACTCGTTTAGAGTATAACAGATAAATATTCAATCTATAGTGAAACACTATGTATTAGCAAGGTAACTTTAGATCGACAGTACAAGACATTAAATGTGCAAGCACAACACAAGGCAAATATCTTTTCAAATATATGAACGACTTTATTAACTATTCTAAACACATAAAACTAAGGTCTAAACACAATCACACACACACATTCATACAAGGCGCAGAGGAAGAGAGAGGAAGAGTGAGTTTTCAGAGTGAGATGCACTTTGTAAGACATGACCTGAACGAACCACCAAGCATTAATTTAAACCTTCGTTTCTTAGACAGGTTATTCAATTTACATTAAAAAAAAACACCAGTTCAGTTACAGTCTGGAGTACTTGCTTGTCTTTGCGTTGCTTAGGGAATTCCTTGTTTGCGGTACTTCGTCAAAGGAGTTTCCCGGCCGGGTCCGTGTCGCTGGTTGTCTTCGAAGTGCCTGGATTGAAGTTTCTGAACTGCCGGTCACTTGTGATGGGCAGGCGAATGAGAGGTTTTCAGGTCGAAGCGCGTTGCCGGAGAGAAGTTTAAACGAACTTCGCAGCAAACTTAACTATGAACCGAGACTTTCACGAAAAAGAAAATAAAGGAAGAAATGAAAGTAAGATGAGTTAGATGGCTTGAATGAAGCTGTTTTAAACCCTGATCTTGATTTGGGTCATTTGTCTCTATGCGTCTACATGGTTGTTACTATAACCATCGTCTGCTCCACCCGACTTGTTCTGCCGAGACTTTTTCGAGAGAGAGAGTTTTTTTTTTAGAGAGCGAGAAAAAGAGAGGGTTTAAGATTTTAAACTCAAAGTTTGTCCAACCTCCAGGATGAGTTCTGGCCAATCAGACACTGGTTTAATTTAGGAGGTGGCTCTATTTTCTTCTTATCGTAAATCTGGGATCTGCTTGGGTTCCAGCACCAGCAGAGAACAAGAGACCACAGTTTAAACATTATAGATTATTATAATCATACAAAACATTTTACACAGATTTCAAACAAGCCATCTTATGAATTAAGGGCATACGATTATTTTGATTGGAAGCACGATACTCTTTCATTCATACACACAGTTATAATCACAATTACATGATTTATATGTAATCTAAGATTTATATGTAATCTAAGCATAGTACAAACATGAATTGTAGGAACAACAAGAATTATGATGTTTGATTATAAGTTCGTCAATAATTGTTTTGGAATTATTTTATGTATTTTATATGTAAAGTCTCATGGTTTGAGAGATTTCAGCTCTGGGTCCTTCATAGGTATTTACGACTACGGCGGATTGTTTTACATCTGTTGTCCTGGGATCGAACACCTCTGTCGTTATCTTAGTGGGTCCATCTCTGAACCAATCAGTGTTTTCCAAACTATCTAACGTTGTCAACATTCTTCCAGTTGAGCACATCCCTTCGGGGCCTGCAGGGTCATAAAGTCCTTTCTGAGGGGGTCTATTGTTGACTTAGCTGGAGCCGGGATCTTTTATGGCTGAATTAGTGATTGAGTTCCGTTTGGATGAATTAAATGGAAGACTCATTTGTGTTTGGTTCACCCTCAAACCCTACATCATCAAGAGTTCAGAAGGTCATCAAGAGCAAGATTTCAGAAGGTCATCAAGAGTTCAGAAGGTCATCAAGAGTTCAGAAGGTCATCAAGAGTTCAGAAGGTCATCAAGAGTTCAGAAGGTCATCAAGAGCAAGAGTTCAGAAGGTCATCAAGAGTTCAGAAGGTCATCAAGGGTTCAGAAGGTCATCAAGAGTTCAGAAGGTCATCAAGAGCAAGAGTTCAGAAGGTCATCAAGAGTTCAGAAGGTCATCAAGAGTTCAGAAGGTCATCAAGAGTTCAGAAGGTCATCAAGAGCAAGAGTTCAGAAGGTCATCAAGAGTTCAGAAGGTCATCAAGAGTTCAGAAGGTCATCAAAAGTTCAGAAGGTCATCAAGAGTTCAGAAGGTCATCAAGAGTTAAGGGAGACAAGCCGATGAACACAAGGAAGCGTTCGGTTAATGAGAAACACTCGTCACATCATTTATGACATAATGATTTTAAAAAAACTACTAAAGATGAATGAGTAAAAACCATCCGACCCTCTTCATGTGTTTTATGTTGATTCATAAACAGGTTCAGATTTAGAGCTGCTGTCAATCATCCAGAGTTAGTGATAAACCAACATTAATCGCTCAGTGTGGAATCACTCGTTTCATTCCCAGATCATTCATACGGAGCATGAGTGAAGCGCTGAGAACGAGTCAAACCACAGGCATACTGGGAACACCAAGAGATTATCTAATATCTATATTTAATCTGTGGGAGTTTAGTGCTGACACACACACAGCTGAAGGTCACCAGGTCAAACGGCTGAATCACACCAAACACGGACGGAAAATAAGTAAAATATTGAAATATTGTATGTAAAGTATGAGAAATGAAATTCTAATGAAAACTGCTACAGAGAATAATGAGAAAGAATATGTTAAATAACTGTGAAGAAAATTGTCCTAACTGATGGTCTTCATTGTCATTATATGAAATATGATTTGTTATTTCTGTCGTGTGGTTTAGAGGGGGTGACGGGTTTAGTGAGATCCCTGATCACAGAAGATGAAGATATCAGCTGGTACGTGTGCTTTTTTTCATTAATAACATGATATTGTTTTTTAAAGAGGCATGTGTGAAGGTGAGCAGTTCTGAGAATCATTAGCAGAAGACTGACGAGATCACGGGGTCACTGGGTCATGGGGTCACTGGGTCACAGGGTCATGGGGTCACACATATAAACCCGAGAGATCTGACGTTCATCAGTTGATGATGAAGATGATGAAGATGATGAAGATGATGAAGATGTTGAAGATGATGATGAAGATGATGATGATGATGAAGATGAAGATGATGATGTTGAAGATGATGATGAAGATGATGATGAAGATAATGATATGTTTGGGAAGTTGAGTGACTGTCACTCCCACTGAAAGAAAAAAAGATCTTTAGTAGAAAAGTGGCGAATGATGATTTCTAGTAAAGCCTCACAAGCATCTGTCGTCATATGTCTCGAGTCTCGAGCTGCTCCAAATTATTATTATTACTATTATTTTTTTTTCATGTATTTATTATTGATTAATTATTTCCTCTGTGGCGTCTGAGGAAGAGGAAGATAATCTACTGAATGCAGTTCATCAGGATCACCTTTTATTAATCTGCATTGATCATTTAGTTTTATCTTGTTTTTAAACCTATTTTCTGTGAGACAAAAAAAAGGAGAATATTATCCATGAATTGATCAAATGTATATTTCTCTTTGAATAAAAGTACATCGATATATAAAGATAAATAAGAATATTAAAGAATGTTCTCGCTGATGAGGGTCTCCTTCACTTTAAGCATCTTTAATCTCGATCTACATTCTGTGTCAAACTCGCTGAATACTGACAGAACACACACACACACACACACACACAGACACAACACACACACACACACACACACACACACACACACACACACACACACACACCACACACACACACACACACACACACACACACACACACACACACACACACACACACACACACACACACACACACACACACACACACACACACACACACACACACACACACACACACACACACACACAGTTACTAGAATACATTTATTCTCTTTACAGATGTTGACCAGAAATGTGCTTCATTTTATGATCCAAAAAATAATATAAATTACTCATCCTCCAACGAGGTCAGAAAAATAATCTTGTTTTCCCTTTGAATTGAGATTATTTTTCAGACTCCGTGTTTCTTCTCCAGTAAATGTGTCTTGATGTAAGAATGTTTAGATGTTTGTGCTGGAAAAGAGACAGAAACACTGAGACACATACATTCCTTCATTTCTTCTCTATCAACACATTTTCCTCTTGGTTTGTTTCTGTTGTTATCGTGTTGCTCCCATCACTTGCCTGTTAATAATGGAAGTTTAAACTTTAGTTTGTCTGAACTGTTTTATTAGACAGTTTGTGGAACGCCGTCTGCATGAAGTAAACCGAGAACGATGAACCAGTAAAGCAGACAGATGGAGAGATGAAGACTCGCGTCACACAGGTAAACTCTTGATCGTCAGTGTGTTCTCTGGTCAGATTATGCAGTTTAAAGTAACACCAGGTAACTTTTAACTTTTGCTCTCGGGGTCCCCCTACAGTTGGGAAACAGTATTGTCCTCTACTACTGTCGTAAACTGTCATCCTACATGCATGCGCATTTGTTGACAACCATGATAGGAGGAGGTCACATGCAGGTGTTCTGCTTGCGTCGCGTGTGAAATGTCTTCATCCCAGGTACGGTGGCATATATTTCAGCATGTCATATGAATATAATTTCATGGGTTTTATTTATTTTTTTCTAACGACAAATAATTGCGATGCTCACGTTTACAAGACAGCGTCATTATAGTAGCCTAGTCTATGGTTACCGTTTTACTGAATCTATATGATACTTCAATGCAATGTTTGAGTGGTAGATAATAACCATATATCGTCAATATTATAATATCAAGCTATATTATTATATCAATAATGCGCGCGCGTGCATATTAATGCGAAGGCTAGCACACACACGCAAGGTCTCTTAGAGTAATTAGAGTTGTTAATACGGGACTGTTCCGGGAAAATCGGGACGTCTGGCCAGGTCATTCTAGCTAGTATGCAAGCAATATACTTACTAGTACAAAAGCATGACAGACAAGTCCGCATCGGTCAGGCACCCCTCCTCCTCCTTCAGCTCACGCCAGCGAGAAAACGCTGGCCCAGTGTTGATCCTTGTTCTGCCTTTAACGCGATCACTTTCTCTTTTTGCTTTGCTCCGATAAAACCTGTGCTTTCTTGTTTTTCTGTGCTGCTTCGGCCATGACTATAACATTTGGCTCGCACGTCCGATGTTAAGGTGGTGAAAGTGACGTATATGCCGTAAAGCAGTCGAATTTTTTAGTTCCCTTTGTTCGCCGGTTACTACCCGAACCCTGAAGTTTAAAAGTACGATTAAAAACGCTACAGACCCCGTCAAGCTATGGCAGACGTGTCATTCAACCTATTGTAAGTCGATGTACCATCACAAGAGACTTGGAAATATATTATGAAGGTTAAAAAGTTACCTGGTGCTGCTTTAATGAGTTTATCGCCTCTGCTGTAGCGCCTCCTCTGGTCAGATTCTGCAGTTTAATGAGTTTATCGCCTCTGCTGTAGCGCCTCCTCTGGTCAGATTCTGCAGTTTAATGAGTTTATCGCCTCTGCTGTAGCGCCTCCTCTGGTCAGATTCTGCAGTTTAATGAGTTTATCGCCTCTGCTGTAGCGCCTCCTCTGGTCAGATTTTCTGCAGTTTAATGAGTTTATCGTCTCTGCTGTAGCGCCTCCTCTGGTCAGATTCTGCAGTTTAATGAGTTTATCGCCTCTGCTGTAGCGCCTCCTCTGGTCAGATTCTGCAGTTTAATGAGTTTATCGCCTCTGCTGTAGCGCCTCCTCTGGTCAGATTCTGCAGTTTAATGAGTTTATCGCCTCTGCTGTAGCGCCTCCTCTGGTCAGATTCTGCAGTTTAATGAGTTTATCGCCTCTGCTGTAGCGCCTCCTCTGGTCAGATTCTGCAGTTTAATGAGTTTATCTCCTCTGCTGTAGCGCCTCCTCTGGTCAGATTCTGCAGTTTAATGAGTTTATCGTCTCTGCTGTAGCGCCTCCTCTGGTCAGATTCTGCAGTTTAATGAGTTTATCGCCTCCGCTGTAGCGCCTCCTCTGGTCAGATTCTGCAGTTTAATGAGTTTATCGCCTCCGCTGTAGCGCCTCCTCTGGTCAGATTCTGCAGTTTAATGAGTTTATCGCCTCCGCTGTAGCGCCTCCTCTGGTCAGATTCTGCAGTTTAATGAGTTTATCGCCTCCGCTGTAGCGCCTCCTCTGGTCAGATTCTGCAGTTTAATGAGTTTATCGCCTCCGCTGTAGCGCCTCCTCTGGTCAGATTCTGCAGTTTAATGAGTTTATCGTCTCGCTGTACGCCTCCTCTGTCAGATCTGCAGTTTAATGAGTTTATCGCCTCGCTGTCGCCTCCTCTGGTCAGATTCTGCAGTTTAATGAGTTTATCGCCTCTGCTGTACGCCTCCTCTGGTCAGATTCTGCAGTTTAATGAGTTTATCGCTCTGCTGTAGCGCCTCCTCTGGTCAGATTCTGCAGTTTAATGAGTTTATCGCCTCTGCTGTAGCGCCTCCTCTGGTCAGATTCTGCAGTTTAATGAGTTTATCGCCTCTGCTGTAGCGCCTCCTCTGGTCAGATTCTGCTAGTTTAATGAGTTTATCGCCTCTGCTGTAGCGCCTCCTCTGGTCAGATTCTGCAGTTTAATGAGTTTATCGCCTCTGCTGTAGCGCCTCCTCTGGTCAGATTCTGCAGTTTAATGAGTTTATCGCCTCTGCTGTAGCGCCTCCTCTGGTCAGATTCTGCAGTTTAATGAGTTTATCATCTCTGCTGTAGCGCCTCCTCTGGTCAGATTCCGCAGTTTAATGAGTTTATCGCCTCTGCTGTAGCGCCTCCTCTGGTGAGATTCGCAGTTTAATGAGTTTATCATCTCTGCTGTAGCGCCTCCTCTGGTGAGATTCTGCAGTTTAATGAGTTTATCGTCTCTGCTGTAGCGCCTCCTCTGGTCAGATTCTGCAGTTTAATGAGTTTATCAACTCTGCTGTAGCGCCTCCTCTGGTGAGATTCTGCAGTTTAATGAGTTTATCGTCTCTGCTGTAGCGCCTCCTCTGGTCGATTCTGCAGTTTAATGAGTTTATCGTCTCTGCTGTAGCGCCTCCTCTGGTGAGATTCTGCAGTTTAATAATTTTATCGCCTTCGCTGTAGCGCCTCCTCTGGTGAGATTCTGCAGTTTCATGATTTATCGCCTCCGCTGTAGCGCCTCCTCTCGTCAGATTCTGCAGTTTAATGAGTTTATCGCCTCCGCTGTACCGCCTCCTCTGGTCAGATTCTGCAGTTTAATGAGTTTATCGTCTCTGCTGTAGCGCCTCCTCTGGTCAGATTCTGCAGTTTCATGAGTTTATCGCCTCTGCTGTAGCGCCTCCTCTGGTCAGATTCCGCAGTTTAATGAGTTTATCGTCTCTGCTGTAGCGCCTCCTCTGGTCAGATTCTGCAGTTTCATGAGTTTATCGCCTCTGCTGTACCGCCTCCTCTGGTCAGATTCTGCAGTTTAATGAGTTTATCGTCTCTGCTGTAGCGCCTCCTCTGGTCAGATTCTGCAGTTTAATGAGTTTATCGCCTCTGCTGTAGCGCCTCCTCTGGTCAGATTCTGCAGTTTAATGAGTTTATCGCCTCTGCTGTAGCGCCTCCTCTGGTCAGATTCTGCAGTTTAATGAGTTTATCGCCTCTGCTGTAGCGCCTCCTCTGGTCAGATTCTGCAGTTTAATGAGTTTATCGCCTCTGCTGTAGCGCCTCCTCTGGTCAGATTCTGCAGTTTAATGAGTTTATCGCCTCTGCTGTAGCGCCTCTTCTGGTCAGATTCTGCAGTTTAATGAGTTTAATCTCTGCTGTAGCGCCTCTCTGGTCAGATTCCGCAGTTTAATGAGTTTATCGCCTCTGCTGTAGCGCCTCCTCTGGTGAGATTCCGCAGTTTAATGAGTTTATCATCTCTGCTGTAGCGCCTCCTCTGGTGAGATTCTGCAGTTTAATGAGTTTATCGTCTCTGCTGTAGCGCCTCCTCTGGTCAGATTCTGCAGTTTAATGAGTT
>CM070820.1:53844911-53859911 GCA_036326025.1 Chrosomus eos | reverse complement strand
GTCTTCAGTTCTTTGTCGATTCTTCAGTTCCGAGTCGTTTCGTCAGTTCCGAGTCGATTCTTCAGTTCTGAGTCGATTCTTCAGTTCTGAGTTGATTCTTCAGTTCTGAGTCTTCAGTTCTTTGTCGATTCTTCAGTTCCGAGTCGATTCTTCTGTTCCGAGTCGATTCTTCAGTTCCGAGTCGATTCTTCAGTTTCGAGTCGATTCTTCAGTTCCGAGTCGATTCTTCAGTTCCGAGTCGATTCTTCAGTTCTGAGTCGATTCTTCAGTTCTTTGTCGATTCTTCAGTTCCGAGTCGATTCTTCAGTTCCGAGTCCATTCTTCAGTTCTGAGTCGATTCTTCAGTTCCGAGTCGATTCTTCAGTTCTGAGTCGATTCTTCAGTTCTTTGTCGATTCTTTAGTTCAGAGTCTTCAGTTCTGGGTCGATTCTTCAGTTCTGAGTTGATTCTTCAGTTCTGAGTCTTCAGTTCTTTGTCGATTCTTCAGTTCTTTGTTAATTCTTCAGTTCTTTGTCGCTTCTTCAGTTTCGATTCGATTTTTCAGTTCCGAGTCGATTCTTCAGTTTCGAGTCGATTCTTCAGTTCCGAGTCGATTCTTCAGTTCTGAGTTGATTCTTCAGTTCTGAGTCTTCAGTTCTTTGTCGATTCTTCAGTTCTTTGTTGATTCTTCAGTTCTTTGTTGATTCTTCAGTTCTTTGTCGCTTCTTCAGTTTCGATTCGATTTTTCAGTTCCGAGTCGATTCTTCAGTTTCGAGTCGATTCTTCAGTTCCGAGTCGATTCTTCAGTTCTGAGTCAATTCTTCAGTTCCGAGTCGATTCTTCAGTTTCGAGTCGATTCTTCAGTTCCGAGTCGATTCTTCAGTTCCGAGTCGATTCTTCAGTTCAGAGTCTTCAGTTCTGAGTCGATTCTTCAGTTCTTTGTCGATTCTTCAGTTTCGAGTCGATTCTTCAGTTTCGAGTCGATTCTTCAGTTTCGAGTCGATTCTTCAGTTTCGAGTCGATTCTTCAGTTTCGAGTTGATTCTTCAGTTCTTTGTCGATTCTTCAGTTCCGAGTCGATTCTTCAGTTCTGAGTCGTTTCTTCAGTTCCGAGTCGATTCTTCAGTTCCGAGTCGATTCTTCAGTTCAGAGTCTTCAGTTCTGAGTCGATTCTTCAGTTCTGAGTTGATTTTTCAGTTCTGAGTCTTCAGTTCTTTGTCGATTCTTCAGTTCTTTGACGATTCTTCAGTTCCGAGTCGATTCTTCAGTTCCGAGTCGATTCTTCAGTTCTGAGTCTTCAGTTCTTTGTCGATTGTTCAGTTCCGAGACTTCAGTTCTGAGTCGTTTCTTCAGTTCCGAGTCGATTCTTCAGTTCCAAGTCGATTCTTCAGTTCTGAGTCGATTCTTCAGTTCTGAGTCGATTCTTCAGTTCTGAGTCTTCAGTTCTTTGTCGATTCTTCAGTTCCAAGTCGATTCTTCAGTTCTTTGTCGATTCTTCAGTTCCGAGTCGATTCTTCAGTTCCGAGTCTTCAGTTCTGAGTCTATTCTTCAGTTCTGAGTCGATTCTTCAGTTCAGATTCTTCAGTTCTGAGTCGATTCTTCAGTTCTTAGTCGATTCTTCAGTTCCGAGTCCATTCTTCAGTTCCGAGTCGATTCTTCAGTTCAGAGTCTTCAGTTCTGAGTCGATTGTTCAATTCTGAGTTGATTCTTCAGTTCTGAGTCTTCAGTTATTTGTCGATTCTTCAGTTCCGTGTCGATTTTTCAGTTCCGAGTCGATTCTTCAGTTCCGAGTCTTCAGTTCTGAGTTGATTCTTCAGTTCTGAGTCTTCAGTTCTGAGTTGAGTCTTCAGTTCTGAGTTGATTCTTCAGTTCTGAGTCGATTCTTCAGTTCTGAGTTGATTCTTCAGTTCTGTGTCGATTCTTCAGTTCAGCGTCGAGTCGATTCTTCAGTTCTGAGTCTTCAGTTCTGAGTTGATTCTTCAGTTCTGAGTCGATTCTTCAGTTCAGAGTCTTCAGTTCTGAGTTGATTCTTCAGTTCTGAGTTGATTCTTCAGTTCAGAGTCGATTCTTCAGTTCAGAGTCGATTCTTCAGTTCAGAGTCTTCAGTTCCGAGTCGATTCTTCAGTTCAGAGTCTTCAGTTCTGAGTTGATTCTTCAGTTCTGAGTTGATTCTTCAGTTCAGAGTCGATTCTTCAGTTCAGAGTCGATTCTTCAGTTCAGAGTCTTCAGTTCAGAATCCTCAGTTCAGAGTCTTCAGTTCAGAGTCGATTCTTCAGTTCAGAGTCGAGTCTTCAGTTCTGAGTCGATTCTTCAGTTCCGAGTCGATTCTTCAGTTCAGAGTCTTCAGTTCTGAGTCGATTCTTCAGTTCTGAGTTGAATCTTCAGTTCTGAGTCTTCAGTTCTGAGTCGATTCTTCTGTTCTGAGTTGATTCTTCAGTTCTGAGTCTTCAGTTCTTTGTCGATTCTGCAGTTCTTTGTCAATTCTTCAGTTCTTTGTCGATTCTTCAGTTCCGAGTCAATTCTTCAGTTCCGAGTCTTCAGTTCTGAGTTGATTCTTCAGTTCTGAGTCGTTTCTTCAGTTCCGAGTCGATTCTTCAGTTCAGAGTCTTCAGTTCTGAGTTGATTCTTCAGTTCTGAGTCGTTTCTTCAGTTCCGAGTCGATTCTTCAGTTCAGAGTCGATTCTTCAGTTCAGAGTCTTCAGTTCTGAGTCGATTCTTCAGTTCAGAGTGTTCAGTTCTTCTTCAGTTCTTTGTCGCTTCTTCAGTTTCGATTCGATTTTTCAGTTCCGAGTCGATTCTTCAGTTCCGAGTCGATTATTCAGTTTCGAGTCGATTCTTCAGTTCCGAGTCGATTCTTCAGTTCCGATCGATTCTTCAGTTCAGAGTCTTCAGTTCTGAGTCGATTCTTCAGTTCTTTGTCGATTCTTCAGTTTCGAGTCGATTCTTCAGTTTCGAGTCGATTCTTCAGTTTCGAGTTGATTCTTCAGTTCTTTGTCGATTCTTCAGTTCCAAGTCGATTTTTCAGTTCTGAGTCAATTCTTCAGTTCTGAGTCGTTTCTTCAGTTCCGAGTCGATTCTTCAGTTCCGAGTCGATTCTTCAGTTCAGAGTCTTCAGTTCTGAGTCGATTCTTCAGTTCTGAGTTGATTTTTCAGTTCTGAGTCTTCAGTTCTTTGTCGATTCTTCAGTTCTGAGTCGTTTCTTCTAGTTCAGAGTCTTCAGTTCTTTGTCGATTCTTCAGTTCTTTGTCGATTCTTCAGTTCTTTGTCGATTCTTCAGTTCTGACTCTTCAGTTCTTTGTCGATTCTTCAGTTCTTTGTCGATTCTTCAGTTCTTTGTCGATTCTTCAGTTCCGAGTCGGTTCTTCAGTTTCGAGTCGATTCTTCAGTTACGAGTCGATTCTTCAGTTCCGAGTCGATTCTTCAGTTCAGAGTCTTCAGTTCTGAGTCGATTCTTCAGTTCTGAGTTGATTCTTCAGTTCTGAGTCTTCAGTTCTTTGTCGATTCTTCAGTTCTTTGTCGATTCTTCAGTTCTTTGTTGATTCTTCAGTTCCGAGTCAATTCTTCAGTTCCGAGTCTTCAGTTCTGAGTTGATTCTTCAGTTCTGAGTCGTTTCTTCTTCAGTTCAGAGTCGATTCTTCAGTTCAGAGTCTTCAGTTCTGAGTCGATTCTTCAGTTCAGAGTCTTCAGTTCTGAGTCGATTCTTCAGTTCTGAGTTGATTCTTCAGTTCTGAGTCCATTCTTCAGTTCCGAGTCGATTCTTCAGTTCAGAGTCTTCAGTTCTGAGTCGATTCTTCAGTTCAGAGACGATTCTTTAGTTCAGAGTCGATTCTTCAGTTCTTTGTCGATTCTTCAGTTCTGAGTCCATTCTTCAGTTTCCGAGTCGATTCTTCAGTTCCGAGTCGTTTCGTCAGTTTCCGAGTCGATTCTTCAGTTCAGAGACGATTCTTCAGTTCAGAGTCTTCAGTTTCGAGTCGATTCTTCAGTTCTTTGTCGATTCTTCAGTTCTTTGTCGATTCTTCAGTTCCGAGTCGATTCTTCAGTTCCGAGTCGATTCTTCAGTTCTGAGTCTTCAGTTCTTTGTCGATTGTTCAGTTCCGAGACTTCAGTTCTGAGTCGTTTCTTCAGTTCCGAGTCGATTCTTCAGTTCCAAGTCGATTCTTCAGTTCTGAGTCGATTCTTCAGTTCTGAGTCGATTCTTCAGTTCTGAGTCTTCAGTTCTTTGTCGATTCTTCAGTTCCAAGTCGATTCTTCAGTTCTTTGTCGATTCTTCAGTTCCGAGTCGATTCTTCAGTTCCGAGTCTTCAGTTCTGAGTCTATTCTTCAGTTCTGAGTCGATTCTTCAGTTCAGATTCTTCAGTTCTGAGTCGATTCTTCAGTTCTTAGTCGATTCTTCAGTTCCGAGTCCATTCTTCAGTTCCGAGTCGATTCTTCAGTTCAGAGTCTTCAGTTCTGAGTCGATTGTTCAATTCTGAGTTGATTCTTCAGTTCTGAGTCTTCAGTTATTTGTCGATTCTTCAGTTCCGTGTCGATTTTTCAGTTCCGAGTCGATTCTTCAGTTCCGAGTCTTCAGTTCTGAGTTGATTCTTCAGTTCTGAGTCTTCAGTTCTGAGTTGAGTCTTCAGTTCTGAGTTGATTCTTCAGTTCTGAGTCGATTCTTCAGTTCTGAGTTGATTCTTCAGTTCTGTGTCGATTCTTCAGTTCAGCGTCAAGTCGATTCTTCAGTTCTGAGTCTTCAGTTCTGAGTTGATTCTTCAGTTCTGAGTCGATTCTTCAGTTCAGGTCTTCAGTTCTGAGTTGATTCTTCAGTTCTGAGTTGATTCTTCAGTTCAGAGTCGATTCTTCAGTTCAGAGTCGATTCTTCAGTTCAGAGTCTTCAGTTCCGAGTCGATTCTTCAGTTCAGAGTCTTCAGTTCTGAGTTGATTCTTCAGTTCTGAGTTGATTCTTCAGTTCAGAGTCGATTCTTCAGTTCAGAGTCGATTCTTCAGTTCAGAGTCTTCAGTTCAGAATCCTCAGTTCAGAGTCTTTCATTCAGAGTCGATTCTTCAGTTCAGAGTCGAGTCTTCAGTTCTGAGTCGATTCTTCAGTTCCGAGTCGATTCTTCAGTTCAGAGTCTTCAGTTCTGAGTCGATTCTTCAGTTCTGAGTTGAATCTTCAGTTCTGAGTCTTCAGTTCTGAGTCGATTCTTCTGTTCTGAGTTGATTCTTCAGTTCTGAGTCTTCAGTTCTTTGTCGATTCTGCAGTTCTTTGTCAATTCTTCAGTTCTTTGTCGATTCTTCAGTTCCGAGTCAATTCTTCAGTTCCGAGTCTTCAGTTCTGAGTTGATTCTTCAGTTCTGAGTCGTTTCTTCAGTTCCGAGTCGATTCTTCAGTTCAGAGTCTTCAGTTCTGAGTTGATTCTTCAGTTCTGAGTCGTTTCTTCAGTTCCGAGTCGATTCTTCAGTTCAGAGTCGATTCTTCAGTTCAGAGTCTTCAGTTCTGAGTCGATTCTTCAGTTCAGAGTGTTCAGTTCTGAGTCGATTCTTCAGTTCTGAGTCCATTCTTCAGTTCCGAGTCGATTCTTCAGTTCAGAGTCTTCAGTTCTGAGTCGATTCTTCAGTTCAGAGACGATTCTTCAGTTCAGAGTCTTCAGTTCTGAGTCCATTCTTCAGTTCTGAGTCGATTCTTCAGTTCCGAGTCGTTTCGTCAGTTCCGAGTCGATTCTTCAGTTCAGAGTCTTCAGTTTCGAGTCGATTCTTCAGTTCTTTGTCGATTCTTCAGTTCCGAGTCGATTCTTCAGTTCCGAGTCGATTCTTCAGTTCCGAGTCGATTCTTCAGTTCTGAGTCGTTTCTTCAGTTCCGAGTCTTCAGTTCTGAGTCGATTCTTCAGTTCCGAGTCGATTCTTCAGTTCCAAGCCGATTCTTCAGTTCTGAGTCGATTTTTCAGTTCTGAGTCGATTCTTCAGTTCTGAGTCTTCAGTTCTTTGTCGATTCATCAGTTCCAAGTCGATTCTTCAGTTCTTTGTCGTTTCTTCAGTTCCGAGTCGATTCTTCAGTTCCGAGTCTTCAGTTCTGAGTCGATTCTTCAGTTCTGAGTCGATTCTTCAGTTCAGATTCTTCAGTTCTGAGTCGATTCTTCAGTTCTTAGTCGATTCTTCAGTTCCGAGTCCATTCTTCAGTTCCGAGTCCATTCTTCAGTTCAGAGTCTTCAGTTCTGAGTCGATTCGTCAATTCTGAGTTGTTTCTTCAGTTCTGAGTCTTCAGTTATTTGTCGATTCTTCAGTTCCGTGTCGATTTTTCAGTTCCGAGTCGATTCTTCAGTTCCGAGTCTTCAGTTCTGAGTTGATTCTTCAGTTCTGAGTCTTCAGTTCTGAGTTGATTCTTCAGTTCTGAGTCGATTCTTCAGTTCTGAGTCGTTTCTTCAGTTCCGAGTCTTCAGTTCTGAGTCGATTCTTCAGTTCCGAGTCGATTCTTCAGTTCCGAGCCGATTCTTCAGTTCTGAGTCGATTTTTCAGTTCTGAGTCGATTCTTCAGTTCTGAGTCTTCAGTTCTGAGTCGATTCATCAGTTCCAAGTCGATTCTTCAGTTCTTTGTCGTTTCTTCAGTTCCGAGTCGATTCTTCAGTTCCGAGTCTTCAGTTCTGAGTTGATTCTTCAGTTCTGAGTTGATTCTTCAGTTCAGAGTCGATTCTTCAGTTCAGAGTCGATTCTTCAGTTCAGAGTCTTCAGTTCAGAATCCTCAGTTCAGAGTCTTCAGTTCAGAGTCGATTCTTCAGTTCAGAGTCGAGTCTTCAGTTCTGAGTCGATTCTTCAGTTCTGAGTCGATTCTTCAGTTCAGAGTCTTCAGTTCTGAGTCGATTCTTCAGTTCAGAGTCGATTCTTCAGTTCAGAGTCTTCAGTTCAGAGTCGATTCTTCAGTTCAGAGTCGAGTCTTCAGTTCTGAGTTGATTCTTCAGTTCTGAGTCGATTCTTCAGTTCAGAGTCTTCAGTTCTGAGTCGATTCTTCAGTTCAGAGTCATTTCTTCAGTTCTGAGTCGATTCTTCAGTTCAGAGTCGTTTCTTCAGTTCTGAGTCTGATCCAGATCCTCATATAGAACTGAACTGAACTGAACGTAGGTGTGATTGGAGATGAATTGTTTATTTCTCTTTGGGCCGAGGCTCGTGTCTCGATCACTGAAGCCTGAGGTTCATCATCATCAGCGGTCGGGGAAGGTGGAGGAACACCAACAGGCGGAGCGGATGTGAAACGGGCTTATGTCAGGCCAGCAGAATCAGGCCGTATTAGTTATGTTGTGTTTCTGCTGTAAACATTGGCCTGTTGAACGTCTCATCTCTGCTTTTCACTTCACAGTCGATGACGATCAGCCAACGCTTTTATAAGCTCGTAACCCAGTCATGGCATTGCATGGGTTACAGTGTGTCTAACACTGGCGTCTTTAAAGAAACTTGCGTTCCATGTTTGACAAACCCTGTGATTCTTCTAGCAAAATATATGAAGGAAAGCTAGATAAACAACAATACTATATAACAGTACTATATCATGCATGTTTTTCACTTTCATTATTATTTTAAAGGAGAATTTCCTGATAATTAACTCTCCCCTTTTCTTTCTTTCTTCCGTCAAAAAGAAATTAAGGTTTTTGAGGAAAATGGAAAGTGTAGGGTAGAGCGAAAAACTGCATCTCATTTTCTCCTCCAACTTCAACTCCACTTATTATTAGACATTATTATTTGACCTTTAATTTATTTTATTTGTTTAAAAGTGGCGTTTGACTCAATCTCTGCACGTTGGCTTTGTAAACACTAGATCTGTTCGTACGCCTACGTCAAGCTTGACCTTTCACCCTGATGACGTAATGTGTGTCGCATCACCAGTGCAAGACCAGCATTAGTGGTTATAAAAGTATAAATGTGTATTTTGTTATAAATGTCGGCTGGTTTGTCTAGATCAGACTCTTATTCCTCGGCTGGGATCGAGTCGAGACTTTTAAGCTGCACTGAAACCCATTGAAGTCACTATATGGAGAAAAACCTGAAGTTGGAAAAAAAAATTTCAACTGAAGAAAGAAAGACATGAACATGTTGGATGACGTGGAGGAGAATAAATGATCAGGAAATGTAAATTCTAAAGTGAACTACTTCCTTTAAAGCTTCTGAGAAATACAATAATGTTTGATCAAGAGAACTTAACGAAAAACAATCAAACGGCCGGTTTATTGTCATGTTTGTGTGTGTGGTTTGGGTGAGCGATCAGTTTTCCTGCATATATCCTGAGCTAGTTTAGAATCTGCTCTTTTCTTCTGGCTCTTTCGCTCTTCGCATCTTCAATGCTTTGTTTGCCGGCGCTCGTCGCCTCAGATCTGAATTGTTCTCTCTCTGCTGAAGTCCAAACCCGACATTCAGCCGATGTTTCTGTGGCAACAGGAGAGAGAGAGTCATGTGATGATGAGGAGCTCTTCATCTCTCACACAGTTACTCCACATCATTCACTACAGAAACATGTGTTTATACAGGAAAAGCCTTTGAGGAAAAGATATTGATGAACCATCTTTGTAAATTTAACAATATCACAAGGTCTCCCATAAATGTCCTGACTAAAAGGTCCAATCTGCTGAAATGTGTGTATTTTACACTGTATACACTGCAAACATGATCATTTCCATCAGAATCAAGTCTTGTTTTCTAGTACAAATATATAAACATTCTTAAATAAGTCTTGTTTAACAACAAATGCATCAAAATGAAGTGAGTTTGAGCTTAAAACAAAAACTAATATATGCCAATGGAGTCAGAAAAATAATCATGTTTCCTTTTGAATTAAGATTATTTTTCTCACTCCGTCGGCAGATATTAGTTCTTCTTCTAAACTCAAACTCACTTCATTTTGATGCATTTTTCATTAAAAAGACTTAATATCTTCAGTCATTTCTCTTCTCCAGTAAATGTGTCTTGATCTAAGAATGTTTAGACAAGATTTCCATTGATTTTACTAGACTCTAAGAAGGTCTGCCGATCAACTGGTTAATGTTTCCATTAGAACTGGTTATTATGGTTGTTTGTGAAGTGTGAGATCTGTCGCTCATCTACACTAGATCTGGTTATACGTCACTGATGTTTTAACATCTACACTAGATCTGATACCAATCTTTCATTTGCAAGTCACGTGTCTATTATCTGTAAAACAGCATTTTTCCATCTTAAAAATATATCTAAATTACGTCATATGCTCTCATGGACAAATGCGGAACAATTAGTTCATGCGTTCATGACCTCAAGTTTAGATTATTGTAATGCTCTACTGGGTGGTTGCCCTGCACGCTTATTAAACAAACTACAGCTGGTCCAAAACGCAGCCGCTAGAGTTCTTACCAGAACCAGGAAGTATGACCATATTAGCCCGGTTCTGTCAACACTGCATTGGCTGCCTATTAAAC
The DNA here is from genome assembly GCA_036326025.1 of Chrosomus eos. Lineage (NCBI taxonomy): Eukaryota > Metazoa > Chordata > Actinopteri > Cypriniformes > Leuciscidae > Chrosomus > Chrosomus eos. The sequence goes on along the minus strand of CM070820.1, from coordinate 53,850,524 downwards.
ATCGTATAAATTTTAAAATATTGCTGATTACTTACAAATGGTTTAGCTCCCCAGTACTTGAGCGAGCTCTTAACGCATTATAGTCCTGCACGTCTACTGCGATCTCAAAATTCTGGCTAGTTGATAATACCTAGAATATCTAAATCGACTGCTGGCGGTAGATCCTTTTCCTATTTAGCACCAAAACTCTGGAACAATCTTCCTAACACGGTCCGGGAAGCAGATACAGTCTGTCAGTTTAAATCTAGACTAAAAACACATCTCTTTGACCTAGCATTCACATAATACATTATCGACTTCTATAATTAAATGTTAGGCTGCATAGATTAGGTCAGCCGGAACCGGGAACACTTTCCTCAAATCCTGATGTACTCGTTACATCATAAGAAGAATGGCATCTACGCTAATTTAGTGTCTTTGTTTATCCCGAGGTTTTCCTGCACCCTGCCGGATCCAGGCCGTTTCCAGATCTGACGAAGGACCTTCGCCTGAACACACACACACACACACACACACACACACACACACACACACACACACACACACACACACACACACACACACACACACACACACACACACACACACACACACACACACACACACACAGACACAGACACAGACACACACACACACACACACACACACACACAGGACCTTCGCCTGGACCCGATGACAACGCAGTGCTGAAGTGCCAACTAGCCTCTCCCTGATAAAATAAAATTTGATAAAATAAAATTCTGCGTCAAAATTTATAGGCAAGACAAGTAGTTTGTTTAGGCATGGTTTGTAGTGAATTACGAACCTGCGCACACATATATTCAAACGCACATAACTATAGAATCAATTCTTAAAGCGCATGTGAACGCCATCAGCGTTTATCACAGGTTCAGTTTAAAGTCTATTTAGAGAGAACGGCGTCGTCTTAGCGGCCCCTAATTTAATAACAAATGATCATTTCGACGGAAGAGAATCAATCAAAACTAACTTTAGCTGGAAACAACATATTCAAGAACCGCTATAAAACCAAACCATTCTTTGTCACCTTAAATTATATGTTTATCTCTGTAAAGCTGCTTTGAAACAATCTACATTGTTAAAGCGCTAAATGAGGATGATTTGACTTGGTTATACGTCCCTGATGTTTAACATCTACACTAGATCTGGTTATCCGTCACTGATGTCTTCTGAAGACTTGTGTCAGGATTAATGACGGGCTGGTATGAACAAGCCCTAACTACACCTCCGTCATGTGAATCATCTCTGACTCGTAATGAAGCGTCTCCAGTAATGATTACCTACGACTCGAATCCCTTCTGCTCTTTACATCCAGTCAAATCAGGATTCCTGAGAACCGACGGTTATTCGCTGTACACCATCATGAGGCTTTCAGAACACAGTCACGACAGCTTTATTTCCACAGCGCTTTATACAGATCGATTCTTCAGTAACACATCAGAGTCAATGATGAAACTTCATCAGATTTCAGACAAACTCAGATTGTGCTTTAAAATACAGTCATAATTCAGATTTACTCAGTTCAGTGTTGATTCAGGTCTTAAATAACAGTTTAATAACTGCGTAAAGTCCAATTCAGCTATAAGCAATATATTATCATATTGTATCTTATTAATGTTAATATTTATCATATTATATATATCATATTTTATATATTTCAAATTATATAGCATCAAGATTATCTAGTCAATCCCAGAACAAAAAAGAAAGAGATTCAAATAAAATGACATTTTTATTTAATCAGACAGCAGAGAACTGAGAGGAACCCACAAACACAGCACTAAACAAATGTTGACTCTAAAAAAAAAAAAAAAATATATATATATATATATATATATATATATATATATATATATATATATATATATATATATAATATATTCAATTCAATTCAAGTTTATTTGTATAGCGCTTTTCACAATACACATTGTCTCAAAGCAGCTTTACAGAAAGTGCATTTCAGAAATGTACAAAGAAAAATACAGTTAGTTAATCATGTATAAATTTAGGCATAACATATCGCCGGTGTTTAGTCGTCTCTTCACAGGCGTCGAGTCGTCTCTCCACAGGCGTTTAGTCGTCTCATCACAGGTGTTGGGGCATCTGAAGTCTTCGTGAGAGGCTGGATACAAACTGGAGCTGACGAACGCTATTTACCTCGGGACTAGCGTCCCGAGATAACAGCAGAAAGACAGATGGGAAATAATTAGCATAGCTGATGTTCATAATATTAATGCATTCGAACTGATTCAGAAGTAGTATAAAAGGTAAGCATTAAGTGAATGCTTGGTTAAAGAGATGCGTCTTTAATCTAGTTTTAAACTGGGACAGCGAGTCTGAGTCTCAAACAATATCAGGAAGGCTATTCCAGAGTTTAGGAGATAAATGTGAGAACGCCCTCCCTCCTTTAGTAGACTTAGATATCCTAGGAACGACCAGAAGCCTCGAATTTTGTGATCTTAAAGAGCGTGATGGATTGTAGGGCGATAGAAGGTCTGTTAAATACAGTGTTGGGAAGGATACTTTTAAAACGTATTTCGTTACAGAATACAGAATACATGCCCCAAAATGTAATTTGTAACGTATTCCGTTACGTTACTCAATCTGAGTACTGTATTCTGAATACTTGGATTACTTCCGTATTGAATTGCATTTTATAAGTGTAGGAATGGGGAATGGTGATGCGGTGGTGACGCGTTGTAATATGTAGGCTAGGGATGGCGCTGCCAATAAAGCAGCTAAAAGCTGTCACAAAGAACCGGCAAAAGTATTGATTATGAATATGTAAAATATATCAAGGAGATATTTTAATTGTTTATTAATAAACAAGTGTTTTCCGTCTGTGTCACTGTCGCTTGCAAAGATGAAGTTGACGATGCTGACTCGCGATCTTTGCAGTAAGTGAACGTGCCAGAGAGAAATGCGCATTTCATACGGATTACATAAGCAGAACCCAGTCTGTTTTGTTTCGTTTTGAATTGTTCTGTTTAAATTTAGACATGTCTGTGACTGTGAGGCAAGAATAATCTTACACTAAGTTTCGGTTCATAAAAGACAAGCTCCAGTTCACACGCCGGCGCCTCGATGTCGTGAAATATTTAGCCTACTTCTTATTTATTAAATCAATTGGTTGATGAAACATTTATTAAAACTAAGATACAATTAATACAAAACGAAATTCCCTTTAAAGAAAGGCGTTGTGCTCTCTGTTTGAGGTCTCTGTGAAAGTTTTAAAGCAGTCTTTGCAGCTTTCAGAGTGGTCACGTTCGTAATATTGTTTTTTCCTCATAAATGCGAACGCGAAAAAAATTATAAAATGTAGGCTATATTTTATGTTCTGTGGAGAGCCAACCCTTCTTCATCCGGTGGGTAGTATGACTTTTGGTTTGAGCAGAGTGTAATTCACAGAAGTAGTTAAAGTCACGTTTTTGTGTCACGCATGTTTATTTCCCTCATATTAAATAGAAAACGCATCTGTAGACAGATATTTTTCTAATGTCTGGACTCCTTTATTACGGGAGTATATGGATATATAAACAGACGTTTTTAAATATAGCCTATTCGAATTAAATCAAATGCATTTTCAGAGAATTTCTATTTCCAGTTTTGACTGCAAATGTCGCGTCCATAACGCTGGAATTGCTCAATTTTAAATCATTTATTTTGTGGTGTAGGTCTACATATTTTATAATGTTAACTTCAAATAATTCTTAAAGTAATTTCAAGATGTGGTAGCATTGGATCTGGACGGGAAGGATAACTTACTTTAAGATGCTTCGGTTGGAGGTGAAGTCTTTGGACGCTGAAAGGAGCTGGTTGCTGGCAAGCAGAGGTTGCACTGCACAGTTAGGCTATATTTCGTTCTCCCTTCTCTTTCTTTAATGTGAAATGCTGTTTGAATTTCCCAGATAGAAACGCATTCTTGCCCTGGCTCTGTTGTTCCGGCTCCATCTCTACTCTAGCTCCCGCTGCTCCTCTTCCGACTCCATTGTGACTGATCACGCAAACCGCGCATTTTTTTTTTCGTTTTCACTTTGGGGCTTCTGGGAAATGCTGAGTTGCCTTAATTTATTTAGCTAGAGAGTGAATAAACTCGTGAAACAGAGAAGTATCCTAATGTAATCCATTGATTTCAACAATGTAACTGTATTCTAAATACCCACTATTTAAATTGTAACTGTAACGGAATACAGATACTCATAATTTGTATTCTGAATACGTAACGCCGGTACATGTATTCCGTTACTCCCCAACACTGGTTAAATACACAGGAGCTAAACCATTTAGAGCTTTATAAGTCAATAGTAATACTTTGTAATTGATACGGAACTTAATAGGTAACCAGTGTAGAGATGATAAAATTGGTGTTATATGATCATATTTTCTTGATCTAGTAAGAACTCTAGCGGCTGCATTTTGGACTAACTGTAGCTTGTTTATTGAGGATGCAGGACAACCAGCTAATAAAGCATTACAGTAATCTAGTCTCGAGGTCATGAATGCATGAACTAACTTTTCTGCATCTGAAACAGATAGCATGTTACGTAGCTTAGCAATGTTTCTAAGGTGGAAAAAGGCTGTTCTTGTAACATATGATATATGATTTTCGAAAGTCAAGTTGCGGTCTAGTATAACACCCAGGTCTTTTACTGTAGTGGATAAAGTAACAGGACATCCTTCTAAATTAAAGTTGTATTGTAAGGGATTTTGTGGGTAGTTTTTTGGACCAATAAGTAATACCTCCGTTTTATCTGAATTTAATAGCAGGAAATTACACGTCATCCAGCATTTTATATCTTTTAGACACTCTGTCAAGTTAGATAAGTTAGTGTTTTCATCTGGTCGTGATGAGATATATAATTGAGTGTCATCAGCATAACAGTGAAAACTAATTCCATGTTTTCTTATAATATTACCAAGTGGCATCATATATATTGAGAATAGCAGAGGGCCTAGGACAGATCCTTGCGGCACTCCATAGTCTACTGATGTTATCTTTGATTTTTCCCCATTTAAACAGATGAAATGGTAACGGTCTGATAAGTACGATCTAAACCAGCTTAATGCCTGTCCCTGAACACCAGTGTAGTTTTGTAGTCGATCTAAGAGTATTTTATGATCTATAGTGTCGAACGCGGCGCTAAGATCAAGTAGAACTAGTATTGAGATACAGCAGTTTCTGTGCTATGATGCGGTTTGAATCCCGACTGAAATTTTTCGTAGATATCATTTTCTTGCAAGAAAGAGTATAATTGAGCGGACACAATTTTTTTCTAGTATTTTAGACATAAATGGAAGATTTGAGATGGGTCTGTAATTTGCTAGGTTATTTGGATCTAATTGCGGTTTCTTAATGAGAGGTTTTATTACTGCCAGCTTGAATATTTTTGGAACGTGACCTAAAAATAAAGACGAGTTAATAATATTGAGAAGAGGCTCTTCCACTACAGGTAACACTTCTTTAAGTAGTTTAGTGGGTATTGGATCTAATAAACATGTTGTTGGTTTAGATGCAATGATTAGTTTATTTAGTTCTTCCTGTCCTATAGTTGTAAAGCGGTGTAGTTGTTCTAGAGGGGCCATAATTGAGGCCGA
>CM070820.1:53839911-53842411 GCA_036326025.1 Chrosomus eos | reverse complement strand
GACTACTTTACAAGGCATTTGAAATACAATTCACTATATAATTTAATTCAAAACCTCTTAAAGAAAATCCATTTCTGTAAAAAACAAAAACAAAAAACAGAGCAAACAACGGCATTTTGCTTGGCATTTAACAAACTTAAACGTAACATTCCCTAAGAGCATATTTGAATAAAACAGCAGCACATATTAAATTCTATAATAATCACGTGATCCTTTAACAGAGCGTGCACGCGCGGAGACGCTCCACCGGCCAATAAACGCGACGCGTCGAGCGGAAGGAGGCGCGTGCGCTATCGCGTTAGTTTCAGGAACTGGAGAGAACAGAAGGGCGTGTGTTATTAATAATCATCCGAGCAGAAAGTCCCTCAGTCGCTGTGACAGCGAGCAGGAGAGCTGGGGTTCATTCATCGCGCGTCACGGCGCGGCGCGTGGGTTCAGATCGCGCTCGACGCGCTGTTTTATACTGGGTTACAGTGTGACTAACCGAAGCTTTGACGCAGTGGATTGTGTGATGGGAACCTTCACTGTCGATCACTTTATATCGATCAACACTCGAGTAAGTGGCGCTTCTGCCCGTTTAATCTCGGTCAGAGCGAGTGTGTGTGTGTGTGTGTGTGTGTGTGTGTGTGTGTTGTGTGTGTGCGCGCGCTTTGGGATTTTGACGGGGGATTTTTCTAACGAACATGTGCTGAAATGAATGAGAAAGTGTAAAATAAGCTCAGCTGTGTGGATGAAGCCCAGGAAAGTCCAGGTTTATTGCCGGGAAGAAGGCGAACTGTAACGAGGCTTCCTGGTTTCATCACTTCAGACACACTAATCATGTAGAGACTGAAACTGTGTGTGTGTGTGTGGTGTGTGTGTGTGTTGTGTTGTGTGTGTGTCGCGGGTAGTTTTCGTTGAATGCCCCTATGGAGATCAGTCACGCTGGATTATTGCTCACATCAATTAACTAAGACACACAAAATCGTCGATGTTGTTATTTGCTTCATTAGTAATTATACAGTAATTGTTTACTTCGATTTCCATTGATTAATTTCATCTCATCTACTCTTTTCTAGGTTTAATGCTGAGGAACGTCCTACTGAATTTTGAACAACTCTCTTTTTTTTTTTTTTTTTTCTTCTGTGTGGAAGAGCAGATGGCTGAAAACAATAATTTGTAGCCGTATTATGTCTTGTGAGGAATCTATCTTGCTGTTTCAATGACGGGTAAGATGGAAACGCCCTTCTATCACGATGATAGCGTTCCAAACTTTGGGCAAATTCCAGATTACGATCGATACCAAGGCCACAAGATTATGAGCAAGAAGAGCAACATGCCGCATAGTTACTCCAGCGGGGGCAATGCCTCCAGCGTGAAGCTTCTGCAGGGACAAACTGGGAACGGGAATCCCAACATGAGCGGGAACAATCCCAACATGTCCTCGCCGGACCTCAACTTGCTGAAGCTGTCCTCTCCGGATCTGGAGCACCTGATCATCCAGTCCAACCAGGGGCTGGTCACGACAAGCCCGGCTCCCAACGCATCCGCAAATCCCTTATGTACCGGAACCAGGCCACTAACGAGCAGGAGGGGTTTGCGGACGGCTTCGTGAAAGCTCTGGCGGATCTCCACAAGCAGAACCAGCTGGTCGGCGCTCCCATGTCTCCTCCCGCCTCCATCCCGGGATCCTACCAGAGGAACCTCCCCGACATTCCCATCTACACCAACCTGAGCAGCTACAACCCCAACCAGCTCCCGTCGGGATACCCGGGTCCGATGGCCTACCCGTCCCACGCCTCGGGCCACGCCTCGGGTCACGCCTCGGGACACCCCCGGGAAGGGTTCTGGACGCTCCTCAGACGGTTCCCGAGGTCCCTCACTCGCCCCCCTCGCTCTCTCCCATCGACCTGGACACGCAGGAGCGCATCAAGGCGGAGCGCAAGAAGCTCCGCAACCGCATCGCCGCCTCCAAGTGCCGCAAGCGCAAGCTGGAGCGGATCTCGCGTCTGGAGGAGAAGGTGAAGGTTCTGAAGACCCAGAACTCGGACCTGGCCTCCACCGCCAGCATCCTGAGGGAACAGGTGTCCCAGCTCAAGCAGAAGGTCATGAACCACGTGAGCAACGGGTGCCAGATCTCCGTCGGCTCTGGCTTGGCCAAGAGCGCGGAGAACACCAGCTGCTGAAACTCTCTCTCTCTCTTAATGTCCGCACTCGTTCTCTATCTCGCACGCCCCGTCGGGGAACGTCCGAAGTCTGGGTCTCCGACTCTTCAGGAATGTCCTTCTTGAAAAGTACGGAGTACTTTTTTTTTTTTTTTTGAGCGTTGAAGTTGTTCAATGCAGTGGATGCCTGAGGAAAATCTCCAAAGGGATGCAAACACGCGCGGGATAATCGGAAAGGGAACAAAAACTTGTGCTTGGAATTCTGCACTTGATTACTCTTCTTTTTTTTTTTTGACTTGTAAATGCGACACTTTAAAAGAATGGAAGCAAGGATTTTTCTTTACAATCGGCGTCTT
>CM070820.1:53814911-53834911 GCA_036326025.1 Chrosomus eos | reverse complement strand
CACACAAAAGCCGTAGGGAACACACTAAACTCATCATCTAATGAGAGCTGAAGCTCAGAGACAGAGTTCATCTGGACTTCATCTCCAGAAACCCTCTGGAAAGTAGAGTTAATCTCAGTTATCTCCAAATATTCACTGCTGAATTATATATTCAAACATTGTATGTAGAGAGTGAGAGGCTACTTTGTCTTTTACTGCAATTCACCTTTCGCAGGGAGTTTGATTGACAGGCGATCTGACCAATCATAATCCGCCATCCGCCATGTTTAAAGCAGTCAGTAGAGTTACTAGATTGACGTTGGTGGATTTGAACTTGAAAATTGGTGTTTACTGACGTCTTTCCACGGTTAAAACAACATACCTTCTGATGTTCATTCATGTTTATTTGATGCTATAAATGAACTAGAAGGACGAGATGATCGGTACACGAGCGGCTTTAACTGAGCGATTTGTCACGGCACATTAAAGAGCCACAAAATGGAATTTATTGTTTACATTTCTTTAAAAAATTACCAAATTTGAAAGTTAAGACTTAGTTTCATATGTAAAGTGTCCTCTCTGCTCCGCTATGTATTTCTCACTGCATGAGAACATGTGTGTGAGAGTGTATGGCTTGTTGGACATAGCAACAGTAACTAAAGGGGGCGGGTCTTTGGACAATCTGTTCGCCAACATTGCTCCTGTCTTGATCGATTGCTCCTGTCTTGATCGATTGCTCTTGTCTTGATCGATTGCTCCTGTCTTGATCGATTGCTCCTGTCTTGATCGATTGCTCCTGTCTGCCTTGCTGCTGGTCTGCGCCTGTAAGTTACGTATAGTTTTCTGTTTGAATCTATCATTCCTTGCTGTTCTTATTTGCTAAATTTAACTTAGTCATCAACATGTATTAGATATTGTCTAATATTCTATCACATTAATCTATCACGCCTATCACATTAATCGGACATCGCTAGCTTTAATCTAAATCCTTATCGCTAACACAACACGCTGTAGATAAGACGCTGTTGAGCCGTGCAGCAGGGCGACTGTGTGACCGTGAGATGCTGTAGAGCTCGTGCAGCAGGGCGACTGTGTGACCGTGAGATGCTGTAGAGCTCGTGCAGCAGGGCGACTGTGTGACTGTGAGACGCTGTAGAGCTCGTGCAGCAGGGCGACTGTGTGACCGTGAGACGCTGTAGAGCTCGTGCAGCAGGGCGACTGTGTGACCGTGAGATGCTGTAGAGCTCGTGCAGCAGGGCGACTGTGTGACCGTGAGATGCTGTAGAGCTCATGCAGCAGGGCGACTGTGTGACCGTGAGATGCTGTAGAGCCGTGCAGCAGGGCGACTGTGTGACCGTGAGACGCTGTAGAGCTCGTGCAGCAGGGCGACTGGGTGACCGTGAGATGCTGTAGAGCTCGTGCAGCAGGGCGACTGTGTGACCGTGAGATGCTGTAGAGCTCGTGCAGCAGGGCGACTGTGTGACTGTGAGACGCTGTAGAGCTCGTGCAGCAGGGTGACTGTGTGACCGTGAGATGCTGTAGAGCTCGTGCAGCAGGGCGACTGTGTGACCGTGAGATGCTGTAGAGCTCGTGCAGCAGGGCGACTGTGTGACCGTGAGATGCTGTAGAGCTCGTGCAGCAGGGCGACTGTGTGACCGTGAGATGCTGTAGAGCTCGTGCAGCAGGGCGACTGTGTGACCGTGAGACGCTGTAGAGCTCGTGCAGCAGGGCGACTGGGTGACCGTGAGATGCTGTAGAGCTCGTGCAGCAGGGCGACTGTGTGACCGTGAGACGCTGTAGAGCTCGTGCAGCAGGGCGACTGTGTGACCGTGAGACGCTGTAGAGCTCGTGCAGCAGGGCGACTGGGTGACTGTGAGACGCTGTAGAGGCGTGCAGCAGGGCGACTGTGTGACCGTGAGACGCTGTAGAGCTCGTGCAGCAGGGCGACTGTGTGACCGTGAGATGCTGTAGAGCTCATGCAGCAGGGCGACTGTGTGACCGTGAGATGCTGTAGAGCCGTGCAGCAGGGCGACTGTGTGACCGTGAGACGCTGTAGAGCTCGTGCAGCAGGGCGACTGGGTGACTGTGAGACGCTGTAGAGGCGTGCAGCAGGGCGACTGTGTGACCGTGAGACGCTGTAGAGCTCGTGCAGCAGGGCGACTGTGTGACCGTGAGACGCTGTAGAGCTCGTGCAGCAGGGCGACTGTGTGACCGTGAGACGCTGTAGAGCTCGTGCAGCAGGGCGACTGTGTGACCGTGAGACGCTGTAGAGCTCGTGCAGCAGGGCGACTGTGTGACCGTGAGACGCTGTAGAGCTCGTGCAGCAGGGCGACTGGTGGGCCGTGAGACGCTGTAGAGGCGTGCAGCAGGGCGACTGTGTGACCGTGAGACGCTGTAGAGCCGTGCAGCAGGGCGACTGTGTGACCGTGAGACGCTGTAGAGCTCGTGCAGCAGGGCGACTGGGTGACCGTGAGACGCTGTAGAGGCGTGCAGCAGGGCGACTGTGTGACCGTGAGATGCTGTAGAGCTCGTGCAGCAGGGCGACTGTGTGACCGTGAGACGCTGTAGAGCTCGTGCAGCAGGGCGACTGGGTGACCGTGAGACGCTGTAGAGCTCGTGCAGCAGGGCGACTGGGTGACCGTGAGATGCTGTAGAGCTCGTGCAGCAGGGCGACTGTGTGACCGTGAGATGCTGTAGAGCCGTGCAGCAGGGCGACTGTGTGACCGTGAGACGCTGTAGAGCTCGTGCAGCAGGGCGACTGGGTGACCGTGAGACGCTGTAGAGCTCGTGCAGCAGGGCGACTGGGTGACCGTGAGACGCTGTAGAGCCGTGCAGCAGGGCGACTGTGGTGACCGTGAGACGCTGTAGAGCTCGTGCAGCAGGGCGACTGTGTGACCGTGAGACGCTGTAGAGCTCGTGCAGCAGGGCGACTGTGTGACCGTGAGACGCTGTAGAGCTCGTGCAGCAGGGCGACTGTGTGACCGTGAGATGCTGTAGAGCCGTGCAGCAGGGCGACTGGGTGACCGTGAGACGCTGTAGAGCTCGTGCAGCAGGGCGACTGTGTGACCGTGAGACGCTGTAGAGCTCGTGCAGCAGGGCGACTGTGTGACCGTGAGACGCTGTAGAGCCGTGCAGCAGGGCGACTGGGTGACCGTGAGACGCTGTAGACCGTGCAGCAGGGCGACTGTGTGACCGTGCGTAGAGACGCTGTAGAGCGTGCGCAGGGCGACTGTGTGACCGTGAGACGCTGTAGAGCTCGTGCAGCAGGGCGACTGTGTGACCGTGAGAGCTGTATGCGTGCAGCAGGGCGACTGTGTGACCGTTGAGACGCTGTAGAGCGTGCAGCAGGGCGACTGTGTGACCGTGAGAGCTGTAGAGCGTGCAGCAGGCGACTGTGTGACCGTGAGACGCTGTAGGCCGTGCAGCAGGGCGACTGGGTGACCGTGTAGACGCTGTAGAGCTCGTGCGCAGGGCGACTGTGTGACCGTGAGACGCTGTAGAGCTCGTGCAGCAGGCGACTGTGTGACCGTGAGGCTGTAGAGCCGTGCAGCAGGGCGACTGTGTGACCGTGAGACGTGTAGAGCCGTGCAGCAGGGGACTGTGGTGACCGTGAGATGCTGTAGAGCTCGTGCAGCAGGGCGACTGTGTGACCGTGAGACGCTGTAGAGCTCGTGCAGCAGGGCGACTGGTGACCGTGAGACGCTGTAGAGTCGTGCAGCAGGGCGACTGGTGACGTGAGATGCTGTAGAGCCGTGCAGCAGGGCGACTGTGTGACCGTGAGATGCTGTAGAGCCGTGCAGCAGGGCACTGTGTGACGTGAGACGCTGTAGGCCGTGCAGCAGGGCGACTGGGTGACCGTGGACGCTGTAGAGCCGTGCAGCAGGGCGACTGGTGACGTGAGAGCTGTAGAGCCGTGCAGCAGGGCGACTGTGTGACCGTGAGAGCTGTAGAGCTCGTGCAGCAGGGCGACTGTGTGACGTGAAGCTGTAGAGCTCGTGCAGCAGGGCGACTGTGTGACCGTGAGAGCTGTAGAGCCGTGCAGCAGGGCGACTGTGGTGACCGTGAGACGCTGTAGAGCGTGCGCAGGGCGACTGTGTGACGGAGAGCTGTAAGCGTGCAGCAGGGCGATGTGTGACGTGAGACGCTGTAGAGCCGTGCAGCAGGGCGACTGTGTGACCGTGAGACGCTGTAGAGCCGTGCAGCAGGGCGACTGTGTGACCGTTGAGACGCTGTAGAGCTCGTGCAGCAGGGCGACTGTGTGACCGTGAGACGCTGTAGAGCCGTGCAGCAGGGCGACTGTGTGACCGTGAGACGCTGTAGAGCTCGTGCAGCAGGGCGACTGTGTGACCGTGAGACGCTGTAGAGCCGTGCAGCAGGGCGACTGTGTGACCGTGAGACGCTGTAGAGCTCGTGCAGCAGGGCGACTGTGTGACCGTGAGACGCTGTAGAGCTCGTGCAGCAGGGCGACTGTGTGTGACCGTGAGACGCTGTAGAGCCGTGCAGCAGGGCGACTGTGTGACCGTGAGACGCTGTAGAGCGCGTGCAAGCAGGGCGACTGTGTGACCGTGAGACGCTGTAGAGCTCGCATGCAGCAGGGCGACTGTGTGACCGTGAGACGCTGTAGAGCCGTGCAGCAGGGCGACTGTGTGACCGTGATGCTTGTAGAGCCGTTGCAGCAGGGCGACTGTGTGACCGTGAGACGCTGTAGAGCCGTGCAGCAGGGCGACTTGTGAGTGAGACGCTGTAGAGCCGTGCAGCAGGGCGACTGTGTGACCGTGAGACGCTGTAGAGCCGTGCAGCAGGGCAGATGTGAGTGAGACGCTGTGGGGTGGGCTGGCACAGAGCGGCAGCAGGGGACTGTGGACTGAGGCTGTAGAGCCGTGCAGCAGGGCGACTGTGTGACGTGAGAGCTGTAGAGCCGTGCGCAGGGCGACTGGTGACCGTGAGACGCTGTAGAGCCGTGCAGCAGGGCGACTGTGTGACCGTGAGACGCTGTAGAGCCGTGCAGCAGGGCGACTGTGTGACGTGAGACGCTGTAGAGCTGTGCAGCAGGGCGACTGTGTGACCGTGAGAGCTGTAGAGCCGTGCAGCAGGGCGACTGTGTGACCGTGAGAGCTGTAGAGCCGTGCAGCAGGGCGACTGTGTGACGTGAGACGCTGTAGAGCCGTGCAGCAGGGCGACTTGTGACGTGAGAGCTGTAGAGCCGTGCAGCAGGGCAACTGTGTGACCGTGAGACGCTGTAGAGCCTGCAGCAGGGCGACTGTGTGACCGTGAGACGCTGTAGAGCCTGACGCGAGGGACTGAGGCTGTAGACGTGAGCGCTGTGACCGTGAGCGAGGCGACTGGAGGGGACCGTGAGATGCTGTTAGAGCTGTGCAGCAGGGCGACTGTGTGACCAGTGAGACGCTGTGAGCCATGCAGCAGGGCGACTGGTGACCTGAGACGCTGTAGAGCTCGTGCAGCAGGGCGACTGTGTGACGTGAGATGCTGTAGAGCGTGCAGCAGGGGCACTGTGTGACCGTGAGACGCTGTAGAGCCTGCAGCAGGGCGATGTGTGACGTGAGACGCTGTAGAGCCGTGCAGCAGGGCGACTGTGGTGACCTGAGAGCTGTAGAGCCGTGCAGGACGTGAGACGCTGTAGAGCCTGCAGCAGGGCGACTGGTGTGACCGTGAGACGCTGTTAGAGCCGTGCAGCAGGGCGACTGTGTGACCATGAGACGCTGTAGAGCCGTGCAGCAGGCGACTGGTGACCGTGAGAGCTGTAGAGCCGTGCAGCAGGGCGACTGGTGTGACCGTGAGATGCTGTGAGCCGTGCAGCAGGGCACTGTGTGACCGTGAGACGCTGTAGAGCCGTGCAGCAGGGCGACTGTGTGACCGTGAGACGCTGTAGAGCGTGCAGCAGGGCGAACTGTGTGACCGTGAGAGCTGTAGAGCCGTGCAGCAGGGGACTGTGTGACCTGAGACGCTGTAGAGCCGTGCAGCAGGGCGACTGTGTGACCATGAGAGCTGTAGAGCTCGTGCAGCAGGGCGACTGTGTGACCGTGAGAGCTGTAAGCACGTTGCGCAGGGCGACTGTGTGACCTGAGACGCTGTAGAGCCATGCAGCAGGGCGACTGGGTGACCGTGAGACGCTGTAGAGCCATGCAGCAGGGCGACTAGGTGGACCGTGAGACGCTGTAGAGCCGTGCAGCAGGCGACTGGTGTGACCATGTGAGATGCTGTAGAGCTGTGCAGCAGGGTGACTGGGTGACCGTTGAGACGCTGTAGAGCCGTGCAGCAGGGCGACTGGGTGACCGTGAGACGCTGTAGAGCCGTGCAGCAGGGCGACTGTGTGACCGTGAGATGCTGTAGAGCCGTGCAGCAGGGCGACTGGGTGACCGTGAGACGCTGTAGAGCCGTGCAGCAGGGCGACTGGGTGACCGTGAGACGCTGTAGATCGTGCAGCAGGGCGACTGGGTGACCGTGAGATGCTGTAGAGCTCGTGCAGCAGGGTGACTGGGTGACCGTGAGACGCTGTAGAGCCGTGCAGCAGGGCGACTGTGGTGACCGTGAGACGCTGTAGAGCCGTGCAGCAGGGCGACTGTGTGACCGTGAGATGCTGTAGAGCCGTGCAGCAGGGCGATGGGTGACCGTGAGACGCTTGTAGAGCCGTGCAGCAGGGCGACTGGGTGACCGTGAGACGCTGTAGATCCGTGCAGCAGGGCGATCTGGGTGACCGTGAGACGCTGTAGAGCTGTGCAGCAGGGCGGACTGGGTGACCGTGAGACGCTGTAGAGCCATGCAGCAGGGCGGACCGTGAGACGCTGTAGAGCTCGTGCAGCAGGGCGACTGGGTGACCGTGAGACGCTGTAGAGCCGTGCAGCAGGGCGGACCATGAGACGCTGTAGAGCCATGCAGCAGGGCGACTGTGTGACCGTTGAGACGCTGTTAGAGCCATGCAGCAGGGCGACTGGGTGACCGTGAGAGCTGTAGAGCCATGCAGCAGGGCGACTAGGTGACCGTGAGAGCTGTAGAGCCGTGCAGCATGGCGACTGGGTGAACTCTGAGACGGCTGTAGAGCCGTGCTAGCAGTCGACTGTGTGACCGTGAGACGCTTGGTAGAGCGTGCAGCAGAGGCGACTGTGTGACCGTGAGACGCTGTAGAGCTCGTGCGTGCAGCAGGGCGGACTGTGTGACCGTGAGACGCTGTAGAGCCGTGCCAGCAGGGCGACTTGGTGATTGTTGAGACGCTGGTAGAGCTGTGCAGCAGGGTGACTGGGTGGACGTGAGACGCTGTAGAGCCGTGCAGCAGGGCGACCTGGGTGACCGTGTGATGTAGCGTGTAAGAGCTCGTGCATGCAGCAGGCGACTGGGGTGACCGTGAGATGCTGTAGAGCCGTGCATGCAGCAGGGTGAGGGTGAACCGTGAGACGCTGTAGGCTGTGCAGCAGGGGCGACTGGGTGGACCGTGAGAGGCTTGTAGAGAGCCGTGCAGCAGGGCGACTGGGTGACCGTGAGACGCTGTAGATCCGTGCAGCAGGGCGACTGGGTGACGTTGAGACGCTGTAGAGCTGTGTGCAGCAGGCGGCGACTGGGTGATTTTGAGACACTGTAGATCTCGTGCAGCAGGGCGACTGGGTGACCGTGAGACGCTTTAGAGCCGTGCACTGGGTGACCGTGAGATAGAGCTTAGATTCTCTACCCGAGTCCGAGCCCGACCCTACCCGACCCGCGGGCCGGGTCGGGCCGATATTTCCCGCCACTATGCTCGGGTCGGGTCGGGCCCTTGATCAAGCACGTCACGTGTCACGCGCAGCGTCTCCTCCACTCGCACGCTGTGCTGTATTGTGTAGCTTAAGTGCAACATGGAGCTTGAAGAAGTAAAGAAAAAAAATTACATAGGAGAATTAACTTTGAGCAAGTATGAAGGAAAGTCAGAGGTATGGAAATATTTTAAACTAGTCGTGGGCAGTGACAACATCTGTGTTGGCTTTGTTGAGTGAAAGTGCGGCGCGCTGCTCGCCTATGATGACAGCAAAAAAAACGTGGACTTCGACGATGAACAGACGCATGCAGGCTTGTCATGACAGAAAGGATGATAGTCAGCCTTCAATATCCTTCATTCGGATTGGATCCATTTGCGATCCATCGATTCATTCATGATTTTTACCACTTCATTATGTTTTGTCTTGTAGAAACCTTTCTTTAAAGTGAATTTCGTTTTGTATAAATTGTATCTTAATTTTAAAAACCTTTTCATTAACTGATTGCCTGGATTTAATAAACAATAAATGCAGACAATAATCATGACATGCGGGCGCCGGCGAGCCGCGGTCACAATAGCACATGAACTGGAGCATCTCATCATAAATTAAATAAATTCTCGGCATTCTTGCTTGTCACCGAATTTACAAATGCACATCTTGCTTGTTGCACGCACACAAGTCGAGATAACATTATAAATAATAATGAATCTTTAAGAATATTTGATTGAATGCTGAATGTCGTGCTTGTTCAATTTAATAAAATTTAAACTTTCATTGTGATAATTAAAATAATTGAATATTAAATATTAAGTGCACAATTTTTGCACACGTATTAATAGTATATATATATATATATATATATATATATATATATATATATATATATATATATATATATATATATATTGTTACGTGCCCACTAAATGAGTTTAAACAGGGACAACATAACACATAAAAGAAACGACACCTCAAGCGTCAAATGACAATACAAAAGTAATTTATTGTCAAAGATTTAAATAATAAACAATTGAATCACAAAGAAAGCATGGCGGCAAAATCAATAGTAAAACAAACAGAAAGAAAACCCTGCTCACAGCTGTCTTCCGGATCAAAGCTCTCTCCTGCCTCCCGTCCAAAAAGAAAGACAATGTTTCCGGTGAGTCTTCCGGGTCCGCTGACTTCTGTTCTAACTAAACCTACACTAAACAATGTGATAACCCATCACCAATACCACTAGCTTGAAACAAAAGAAAAACGGGTCGGACATGGTACATACGCGAGCGTCCCGCTAAGAACGACATAAAGGAGAAACATGAAACATGACGCTGATCATGTCGAAGCCTCTATAGAGAGGACATCCAGACGAGCGCATGAGAGCCTTCTGGAGAACGCGCGCTCTGCCGTCTGAGACGACTCAGGAGTGGAAGTGAAAGTGAGAGCGTCCGCTCGAGTGTGAGAGAGAGAGCGGATGTTGATCTCGGCGTCCTTATAGTAGTAGGCCCCGCCCACTCGCAGCTGGCGAGACATCACGTGACCTATGGGGAGAGAGACAGCGAGAAAGAACAGCACAGACAAACAGGCTGACCAACGTAACATATATACTATTAATACGTGTGCAAAAATTGTACACTTGTCAATACATTCAGCACCTTGTTAAAAAAATGATCTGGCGTCGCCCCTGGTTATAACGGCCAACGTATTAAAAATGGTCGGGTTTAAATCGGGCTCGGGCTCATAATTACAATTAATGTGTCGGGCCGGGCCGGGCTCGGACACAACGTGCACGGGCTCGGGTCGGGTCGGGCTTGATTTTTTGGGCCCGATCTAAGCTCTACCATGAGACGCTGTAGAGGCGTGCAGCAGGGGGACTGGGTGACCATGAGATGCTGTAGAGCCGTGCAGCAGGGGGACTGGGTGACCGTGAGACGCTGTAGAGCCGTGCAGCAGGCCGACTGGGTGACCGTGAGACACTGTTGAGCCGTGCAGCAGGGCGACTGGGTGACCGTGAGACGCTGTAGAGCTCGTGCAGCAGGGCGACTGTGTGACCGTGGGACACTGTTGAGCCGTGCAGCAGGGCGACTGGGTGACTGTGAGACTCTGTAGAGCCGTGCAGCAGGGTGACTGGGTGACCGTAAGACGCTGTAGAGCCATGGAGCAGGGCGACTGTGACCGTGAGACGCTCTAGAGCCGTGCAGCAGGGCCACTGCGTGACCGTGAGATGCTGTAGAGCTCGTGCAGCAGGGCGACTGGGCGACTGGGTGACCGTGAGACGCTGTAGAGCTCGTGCAGCAGGGCGACTGGGCGACTGGGTGACCGTGAGACGCTGTAGAGCCGTGCAGCAGGGCGACTGGGTGACCGTGAGACTCTGTAGAGCCGTGCAGCAGGGCGACTGGGTGACCTTGAGACGCTGTAGAGCCATGGAGCAGGGCGACTGGGTGACCGTGAGACGCTGTAGAGACGTGCAGCAGGGCGACTCGGCGACTGAGTGACCGTGAGACGCTTTAGAGCCGTGCAGCAGGGCCACTGGGTGACGGTGAGATGCTGTAGAGCCGTGCAGCAGGGCGACTGGGCGACTGGGCGACTGTGTGACCGTGAGACGCTGTAGAGCTCGTACAGCAGGGTGACTGGGTGACCGTGAGGCGCTGTAGAGCCGTGCAGCAAGGGGACTGAGTGACCGTGAGACGCTTTAGAGCCGTGCAGCAGGGCGACTGGGCGACTGGGCGACTGTGTGACCGTGAGACGCTGTAGAGCTCGTACAGCAGGGCGACTGGGTGACCGTGAGGAGCTGTAGAGCCGTGCAGCAAGGGGACTGGGCGACTGGGCGTCTGTGTGGACCGTGAGACGCTGTAAAGCTCGTACAGCAGGGCGACTGGGTGACCGTGAGATGCTGTAGAGCTCGTGCAGCAGGGCAACTGGGCGACTGGGTGACCGTGAGATGCTGTAGAGGCGTGAGCAGGGGCGACTGGGTGACTGTGAGACTCTGTACAGCCGTGCAGCAGGGCGACTGGGTGACCGTGAGACGCTGTAGAGCTCATGCAGCAGGGCGACTGGGTGACCTTGAGACGCTGTAGATCTCGTGCAGCAGGGGGACTGGGTGACCGTGAGATGCTGTAGAGCCGTGCAGCAGGGCGACTGGGTGACCGTGAGACGCTCTAGAGCTCGTACAGCAGGGGGACTGGGTGACCGTGAGATGCTGTTGAGCCACGCGCAGCAGGGGGACTGGGTGACCGTGAGACGCTGTAGAGCCGTGCAGCAGGGCAACTGGGTGACCGTGAGACGCTGTAGAGCTCGTGCAGCAGGGGGACTGGGTGACCGTGAGACGCTGTAGAGCCGCGCGCAGCAGTGGGACTGGGTGACCGTGAGACGCTGTAGAGCTCGTGCAGCAGGGTGACTGGGTGACCTTGAGACGCTGTAGAGCTCGTGCAGCAGGGTGACTGGGTGACCATGAGACGCAGTAGAGCCGTGCAGCAGGGCGACTGTGTGACCGTGAGACGCTGTAGAGCCCTGCAGCAGGGCGACTGTGTGACCGTGAGACGCTGTAGAGCCGTGCAGCAGGGCGACTGTGTGACCGTGAGATGCTGTAGAGCCGTGCAGCAGGGCGACTGTGTGACCGTGAGATGCTGTAGAGCTCGTGCAGCAGGGCGACTGTGTGACCGTGAGATGCTGTAGAGCTCGTGCAGCAGGGCGACTGTGTGACCGTGAGATGCTGTAGAGCTCATGCAGCAGGGCGACTGTGTGACCGTGAGATGCTGTAGAGGCGTGCAGCAGGGCGACTGTGTGACCGTGAGATGCTGTAGAGGCGTGCAGCAGGGCGACTGGGTGACTGTGAGATGCTGTAGAGCTCGTGCAGCAGGGCGACTGTGTGACCGTGAGATGCTGTAGAGCTCGTGCAGCAGGGCGACTGTGTGACCGTGAGATGCTGTAGAGCTCATGCAGCAGGGCGACTGTGTGACCGTGAGATGCTGTAGAGGCGTGCAGCAGGGCGACTGTGTGACCGTGAGATGCTGTAGAGGCGTGCAGCAGGGCGACTGGGTGACTGTGAGACTCTGTAGAGCCGTTGCAGCAGGGCGACTGGGTGACCTTGAGACGCTGTAGAGCCATGGAGCAGGGCGACTGGGTGACCGTGAGACGCTCTAGAGCCGTGCAGCAGGGCAACTGTGTGACTGGGTGACCGTGAGATGCTGTAGAGCTCGTGCAGCAGGGTGACTGGGTGACCGTGAGACGCTGTAGAGCCGTGCAGCAGGGCCACTGCGTGACCCTGAGATGCTGTAGAGCTCGTGCAGCAGGGCGACTGGGCGACTGGGCGACTGGGCGACTGGGTGACCGTGAGACGCTGTAGAGGCGTGCAGCAGGGCGACTGGGTGACTGTGAGACTCTGTAGAGCCGTGCAGCAGGGTGACTGGGTGACCTTGAGACGCTGTAGAGGCGTGCAGCAGGGCGACTGGGTGACTGTGAGACTCTGTAGAGCCGTGCAGCAGGGTGACTGGGTGACCTTGAGACGCTGTAGAGCCATGGAGCAGGGCGACTGGGTGACCGTGAGACGCTGTAGAGCCGTGCAGCAGGGCAACTGTGTGACTGGGTGACCGTGAGATGCTGTAGAGCTCGTGCAGCAGGGTGACTGGGTGACCATGAGACGCTGTAGAGCCGTGCAGCAGGGCGACGACTGGGCGACTGGGCGACTGGATGACCGTGAGACGCTGTAGAGGCGTGCAGCAGGGCGACTGGTTGACTGTGAGACTCTGTAGAGCCATGGAGCAGGGTGACTGGGTGACCGTGAGACGCTCTAGAGCCGTGCAGCAGGGCGACTGGGTGACTGGGTGACCGTGAGATGCTGTAGAGCTCGTGCAGCAGGGCGACTGGGCGACCTTGAGACGCTGTAGAGCCATGGAGCAGGGTGACTGGGTGACCGTGAGACGCTCTAGAGCCGTGCAGCAGGGCGACTGGGTGACTGGGTGACTGGGTGACCGTGAGATGCTGTAGAGCTCGTGCAGCAGGGCGACTGGGCGACTGGGTGACCGTGAGACGCTTGTAGAGCCGTGCAGCAGGGCGACTGGTCGACTGGTTGACCATGAGACGCTGTAGAGCTCGTGCAGCAGGGCGACTGGGTGACCGTGAGATGCTGTAGAGCTCGTGCAGCAGGGTGACTGGGTGACCGTGAGACGCTGTAGAGCCGTGCAGCAGGGCGACTGGGCGACTGGGCGACTGGATGACCGTGAGACGCTGTAGAGGCGTGCAGCAGGGCGACTGGTTGACTGTGAGACTCTGTAGAGCCATGGAGCAGGGTGACTGGGTGACCGTGAGACGCTCTAGAGCCGTGCAGCAGGGCGACTGGGTGACTGGGTGACCGTGAGATGCTGTAGAGCTCGTGCAGCAGGGCGACTGGGCGACCTTGAGACGCTATAGAGCCATGGAGCAGGGTGACTGGGTGACCGTGAGACGCTGTAGAGCTTGTGCAGCAGAGCGACTGGGTGACTGTAAGACGCTGTAGAGCCGTGCAGCAGGGCGACTGGGTGACCGTGAGACGCTGTAGAGCCATGCAGCAGGGCGACTGGGTGACCGTGAGACGCTGTAGAGCCGTGCAGCAGGGCGACTGGGTGACCGTGAGACGCTGTAGAGTAGTCTTTTGATAAATAAAGGATTGTGTAGTGTGTTTATAAATTAAGGATTGTGTAGTGTGTTAATAAATGAAGGATGGTGTAGTGTGTGTTGATAAATGAAGGATGGTGTAGTGTGTTGGTAAATGATGGATGGTGTAGTGTGTTGATAAATGAAGGATTGTGTAGTGTGTTGATAAATGAAGGATTGTGTAGTGTGTTGATAAATGAACACGATGATGTAAATACAGTAAGAGCTTTGTTTTGCAGTGTAACAGCGTCATTGATTTCATAACGAGTTTGGCAAGAGTCCAGATAAACTCGTTCTGTGTGGAAAGATTGTTCTTTGACCGCTTTCTGTATATAATTTATTCACTGAGAGAAGCCTGCTTGATATTGTCCCAGGTTAGAAAATACTTCTGTGGTGAAATGGGCAGAGCAAACTATTGGTATGCAAAGTCCTCACCTCCCCTACACAGCCTGGAACATAACACTTATCTGCCATTTTCCCTATGATCCTCGCTTGTTTCTTCACCTGCAGAACTTCCGATGATTCGGCTGCGCAGTTCCGCTTGGCATTGAACTATGTTAGTTAGGCTGGTTAGCTGAGGCTGGTTAGTTGAGGCTGGTTAGTTGAGGCTGGCTAGTTGGGCAGGTTAGTTGAGGCTGGTTAGTTGGACTGGTTAGTTGAGGCTGGTAAGTTGGGCTGGTTAGCTGAGGCTGGTTATATGGACTCTTCTCTGGGCTGGCATATGCAAATTTTTGGAGGTGTACATATTAATGATCCCGACTGTTGCGTCACAGTCGGTGTTATGTGGAGATTCACCTATTTTTCAGGGGTGTTTTTCACAAACGAGATTTAAACAAGAAGGAGAAAACAATGGTGTTTGAGACTCACTGTATGTCATGTCCATGTACTGAACTCTTGTTATTTAACTATGCCAAAATAAATTAAATTTCACATTCTAGGGTACCTTTAAACCAATGATCTGTTTGTTTTAATTTGACATCATGTGATTTAATAGAGCAGTTTTAGGCTTGCCCTTCCCAGATTCTCATAGGTGTGTGTGTGTGTGTGTGTGTGTGTGTGTGTGTGTGTGTGTGTGTGTGTGTGTGTGTGTGTGTGTGTGTGTGTGTGTGTGTGTGTGTGTGTGTGTGTGTGTGTGTGTGTGTGTGTGTTGTGTTTCTGGAGGATCTGAATGAAGAGAGGACAGTCTGGAGAGTTGACGCTCATAAGCATCTCTAATCTCATATCTAATCCGATCGGTCATGCTGAAAGTATTAGCCTGTGAAACGCATCCTGAAGGAAATGCAGGAATGAAGGATAACTCAAGGTCATCCTGAAGGAAACGCAGGTATAACTCAAGGTCATCCTGAAGGAAACACAGGCATAACTCAAGGTCATCCTGAAGGAAACACAGGCATAACTCAAGGTCATCCTGAAGGAAACACAGAGATAACTCAAGGTCATCCTGAAGGAAACGCAGGAATGAAGGATAACTTAATGTCATCCTGAAGTAAATGCAGAGATAACTCAAGGTCATCCTGAAGGAAACGCAGAGATAACTTAAGGCCATCCTGAAGGAAACACAGAGATAACTCAAGGCCATCCTGAAGGAAATGCAGAGATAACTCAAGGCCATCCTGAAGGAAAAGCAGAGATAACTCAAGGTCATCCTTAAGGAAACGCAGAGATAACTCAAGGTCATCCTGAAGGAAACGCAGGGATAACTCAAGGCCATCCTTAAGGAAACGAAAAGATAACTCAAGGTCATCCTGAAGGAAACGAAGAGATAACTCAAGGTCATCCTGAAGGAAATGCGGGGATAACTCAAGTCCATCCTGAAGGAAATGCAGAGATAACTCAAGGTCATCCTGAAGGAAACTCAGGGATAACTCAAGGTCATCCTGAAGGAAATGAAGAGATAACGCAAGGTCATCCTGAAGGAAATGCAGGGATAACTCAAGGCCATCCTGAAGGAAATGCAGAGATAACTCAAGGTCATCCTGAAGGAAACGAAGAGATAACTCAAGGCCATCCTGAAGGAAACACAGGGATAACTCAAGGCCATCCTGAAGGAAACGAAGAGATAACTCAAGGTCATCCTGAAGGAAACACAGGGATAACTCAAGGCCATCCTGAAATAAACGCAGGGATAACTCAAAGTCATCCTGAAGGAAAGGCAGAGATAACTCAAGGTCATCCTGAAGGAAACGCAGGGATAACTCAAGGCCATCCTTAAGGAAACGAAGAGATAACTCAAGGTCATCCTGAAGGAAACGAAGAGATAACTCTAGGTCATCCTGAAGGAAACGCAGGGATAACTCAAGGCATCCTTAAGGAAACGAAGAGATAACTCAAGGTCATCCTGAAGGAAACGAAGAGATAACTCTAGGTCATCCTGAAGGAAATGCAGGGATAACTCAAGGCCATCCTGAAGGAAATGCAGAGATAACTCAAGGTCATCCTGAAGAAAATGCAAGAGATAACTCAAGGTCATCCTGAAGGAAACGCAGGGATAACTCAAGGTCATCCTGAAGGAAAAGCAGAGATAACTCAAGGCCATCCTGAAGGAAACGCATGATGATAACTCAAGGTCATCCTGAAGGAAAAGCAGAGATAACTCAAGGTCATCCTTAAGGAAACGCAGAGATAACTCAAGGTCATCCTGAAGGAAACGCAGGGATAACTCAAGGCCATCCTGAAGGAAACGAAGAGATAACTCAAGGTCATCCTGAAGGAAACGCAGAGATAACTTAAGGCCATCCTGAAGGAAACACAGGATAACTCAAGGCCATCCTGAAGGAAATGCAGAGATAACTCAAGGTCATCCTGAAGGAAAAGCAGAGATAACTCAAGGTCATCCTTAAGGAAACGCAGAGATAACTCAAGGTCATCCTGAAGGAAACGCAGGGATAACTCAAGGCCATCCTTAAGGAAACGAAAAGATAACTCAAGGTCATCCTGAAGGAAACGAAGAGATAACTCAAGGTCATCCTGAAGGAAATGCAGGGATAACTCAAGTCCATCCTGAAGGAAATGCAGAGATAACTCAAGGTCATCCTGAAGGAAACTCAGGGATAACTCAAGGTCATCCTGAAGGAAATGAAGAGATAACGCAAGGTCATCCTGAAGGAAATGCAGGGATAACTCAAGGCCATCCTGAAGGAAATGCAGAGATAACTCAAGGTCATCCTGAAGGAAACGAAGAGATAACTCAAGGCCATCCTGAAGGAAACACAGGGATAACTCAAGGCCATTCTGAAGGAAACGAAGAGATAACTCAAGGCCATCCTGAAGGAAACACAGGGATAACTCAAGGCCATCCTGAAAGAAACGCAGGGATAACTCAAGGTCATCCTGAAGGAAAGGCAGAGATAACTCAAGGTCATCCTGAAGGAAACGCAGGGATAACTCAAGGCCATCCTTAAGGAAACGAAGAGAGATAACTCAAGGTCATCCTGAAGGAAACGAAGAGATAACTCTAGGTCATCCTGAAGGAAACGCAGGGATAACTCAAGGCCATCCTTAAGGAAACGAAGAGATAACTCAAGGTCATCCTGAAGGAAACGAAGAGATAACTCTAGGTCATCCTGAAGGAAATGCAGGGATAACTCAAGGCCATCCTGAAGGAAATGCAGAGATAACTCAAGGTCATCCTGAAGAAAATGCAGAGATAACTCAAGGTCATCCTGAAGGAAACACAGGGATAACTCAAGGCCATCCTGAAAGAAACGCAGGGATAACTCAAGGTCATCCTGAAGGAAAGGCAGAGATAACTCAAGGTCATCCTGAAGGAAATGCAGGGATAACTCAAGGCCATCCTTAAGGAAACGAAGAGATAACTCAAGGTCATCCTGAAGGAAACGAAGAGATAACTCTAGGTCATCCTGAAGGAAACGCAGGGATAACTCAAGGCCATCCTTAAGGAAACGAAGAGATAACTCAAGGTCATCCTGAAGGAAACGAAGAGATAACTCAAGGCCATCCTGAAGGAAATGCAGAGATAACTCAAGGTCATCCTGAAGGAAACGCAGAGATAACTCAAGGTCATCCTGAAGGAAATGCAGAGATAACTCAAGGTCATCCTGAAGGAAACAGCAGGGATAACTCAAGGTCATCCTGAAGGAAAGCAGAGATAACTCAAGGTCATCCTGAAGGAAACGCAGGATAACTCAAGGTCATCTGAAGGAAACGCAGAGATAACTCAAGGTCATCCTGAAGGAAACGCAGGAGATAACTCAAGGTCATCCTGAAGGAAACGCAGGGATAACTCAAGGCCATCCTGAAGGAAACGAAGAGATAACTCAAGGTCATCCTGAAGGAAACGCAGGGAATAACTCAAGGTCATCCTAAGGGAAAGCAGGAAGAGATAACTTAATGTCATCCTGAAGGAAATGCAGAGATAACTCAAGGTCATCCTGAAGGAAACGCAGAGATAACTTAAGGCCATCCTGAAGGAAACGCAAGAGATAACTCAAGGTCATCCTGAAGGAAAACAGGGATAACTCAAGGTCATCCTGAAGGAAACACAGGGATAACTCAAGGCCATCCTGAAGGAAATGCAGAGATAACTCAAGGTCATCCTGAAGGAAACGCAGAGATAACTCAAGGCACCCTGAAGGATAGCAGGAGATAACTCAAGGCCATCCGAAGGAAACACAGGGATAACTCAAGGCCATCCTGAAGGAAACGCAGGGATAACGCAAGGTCATCCTGAAGGAAAATGCAGGGATAACTCAAGGTCATTCTGAAGGAAACGCAGAGATAACTCAAGGTCATCCTGAAGGAAACGCAGGGATAACTCAAGGTCATCCTTAAGGAAATGCAGAGATAACTCAAGGCCCATCCTGAAGGAAACGAAGAGATAACTCAAGGTCATCCTGAAGAAAATGCAGGGATAACTCAAGGCCATCCTGAAGGAAATGCAGAGATAACTCAAGGTCATCCTGAAGGAAAGCAGGATAACTCAAGGTCCAGAATGGATAACAGGTCTGAAGGAAACAGAGATAACTCAAGGTCATCCTGAAGGAAAGCAGGGATAACTCAAGGCCATCCTGAAGGAAACTCAGGGATAACTCAAGGCCATCCTGAAGGAAATGCAGAGATAACTCAAGGTCATCCTGAGGAAAGCAGGATAATCAAGGCATCTTAAGAACGCAGGGATAACTCAAGGCCATCCTGAAGGAAACGCAGGATAACTCAAGGCCATCTGAGGAACGCAGAGATAATCAAGGTATCCTGAAGGAAACTCAGGATAACTCAAGGCATCCTGAAGAAACGCAGAGATAACTCAGTCTCTGAGAAAAATACTAAGGTATCCTGAAGGAAAAGCAGAGATAACTCAAGGCCATCTGAGAAACGCAGAGATAACTCAAGGTCATCCTGAAGGAAAGCAGAGTAATCAGGTCATCTAGAAACACAATATCAGGTCATCCTGAGGAAAGCAGAGATATCAAGGCCATCCTGAAGGAAATCATGGATAACTCAAGGCCATCCTGAAGGAAAGGCAGGGGATAACTCAAGGCCATCCTGAAGGAAACGCAGGGATAACTCAAGGCATCCGAAGGAAAGCAGAGATAACTCAAGGTCATCTGAAGGAAACGCAGAGATAACTCAGGTCATCCTGAAGGAAGGCAGAGATACTCAAGGCCATCCTGAGGAAATCAGGGATAATCAAGGTCATCCTGAAGGAAAGGCAGGGATAACTCAAGGCATCCTGAAGGAAAGCAGAGATAACTCAAGGCCATCCTGAAGGAAACGCAGGGATAACTCAAGGCCATCCCGAAGGAAAGCAGAGATAACTCAAGGTCATCCTGAAGGAAAGCAGAGAATCAAGTATGAAGGAACAGAGATAACTCAAGGCATCCTGAAGGAAAGCAGGATAACTCAAGGCCATCCTGAAGGAAACGCAGAGATAACTCAAGGTCATCCTGAAGGAAAAGCAGAGATAACTCAAGGTCATCCTGAAGGAAACACAGAGATAACTCAAGGTCATCCTGAAGGAAAAGCAAGAGATAACTCAAGGCCATCCTGAAGGAAAAGCAGAGATAACTCAAGGTCATCCTGAAGGAAAGAAGAGATAACTCAAGGCATCCTGAAGGAAAGAGAGATAACTCAAGTCATCCTGAAGGAAACGAAGAGACAACTCAAGGTATCCTGAAGAAAGCAGAGAAACAAGGTATGAAGGAAACGCAGAGATAACTCAAGGTCATCCTGAAGGAAACGAAGAGATAACTCAAGGTCATCCTGAAGGAAACGCAGAGATAACTCAAGGTCATCCTGAAGGAAACGCAGAGATAACTCAAGGTCATCCTGAAAGAAACGCAGGGATAACTCAAGGCCATCCTGAAGGAAACGCAGAGATAACTCAAGGTCATCCTGAAGGAAACGCAGAGATAACTCAAGGCCATCTTGAAGGAAACGCAGAGATAACTCAAGGTCATCCTGAAGGAAACGCAGAGATAACTCAAGGTCATCCTGAAGGAAACGAAGAGATAACTCAAGGTCATCCTGAAGGAAACGCAGAGATAACTCAAGGTCATCCTGAAGGAAACGCAGGGATAACTCAAGGTCATCCTGAAGGAAACGCAGAGATATC
This sequence comes from Chrosomus eos, assembly GCA_036326025.1. Lineage (NCBI taxonomy): Eukaryota > Metazoa > Chordata > Actinopteri > Cypriniformes > Leuciscidae > Chrosomus > Chrosomus eos. Next base: position 53,814,991 of record CM070820.1, on the reverse strand, counting down.
TCAAGGCCATCTTGAAGGAAACGCAGAGATAACTCAAGGTCATCCTGAAGGAAACGCAGAGATAACTCAAGGTCATCCTG
>CM070820.1:53797411-53809911 GCA_036326025.1 Chrosomus eos | reverse complement strand
ACCAACTGACACTGAACGACTGACACTGACGACCTGAGACTGACGACTGACACTGAGACTGAGCTGACTGACTGACATGACTGACGACTGAGACTGAGACTGAGACTGAACTGAGACTGACACTGAGGACACTGGACATGACACTGACACTGACACTGACCTGAACTGAACTGACAGACTGAGACTGAACTGAGACTGACGATGACTGAGACTGACACTGACACTGAGACTGACTGAGACTGAGACTGAGACTGAACTGAGACTGACACTGACACTGACACTGACACTGAGACTGACACTGAACTGAACTGAGACTGACACTGAGACTGGATGACACTGAGACTGACTGAACTGAGACTGACACTGACACTGACACTGAACTGACACTGAGACTGAGACTGACGATGAGACTGAACTGACACTGAAGACTGAGACTGAGACTGACACTGAGACTGAACTGAGACTGAGATCGACTGACATGACACTGACACTACTGACACTGAGACTGAGACAGAACTGAACTGACACTGAGACTGCACTGAGACTGACGACTGACAGACACTGACACGAGACACACTGACTGACATGACCTGACACTGACACTGAGACTGACACTGAGACTGAGACTGACATGACACACTGAGACTGAGACACTGACATGACACTGACACTGACATGACTGACATGAGACGAACTGAGACTGAACGACTGACACGAGACTGAACTGAGACTGACACTGACACTGAACTGAACTCGATGACACTGAGACTGAACTGACGACTGACATGACAGACTGACACTGACACTGAGACTGAGACTGACTGAGCTGACACTGACACTGAACGACTGACACTGAGACTGACACTGACACTGACACTGACACTGAGACTGACGACTGACATGACACTGAACTACTGAGACTGACTGAGACTGAACTGACCACTGAACTGACACTGAACTGAACTGGACACTGACGACTGAGACTGAGACTGACACTGAGCACTGTGACTGACACTGACATGACACTGACGACTGACACTGAGCTGACTGAACGACTGAGTGACTGAGACTGACGACTGAGACTGAATGAGACTGACACTGACTGACATGACACTGACATGACACTGACACTGAGCTGACCTGAACTGAGACTGAACAGACTGACACTGACTGACACTGAACTGACACTGACACTGAGACTGACACTGAACTGACACTGAACTGAACTGAGACTGAACTGACACTGACACTGACATGACACTGAACTGACACTGAGACTGAACTGAGACTGACGATGACACTGACACTGACACTGAGACTGAGACTGAGACTGACACTGACACTGAGACTGACACTGACACTGACACTGAGACTGACCTGACGAGACTGAGACGGAGACTGAGACTGAACTGAGAACTGAGACACTGAGACTGACACTGACGACTGAACTGAGACACTGACACTGACACTGACACTGAGACGACTGACACTGACACTGAGACACTGACTGAGCTGACACTGAGACATGACATGACCGCTGACTGACTGAACTGACACTGACACTGACAGACTGAGAGACACTGACACTGAACTGAGACTGACACTGACAGACTGAACTGAGACTGAGACTGACACTGACACTGACACTGAGACTGACACTGACTGACACTGAACAACTGAACTGACACTGCTGAACTGACACTGAGACTGACACTGAGACTGAACTGATGACTGAACTGACGACATGACGTGACTGACACTGACACTGACACTGACACTGACACTGAGACTGAGACTGAACTGAGACTGAACTGACTGAGACTGAACTGACACTGACACTGACACTGACGACACTGAACTGAACTGAGACTGACACTGACACTGAACTAGAGACTGAACTGACACTGACACTGACACTGACACTGACTGACTGAGACTGAGACTGAGACTGAACTGAGACTGACACTGAACTGACACTGAGACTGAGACTGACACTGACACTGAATGACTGAAGATGACACTGAGACTGAACTGAGACTGATGACACTGACACTGACACTGGACTGAGACTGACTGAGCTGAGACTGAGACTGAACTAGAGAGCTGAACTGGACTGACATGAGACTGACTGAGACTGAGACTGAACTGACAAACTGACTGACACTGACAACTGAGACATGAACTGACGACTGAGACTGAACTGACTGACACTGACCTGAGACTGAGACCACTGACACTGACACGACACTAGTGACACTGACACGAGACTGACACAGCTGAGACTGAGACTGAGACTGAACTGACACTGAGACTGACCTGAGACTGACACTGACACTGAGACTGGAGACTGACACTGACACTGAATGACTGACCTGACACTGACACTGATGACTGAGACTGAGACTGAGACTGACACTGAGACTGATGACACTGACACTGAGGAGACTGAGGACTGACACTGACACTGAACACTGACACTGAACTGAGAGACTGACACTGACACTGACACTGACACTGAGCTGAGACTGAGACTGAGACTGAGACTGACACTGACACTGAACTGACACTGAACTGACACTGAGACTGAATGACAGAGACTGACACTGAGACTGGGCTGACACTGACACTGACACTGACACTGATTAACACAACACGCTAGTATCTCGCTAGCCTGTTAGTGCTAACGCGCCACCCGTGCGCTCAGTTATTTATTTATTTTTCTTGTGCGCGCCCGCGCATCTGAGTTCATTAAAAGCCCTGGTGAGTAAGAATCAGTCAACAAACAAGGTGAGTAATGTCTTGTCCTGTTATTGTCACCTGCACCTCATGCCATATGTTGACTATAGCCTTCCCCGTCGGCAATATAGGGTTTATATGTGATAAATGCAAGGAGACAGTCAGGCTGACAGAGAAGATTTCAGAATTAGAGACACGCATCCAAACTTTAATTGAGGATAGTAAGTGTGCTCGAGCCTTAGATACTTCTTTGGATGCGCCTAGCATAGTGAACCATTTACATGATTCAGTTCCGGCTTTATTGCCTGTGCAGCCAGGCAGATGGGTGACTGTGAGAGATCGCTCTAGTCGCGGATCAAAGACCACACTTCTGTTCCGATTACCATAACAAATCGATTTGCCCCTCTCAGTGAAACACCCACTGAGAATGCTGTTGATTGTGCCCTGGTAATTGGCGATTCTATTACACGGAACGTGAAAATAGAGACATCAGCCACCATAGTCACATGTTTGCCGGGAGCCAGAGCGCCTGACATCAAAGCAAATTTAAAAGTGCTGGCTAATGCTAATCGTAAATTCTCTAAGATTGTTATTCACTTCGGCACTAATGATGTTCGACTTCGCCAGTCGGAGAGCACCAAAATTAATATTAAAGAGGTGTTTGAACTCGCAAGTACGATGTCAGGCACTGTAATTTGCTCTGGCCCTCTTCCTGTTCGAAGGAGTGATGAGATAGTTAGTAGATTGTGTTCACTCAATGGCTGGTTGTCTAAGTGGTGTCCGCAAAATAATATAGAATTCATAGACAATTGGAAAAGTTTTTGGGGCAAACCTGACCTGTTGAAAAGAGATGGTATTCATCCCTCCTGGGATGGTGCTGCTCTTCTCTCTAGTAATTTGGCTCATAGTCTTAGAGATAAAACACCAAGGTCAGATAAATCTCATCACATAGAGACTCTTTCACCTAGATATCATCATATAGAAACTGTGTCCAAACCTTTCTAAGGTTAAAAATTTAATTGATGTTCAACAAATAAAAAACAAATATAATACAGATGAGCAAATGATAAAGCTTGGGTTGCAGAATATTCGATCCCTTACTTCAAAAGCGCTCATAGTTAATGATATGATTTCAGATTATAACCTAGATGTGCTGTGTTTGACAGAAACCTGGCTAAAACCAAACGATTACATTACTTTAAATGAGTCCACCCCGCTAGATTACTGTTATAAACATGAGCCTCGTCCGAAAGGCAAAGGGGAGGTGTTGCTGTAATTTATAGTAATATTTTAAAAACCAATAAGAAATCTTGTTTTAAATATACTTCTTTTGAAGTGTTGGTGCTTAATGTAAATATATATAGTGTAAACGATAAATCACGTTTGAGAATTCTGCTGGCTAATGTATACAGGCCACCAGGGCACCAAAAAGATTTTATCAAAGAATTTGCTGACTTTCTATCAGAATTAGTATTGGCTGCAGATAAAGGCCTAATTGTTGGTGATTTTAATATACATGTAGATAATGAAAAATATGCATTGGGATTGGCATTTAAAGACATTGTAAACTCTATTGGAGTTAGGCAACACGTGTCAGGATCTACTCATTGTCGTAATCATACTCTTGATCTAATACTATCACATGGAATAGATGTTGATGCCATTGAAATTCTGCAGCAGAGCGACGACATCTCCGATCATTATCTAGTCTCGTGTAAATTACATTTAGCCAAGGCTGCAATGCCGACTCCGTGTTATAAATATTTTAGACCTATCACTTCTGCCACTAAAGATTGCTTTATCAATAATCTTCCTAATCAGTTTCATCATCTCAGCATCCCGGATAGCTTAGAAGAACTTGATATTGCAACAGAAACGTTTAACTCTCTCTTTTCCAGCACTTTAGACACAGTTGCTCCGCTGCGCTTAAAGAAGATTAAAGAAAATAGTCCAACACCGTGGTACAACGAGCACACCCGGGCCCTTAAGAGAGCAGCCAGAAAAATGGAGCGAAACTGGAAGAAAACAAAACTAGAGGTATTTCGGATTGCATGGAAGGAGAGCTCGATTGCTTACAGAGAGGCTTTAAAAGCTGCTAGAACTGCTTATTTTTCAAACCTATTAGAAGAAAATAAACATAATCCTAGGTATTTATTTGAAACAGTGGCTAAACTAACGAAAAAGAAAGCTTCAAGCTCAGATGTTTCCAAGAAATACACAGCAGTAATGACTTTATGAACTTCTTCACTTACAAGATCGATAATATCAGGGACAAAATTATAACTATGCAACCGTCTACTACAGTATCGCATCAGACAGTGCAGTGTAGTCTTCATGATTAAAAACTTGATTCATTTGTTGCTATAGGAGAGGAAGAATTTTGCAAACTCGTTAAATCATCTAAATCAACAACATGTATGTTAGACCCTATACCGACTAAACTACTGAAAGAGATGCTTCCAGAGGTCATAGATCCTCTTCTCAATATCATTGATTCATCTTTGTCTCTAGGATACGTACCAAAAACCTTTAAGCTGGCTATGATTAAACCACTTGTTAAAAAACCGCAACTTGATCATACAGAATTAGTCAATTACAGGCCGATCTCGAATCTACCTTTTCTGTCAAAGATATTAGAAAAAGCAGTATCCTCACAACTGTGTTCCTTTTTAGAAAGAAATAATATATGCGAGGATTTTCAATCAGGATTTAGACCGTACCATAGTACTGAGACTGCTCTCATTAGAGTCACAAATGATTTGCTCTTATCATCCGATCGTGGTTGTATCTCTCTATTAGTGTTACTCGATCTTAGTGCGGCATTTGATACTATCGACCACAACATTCTTTTAAACAGACTAGAAATCTATGTTGGCATTAGTGGAATTGCACTAGCATGGTTTAAATCATACTTATCTGACCGTTATCAGTTTGTTGCAGTAAATGAAGAGATGTCTTATCGATCACAAGTTCAGTATGGCGTACCACAAGGCTCAGTACTAGGACCGCTGCTCTTCACTCTGTACATGCTACCATTAGGAGATATCATTAGGCTTTAGCATTAGCTTTCACTGTTATGCTGATGATACTCAGCTGTATATTTCTTCAAAACCTAACGAAACTTACCAATTAAAAAAGATGGCGGCACGCAGCTCAGCACGCTGCTCAGCTCTGGCTTTGTTGGTGTTTCACCACATTAATTTATCATACTAATTGCACTTTGAAAACAACTTAAGCAAGTATGGGGGGGGCCACGATTGCACAGATGAAAAGAGTGGAAGAACAATTGGAATTGATCAACTTAACGCTGAGAAACGTAGCTAAACAGGAAAACTTGACAGCATTTAATGAGAAACTGTCAGCTGATATTCAGTCGCTTAAGTTGCTACTGACGAAGAAAGATGAGAAAATTGCCATGCTGGAGAAACGAATCGACGATCTTGAACAGCACACGAGAATGAACGACCTTATTATAACTGGCTTGGAAACGAAACACCGTACCTATGCGAGGGTGGTGGATCCAGTGGAAGGAGCCCTCGATGCTAGTGCATCGGAGACAGAGACCCTATCTTTGGAACAGCAGGTTGTCTCATTCTTAAAGAGCAAAGATATTGAAGTACAGAGTGAGGACTTTTCTGCCTGTCACTTGTTGCCTAGGAAGCGTCACTCTACGATTCCTGGGCCTCCTGCCATCATTGTGCGCTTTGTGAACCATAAACGCAAAGTCGCGCTGTTGGGTCAAGGGGGGAAATTGAAGGGCACGAAAGTCTACCTCAACGAATATCTCACAAAGAAGAACGCCGATATTGCTAAGGACGCCAGATTGCTACGTAAAAATGGAAAAATTCAGTCGACATGGACCCGGAACTGCAAAGTGTGGATCAAGACGAATGGATTACGACCAGAGGATGTGAAGGTTTTGGCGATACGGGAATCAAATCAGCTGGATGAATATAAATGAATCACCTCAGTCTCAAGAACTCCTGTTTCCACTGCTGCCGATGGATTGTTCGGGTTTTCCAAGTGAAAGGATTAATCCTGAATTGTTGGTGGAACGTGAGTCCTTTTGGTGTGATGTCGTTCTTATAAGGTACCATCTTTCCTTACTATGTCAACAATTGACTCTAGTTTCATAACAAGTGACTGGAATCACGAAGCACCTTCAATAGATTCACGGACTTTGAACCCATTTGAGCAGAACATGGACAACAACTTTCGAATTTATGAAACCTTTTTTAATCCCGATTCAATAATAATTATTTGAACTCTGCTAACTTGACGTGTGAATATTATACCGAACAGCAATTTAATTTTTTGTCTTGCTTGTCTCCTACATATTCTGACCAAACTTCGTTTTCCACGATTCATGTGAATGCATGTAGTTTCAGAGAAAACTTTGATCACTTTAAAACCTTCTTATCTACCTTGTCACACTCTTTCTCAGCTTTAGCATTTACGGAAACATGGCTCCATAATGATATATCACATCTCTATAATCTATCACACTATAATGCTATTCACTCTTGTAGAGAAAAGAAAAGAGGAGGAGGAGTCTCTCTGTACGTGTCTGATTCATTTAATTATATTCTCAGAAAGGATTTAAGTAACGACTTCAACTTAGCATTAGTAGAATCTTTATTTATTGAAATTCCTTCATATTTTTTATTTAAAGGGAAAAGCATTGTGATTGGATGTATTTATAGACCACCGGCTACAGATATAAATGCTTTCCTTGATGCACTTTAGATATTATTTCAAAGGAACATAAGCTCTGTCTGTTACACGGTGACTTCAATTTGAATATCCTACATGCTGATCTCACTACTACACATGATTTTCTTAACACCCTGTATTCTGTAAATTTTTACCCTTTAATTACAAAACCTACTAGAGTTACTTCACATTCAGCCTCTCTTATATATAATATTTTGTTCAACTCATGTGACTATAAAGTGTCAGCAGGGCTGTTATGGTGTGACGTGTCTGACCATTTTCCAGTCTTTCAAATAATACACTCAGTTTTTGAAGCTTGTATTACTAATAATTTGCATGTAATTGCACCTCTCTAATCTTGATCACCCAACTACGCTGGAGGTCCGAGATATTATTTTTTCTTTAAAAAATGGTATTAAGAGTATCCTACTCAAGGAGACCATTGATCATATTATTCAACCTCTTACTTATGTTATCTCTTTATCATTTCAATCTGGAATTATTCCCCAAGCTCTTAAAATTGCAAAAGTCATTCCCATTTTTAAATCTGGTGATATAAAGGTGTTTAGTAATTATCGTCCCATATCCATTCTGCCCTGTATCTCTAAAATATTTGAGAAACTCGTCTACGAACGATTAAATAAACATTTAATTGTTAATAACATCATATATAAACACCAATATGGGTTTCGGAAAAAATATTCAACAGAACATGCATTAATACAGCTTGTAAATTATATATATAATGCTCTTGATGATAAAAAATTAGCTCTCTGTGTTTTTCTTGATTTAAGTAAGGCTTTCGATACTGTTTCACATGATATTTTGATTTCTAAGCTTAATAGATATGGTGTGGTTCCGCAATTACTTTATTAATAGAGAACAATTTGTTTATTACAATGGTTTCTTTTCTAAAACTTCTAAAATTTCATTTGGGGTTCCTCAGGGTTCTATTTTGGGTCCTTTATTGTTTCTAATTTATATTAATGATTTATTCCTTTGTTGTAAATATTGTCAACCCATATTATTTGCAGATGACACCAATCTCATTGCAGTGCACGAGGATTTTGTCACCTTGATACAACATGTTAATGACGAGTTAAAAATATTATCAAATTGGTTTCGAACTAACAAGCTAACTCTTAATGTTAAAAAATGTAACTTTATGATATTTCACAATATTAATAAATTTTACCCTAAAGAACTTGATTGTCTAGAAATTGATGGAGCTCCAGTTGTTCAAGTGGCTTCTACAAAATTTCTCGGTGTCCTGATTGATGAAGGTTTGACTTGGTCCAAACATGTTGATCTAGTTTGTACAAGATCCTCAAAAATGTTAAATATTCTAAGAATTGTTTTACCTTCAATTCATTCATCTGCTCATCTAACGCTTTACTATAACTTTTTATTCCCCTTAATGAATTATTGCAACATTGTCTGGGGTTCTACTTTTCCCACTTATCTTGCAAAAATTTCTAAAATCCAAAAGAAATTCTTGCGGATGATTTCCTACTCGTCTAAATATGCTCCTTCGGCACCGCTATTTCTTAGATTCAAGATTTTACCAATTGAGAAAGTCAATGTTTACTTATCATGTATATTTATTCATAAGTTTATCTATAAGAGAGAAGACCTTCCACCAACATTACAACACTTTTTCACTTTTATTTCAGATACTCATATCCATCAAACAAGGCATAGTGAAATAAATCTTGTTCTACCGTTCTCTAGAACTTCAGGCTTTAAAACTGACCTCAGCTTTAGGGGTCCCCAATTATGGAGTAAATTAAGTTTGTCCCTAAGATCTATGTCTTCTTTGATTGTCTTTAAAAAACAGTTGAAAGAACTTTTGATTTTACTATGACAGCATTGTTTATAGTTTCAACATATACTTCATATGCTGCTCTTCACTTTTGATCCTCCTTTACCATCACCCTACAACATCTGTAACCTTAAGTTAAAAGGATAATCAGGCTTCTGATAATGTTTTTCCCCTCTTTATTATTCAACTTATTTGTCTATTTTGTTTTTTTTTTTATTTTGTTTTGTTGTTTACTCATGTATGTGGAGTGGAACTCCGTATAAACCCAGTGGGTTTCGTTCCCCTCCTTGTGCTGTATCTTTGTGATATTCGTGCAGAAAAAAAAAAAAAAAAAAAAAATCACAAAATTAACGGAATGCATAGCTGATATAAAAAATTGGATGACCAGTAATTTCCTACTACTAAATTCTGAAAAAACAGAGATTCTAATTATTGGACAAAAAACTTCCTCACCTAATAACCTAGATACAACACTTGATGGCTGCTCTGTTAAGTCTTCGTCGTCAGTCAGGAACCTGGGTGTGCTCTTTGATACCAATCTTTCATTTGAAAGTCACGTATCTAGTATCTGTAAAACCGCATTTTTCCATCTTAAAAATATATCTAAATTACGTCATATGCTCTCACGGACAAATGCGGAACAATTAGTTCATGCGTTCATGACCTCAAGGCTAGATTATTGTAATGCTTAGCTTAATAAACAAACTACAGCTGGTCCAAAACGCAGCCGCTAGAGTTCTTACCAGAACCAGGAAGTATGACCATATTAGCCCGGTTCTGTCAACACTGCATTGGCTGCCTATTAAACATCGTATAAATTTTTAAATATTGCTGATTACTTACAAAACACTAAATGGTTTAGCTCCAGTACTTGAGCAAGCTCTTAACGCATTATAGTCCTGCACGTCTACTGCGATCTCAAAATTCTGGCCAGTTGATAATACCTAGAATATCTAAATCGACTGCTGGCGGTAGATCCTTTTCCTATTTAGCACCAAAACTCTGGAACAATCTTCCTACCATTGTCCGGGAAGCAGACACAGTCTGTCAGTTTAAATCTAGACTAAAAACACATCTCTTTGACCTAGCATTCACATAATACATTATCGACTTCTATAATTAAATGTTAGGCTGCATAGATTAGGTCAGCCTGAACCGGTAACACTTTCCTTAAATCCTGATGTACTCGTTACATCATAAGAAGAATGGCATCTACGCTAATTTAGTGTCTTTGTTTATCCCGAGGTTTTCCTGCACCCTGCCGGATCCCGGCCGTTTCCAGATCTGACGAAGGACCTTCGCCTGGACCCGATGACAATGCAGTGCTGAAGTGCCAACTAGCCTCTCCTATGGAGGACCCCTAATCCACTCTACAGATAAAGCGCTATGAAATTACGGTTTCGCGTCCCTACGCCGAATTGATAAAATAAAATTCTGCGTCAAATTTATAGGCAAGACAAGTAGTTTGTTTAGGCATGGTTTGTAGCGAATTACGAACCTGCGCACACATATATTCAAACGCACATAACTATAGAATCAATTAACATATTCAAGAACCGCTATAAAACCAAACCATTATTTGTTACCTTAAATTATATGTTTGTCTCTGTAAAGCTGCTTTGAAACAATCTACATTGTTAAAAGCGCTATATAAATGAGGATGACTTGACTTGACTTGACTGACACTGACACTGACACTGACACTGACACTGACACTGACACTGACACTGAGACAGACTGAGACTGACACTGACACTGACACTGAGACAGACTGACACTGACACTGACACTGACACTGACACTGACACTGAGACTGACACTGACACTGAGACTGAGACTGACACTGACACTGACACTGAGACACACTGAGACTGACACTGACACTGAGACAGACTGAGACTGACACCGACACTGACACTGACACTGACACTGACACTGACACTGACACTGACACTGACACTGAGACTGAGACTGAGACTGACACTGAAACTGAGACTGACACTGAGACACACTGAGACTGAGACTGACACTGACACTGAGACACACTGAGACTGACACTGACACTGAGACAGACTGAGACTGACACTGACACTGACACTGAGACACACTGAGAGTGACACTGACACTGAGACAGACTGAGACTGACACTGACACTGACACTGACACTGACACTGACACTGAGACTGAGACTGAGACTGAGACTGAGACTGACACTGACACTGACACTGACACTGACACTGACACACACTGAGACTGACACTGACACTGACACTGACACTGAGACTGACTGAGACTGACACTGACACTGACACTGACACTGACACTGAGACTGACACTGACACTGACACTGAGACTGACACAGAGACAGAGACTGAGACTGAGACTGAGACTGATCTGAGACTGACACTGACACTGACACTGAGACTGAGACTGAGACAGAGCTTGAGACTGACATTGAGACTGACACTGAGCTGAGACTGACACTGAGCTGAGACTGAGACTCATCTAAGACTGATCTGAGACTGAGACAGAGCTTGAGACTGACACTGAGACTGACACTGAGCTGAGACTGAGACTCATCTAAGACTGATCTGAGACTGACACTGATCTGACACTGACACTGATCTGAGACTGACACTGACACTGATCTGACACTGACACTGAGCTGAGACTGAGCTGAAACTGAGACTGAGACTGAGACTGAGACTAAGCTTGAGACTGACACTGACACTGAGCTGAGACTGAGCTGAAACTGAGACTGAGACTGAGCTTGAGACTGAGCTTGAGACTGACACTGATCTGAGACTGATGCTGGGCGTACACCTAAAGACTTTAAAAAGATTTAGAAAAGACTTTATAAGATTATCAGCTCACATCTAAAGACTTGGGTTCACAGTTTTTAGTCTACACACACACACACACACACACACACACACACACACACACACACACACACACACACACACACACACACACACACACACTGACAGTAATAGCTGCCGTTTGAACGCGTTATCTGCTGTAATTCCTGGTGTAGGTGGGTATTACTGTAATTAGATGTCAATAGAGACATGCATGTTTGAGACACTGAAACACACCGGTGATGAGAAGCCAAGCGTCCTCGTTTCCACACTCTGATTTAAACCATGTGGATTTGGAGACTTTGTACATTTTTAGTTCAGATTAAAAACGGTAAGTACTTGGAAAGGAACCGGTTTTCTGAGCGTGT
>CM070820.1:53654911-53792411 GCA_036326025.1 Chrosomus eos | reverse complement strand
TCATCACTCTTCATCACTGATTTCTCATTCATCATCACTCCTCATCACTGATGTCTCACTCATCATCACTCCTCATCACTGATGTCTCACTCATCATCACTCCTCATTACTGATGTCTCACTCCTCATCACTGATGTCTCTCACTCATCATCACTCCTCATCACTGATGTCTCACTCCTCATCACTGATGTCTCTCACTCATCATCACTCTTCATCACTGATTTCTCATTCATCATCACTCCTCATCACTGATGTCTCACTCATCATCACTCCTCATCACTGCTGTCTGACACTCATCATCACTCCTCATTACTGATGTCTAACACTCATCATCACTCCTCATTACTGATGTCTCACACTCATCATCACTCCTCATTACTGATGTCTCACTCATCATCACTCCTCATTACTGATGTCTCACACTCATCATCACTCCTCATTACTGATGTCTACACTCATCATCACTCCTCATTACTGATGTCTCATCATCATCACTCACTATTCACTATACTTATCATGATGTCTAACCTCATCATCACTAGCCTCATTACTGATGTCTCACACTCATCATCACTCTCATTACTGATGTCTCACACTCATCATCACTCCTCATTACTGATGTCTCACACTCATCATCACTCCTCATTACTGATGTCTCACATCATCATCACTCCTCATTACTGATGTCTCACACTCATCATCACTCCTCATTATACCTCCAGATGTCTCTCACTCATCATCACTCTCTCCATTACTGATGTCTCCACTCATCATCACTCCTCATTACTTATGTGTCTCACTCATCATCACTCCTCATTACTGATGTCTAACACTCATCATCACTCCTCATTATGATGTCTCACATCATCATCATTACTGATGTCTCACATCTCATCATTCACTCCTCATTCACTGATGTTCTAAACTCATCATCACTCCTCATTAGATGTCTCACTCATCATCATCCTCATTACTGATGTCTCACACTCATCATCACTCCTCATTACTGATGTCTCACACTCATCATCACTCTCATCACTGATGTCTAACATATCATCACTCCTCATTACTGATGTCTCACCATCATCACTCTCTATCATCACCTCATCACTTACGATGTCTCACACTCATCATCACTCATCATCTCATCCATCATCTACTGATGTCTAACACTCATCATCACTCCTCATTACTGATGTCCAACACTCATCATCACTCCTCATTACTGATGTCTAACACTCATCATCACTCCTCATTACTGATGTCTCACTCCTCATTACTGATGTCTCACACTCATTATCACTCCTCATCACTGATGTCTCACACTCATTATCACTCCTCATCACTGATTTCTCCTCATTACTGATGTCTCACACTCATCATCTCTCCTCATTACTGATGTCTCCTCATTACTGATGTCTCACACTCATCATCACTCCTCATTACTAATGTCTCACACTCATCATCACTCCTCATTACTGATGTCTCTCACTCATCATCACTCCTCATTACTGATGTCTCTCACTCATCATCACTCCTCATTACTGATGTCTCACTCATCATCACTCCTCATTACTGATGTCTCACTCATCATCACTCCTCATTACTGATGTCTCACTCCTCATTACTGATGTCTCACACTCATCATCACTCCTCATTACTGATGTCTCTCACTCATTATCACTCCTTATTACTGATGTCTCACACTCATCATCACTCCTCATTACTGATGTTTCACACTCATCATCACTCCTCATTACTGATGTCTCACTCATCATCACTCCTCATTGCTGATGTCTCACACTCATTATCACTCCTCATTACTGATGTCTCACTCATCATCACTCCTCATTGCTGATGTCTCACTCATCATCACTCCTCATTACTGATGTCTCTCACTCATTATCACTCCTCATTACTGATGTCTCACAATCATTATCACTCCTCATCACTGATGTCTCACACTCATCATCACTCCTCATTACTGATGTTTCACACTCATCATCATTACTGATGTCTCACACTCATCATCACTCCTCATTACTGATGTCTCACTCATCATTACTCCTCATTGCTGATGTCTCACACTCATTATCACTCCTCATTGCTGATGTCTCACTCATCATCACTCCTCATTGCTGATGTCTCTCACTCATTATCACTCCTCATTACTGATGTCTCACACTCATTATCACTCCTCATTACTGATGTCTCACACTCATCATCACTCCTCATTACTGATGTCTCACTCATTATCACTCCTTATTACTGATGTCTCACACTCATCATCACTCCTCATTACTGATGTCTCACACTCATCATCACTCCTCATCACTGATGTCTCACTCATCATCACTCCTCATTACTGATGTCTCACTCCTCATTACTGATGTCTCACTCATTATCACGCCTCATTACTGATGTCTCACTCATTATCACGCCTCATTACTGATGTCTCACTCATTATCACTCCTCATTACTGATGTCTCACTCATTATCACGCCTCATTACTGATGTCTCACACTCATCATCACTCCTCATTACTGATGTCTCACACTCATCATCACTCCTCATCACTGATGTCTCACTCATCATCACTCCTCATTACTGATGTCTCACACTCATCATCACTCCTCATCACTGATGTCTCACTCATCATCACTCCTCATTACTGATGTCTCACTCCTCATTACTGATGTCTCACTCATTATCACGCCTCATTACTGATGTCTCACTCATTAACACGCCTCATTACTGATGTCTCACTCATCATCACTCCTCATTACTGATGTCTCACTCATCATCACTCCTCATTACTGATGTCTCACTCATTATCACGCCTCATTACTGATGTCTCACACTCATCATCACTCCTCATCACTGATGTCTCACTCATCATCACTCCTCATTACTGATGTCTCACTCATTATCACGCCTCATTACTGATGTCTCACACTCATCATCACTCCTCATTACTGATGTCTCACTCATTAACACGCCTCATTACTGATGTCTCACTCATCATCACTCCTCATCACTGATGTCTCACTCATCATCACTCCTCATTACTGATGTCTCACTCATTATCACGCCTCATTACTGATGTCTCACACTCATCATCACTCCTCATTACTGATGTCTCACACTCATCATCACTCCTCATTACTGATGTCTCACACTCATCATCACTCCTCATTACTGATGTCTCACTCATCATCACTCCTCATCACTGATGTCTCACTCATCATCACTCCTCATTACTGATGTCTCACACTCATCATCACTCCTCATTACTGATGTCTCACTCATCATCACTCCTCATCACTGATGTCTCACTCATCATCACTCCTCATTACTGATGTCTCACACTCATCATCACTCCTCATCACTGATGTCTCACTCATCATCACTCCTCATTACTTATGTCAAGTCAAGTCATCCTCATTTATATAGCGCTTTTAACAATGTAGATTGTTTCAAAGCAGCTTTACAGAGACAAACATATAATTTAAGGTAACAAAGAATGATTTGGTTTTATAGCTGTTCTTGAATATGTTGTTTCCATCTAAAGTTAGTTTTGATTGATTCACTTCCATCGAAATGATCATTTGTTATTAAATTAGGGGCCGCTAAGATGACGCCGTTTTCTCTAAATAGACTTTAAACGCGAACCTGTGATAAACGCTGATGGCGTTTACATGCTCGTTAAGAATTGATTCTATAGTTATGTGCGTTTGAATATATGTGTGTGCAGGTTCGTAATTCGCTACAAACCATGCCTAAAAAAACTACTTGTCTTGCCTATAAATTTTGACGCAGAATTTTATGAGTGGAGAGTGGAATAGGGATCCTCCATAGGGAGAGGCTAGTTGGCACTTCAGCACTGCATTGTCATCGGGTCCAGGTGAAGTTCCTTCGTCAGATCTGGTAACGGCCTGGATCCGGCAGGCTGCAGGAAAACCTTGGGATAAACAAAGACACTAAATTAGTGTAGATGCCATTCTACTTATGATGTAATAAGTACATCAGGATTTGAGGAAAGTGTTCCTGGTTCCGGCTGGCCTAATCTATGCAGCCTAACATTTAATTATAGAAGTCTATAATGTATTATGTGAATGCTAGGTCAAAGAGATGTGTTTTTAGTCTAGATTTAAACTGACAGACTGTGTCTGCTTCCCGGACTATGTTAGGAAGATTGTTCCAAAGTTTTGGTGCTGAATAGGAAAAGGATCTACCGCCAGCAGTCGATTTAGATATTCTAGGTATTATCAACTGGCCAGAATTTTGAGATCGCAGTAGACGTGAAGGACTATAATGCGTTAAGAGCTCGCTCAAGTACTGGGGAGCTAAACCATTTAGTGCTTTGTAAGTAATCAGCAATATTTTAAAATTTATACGATGATTAATAGGCAACCAATGCAGCGTTGAAAGAAACCGGGCTAATACGGTCATACTTCCTGGTTCTGGTAAGAACTCTAGCGGCTGCGTTTTGGACCAGCTGTAGTTTGTTTAATAAGCGTGCAGGATTAGCATAACAGTGAAAGCTAATTCCATGTTTCCTAATGATATCTCCTAATGGTAGCATGTACAGAGTGAACAGCAGCGGTCCTAGCACTGAGCCTTGTGGTACGCCATACTGAACTTGTGATCGATAAGACATCTCTTCATTTACTGCTACAAACTGAAAACGGTCAGATAAATATGATTTAAACCATGCTAGTGCAATTCCACTAATGCCAACATAGTTTTCTAGTCTATTTAAAAGAATGTTGTGGTCGATAGTATCAAATGCCGCACTAAGATCGACTAATAGAGAGATACAACCACGATCGGATGATAGGAGCAAATCATTTGTGACTTTAATGAGAGCAGTCTCAGTACTATGGTATGGTCTAAATCCGGACTGAAAATCCTCGCATATATTATTTCTTTCTAAAAAGGAACACAGTTGTGAGGATACTGCTTTTTCTAATATCTTTGACAGAAAAGGCAGATTCGAGATCGGCCTGTAATTGACTAATTCTGTATGATAAAGTTGCGGTTTTTTAACAAGTGGTTTAATCATAGCCAGCTTAAAGGTTTTTGGTACGTATCCTAGAGACTAGGGCTGGGCGATATGGACCAAATGTCATATCCCGATATATTTTGGCTGAATATCGATATACGATATATATCCCGATATTTTTTCCGCAAAGTGAGAGCAAATGTTCAGTCAAAGTCAAAGCCAAATATAGTCTTCACTGTATAAATTATACATTGATTCTTATTAAAGCTACTATTAAAGTTATCAGTCAAGAACAGTGAGTGATTTCCTGTGTTTTGTTGTTTTATTAACATTAATAGTTCTCCCAAAAATTTTATTGTCATCATTTACTCTCTCAAGTTGTTTTAAACCTAAATAAGTTTCTTTCTTCTGTTGAAGTTATTTGGAAGAATATGGGTAACCAAACAGTTAATGTACCCCAGTGATTTCCATAGTATATTTTTCCCTATGGAAGTCAATGGGGACCAGCAACTGTCTGGTTACCCACATTCTTCAAAATATCTTCTTTTGTGTTCAGCACAAGAAATAAATTAATACAGGGTTGGAACAACATTACAGTGAATAAATAATGACACAATTTTTATTTCTGGGTGAACTATCCCTTTAAGGACAAGCACTGCATGTTTACTATTAGGGCTACTGTCTCTTTAAGACCTGTACGCGACGCGTCTATACCATAGGTCTATACACGCATTTGACAAGCAGATTTCTCTCAATTTTCTCAGTTTGCTTTCAGTTTAGACATAACCAACTTTCCTTATGTAAACCTTGTGTGTATTTGAGAGTATTAGCAAAATAAATAATAATAAACTCGAAAGATAACTTAGTCCAGTAACCAGGTAGCCTCGTGAGACCATCCTGATCTCGCGAGCTTTCAAGGTTTCACTCGTAGATCAGTCTGGATACTTTCCGTTAAAGAAAATTTGGGAGCAGTTCACCAAACGAACGTCCAATCAGCAGCGTTGGCTTTGAGGCGGGTTGAGGTGTGACGCAACGAGAAGTGCGACAGTTCAGCCTGAAATGGTGCCTTTTATTCGCAAATTGTAGTTACATAAACGGCAAATATCCTTTGCCGACATGTTGCTTATTTGCTGAGCTAACGAGCCTTTACCTGCAGCAGCAAGAGTAGCCTGGCTTGTGGTTGTGTTTTCGTCATCGCTCTGTTAGTACGTCATATGCTTCGTTGATCTGATTGGTTGATTTGGCCCGTCTATCACCAACATAGGCCAATCAGCTAACCAGTATTTTCGCCCCTTACCAAAACTACTTCAACGGAAGGTTTCCAGATGGATATGCGGAGCAAATCCATCTGGCGGAGTCAGGTTAGTAACCAGGCGCTGTTAGACAGGCTTTTAGTGCATGTGCGCGTCGGGTATTCGCGCTCAGAACAGCGCATCAGCAGTGAATGACATGTTTAACCGGCAAGGCTTAAAAGTAGGGCTGTGCGATTAATCGAAATCGTAATAAAATCGCGATTTGATCATGCGCGATTTCTAAATCGCTTCATAGCACGATTTTTTCCGCGCTCCCGGCTCCAACCTCGCAGTATGCTATCTGAACCAATCAGAATGCAGCGCGCCTAAATTGAGCGAGAGAACAGAACACTGACTGACAGACCGGGCAGGTAGCAGAGATTCAGTGAACTGCGAACAGGTGCGCGTGCCAGAAGGGAGCGCAAGTGCATGGAAATATTAGCGCAAAGGGGCTTGCCTCACCAGTTTCTGTCTCTGGGAAGGTAAGGGAATACCATTGGTTGGTTTACAAGTAGTTTCCTCCGCTGCGGCTGTCAGTCATTCTCCATTCAGCATCAAACAGCGCGTCGCGTTCGGTTACGACAGTCAACGATGAAACTCTCTCTAAGTCAAGATGGTCATTCAATGTTAATATTATTAAACTTGATCTGTAGATAAAGCTCTATGGTTTTGCATTTAAATGACTATCTTGCTGGACTGTTCGTTTCTACCGTGTGTCTGTTAGATCACAACACTAGAGTAGAGTCAGAGCACTATAATTGTTCATCACGCGCACAGTAACTGAAATTTAAAACTGTTAAAAGAAAAGGCTCAATAAACTATTGCATAGATAGATACTGTATAATACATTATGCATCGATATGTATTTCCTTTGTGCTTTGAACTTTTCAATGCGGACTCGACGCGCTGTGACAGTGTTGCTTCAAGCGCATCATTCTGCGCTCGGGATGCGCATAAGCGCTTTGTGCAGCACTGTATTGGAGTCTTTCATAATCATATCATAATACTTTTGCTCAGTGAAAGATTATTAATAGACTTTTTGTTCTGTTTTATCTATCATATGTTGTTGCCTCATTAAACAGCTGTGCTATACTTAATATGTCTTAATTTTATAGTAGACTATATATAAAATAATTGATCTTTTTGATTTTGAATGTATTTTACAACAATACAAAGAGCAATATATGTAATGTTTTACTAGATTTGGTGTTACACGATAAAGCTCTAATTGGTTTCCTTTGGAAATATGTTTCAAATTCACACAAAATGCATTAAAACTGTAAAGCATGTCTGTTTGTGTCAAAATCGTGATTAAAATCGAAATCGAAAAAAAAATCAAGAAATCGTGATAAATTTTTTTTGTCCATATCGCACAGCCCTACTTAAAAGCACATGCAAATAATGAACTTTTGTGAACTCACTGAACTGATGTGTCGCGTTGTACAATGCTGTTGAGACGGAGCTAGGCGCCAGAACTGCAACTGATAGAATGCACGATATACATATTTCTACAAAAGCAGTCAGCAGCTTGCTTGGAGCAAGGATCATAGCGCAAATTTGAACTATATCGATATATGCGATATGGTCTAATTCAATATCGCATTCACAAATATATCGATATATTTTTTATATCGATATATCGCCCAGCCCTACTAGAGACAAAGATGAATTAATGATATCTAGAAGAGGATCTATGACCTCTGGAAGCATCTCTTTCAGTAGCTTAGTCGGTATAGGGTCTAGCATACAAGTTGTTGATTTAGATGATTTAACAAGTTTGCAAAATTCTTCCTCTCCTATAGCAACAAATGAATCAAGTTTTTCATCATGAAGACTACACTGCACTGTCTGATGCGATACTGTAGTAGACGGTTGCATAGTTATAATTTTGTCCCTGATATTATCGATCTTGTAAGTGAAGAAGTTCATAAAGTCATTACTGCTGTGTATTTCTTGGAAACATCTGAGCTTGAAGCTTTCTTTTTTGTTAGTTTAGCCACTGTTTCAAATAAATACCTAGGATTATGTTTATTTTCTTCTAATAGGTTTGAAAAATAAGCAGTTCTAGCATCTTTTAAAGCCTCTCTGTAAGCAATCGAGCTCTCCTTCCATGAAATCCGAAATACCTCTAGTTTTGTTTTCTTCCAGTTTCGCTCCATTTTTCTGGCTGCTCTCTTAAGGGCCCGGGTGTGCTCGTTGTACCACGGCGTTGGACTATTTTCTTTAATCTTCTTTAAGCGCAGCGGAGCAACTGTGTCTAAAGTGCTGGAAAAGAGAGAGTTAAACGTTTCTGTTGCAATATCAAGTTCTTCTAAGCTATCTGGGATGCTGAGATTATGAAACTGATTTGGAAGATTATTGATAAAGCAATCTTTAGTGGCAGAAGTGATAGGTCTAACATATTTATAACACGGAGTCGGCTTTGCAGCCTTGGCTAAATGTAATTTACACGAGACTAGATAATGATCTGAGATGTCGTCGCTCTGCTGCAGAATTTCAACGCCATCAACATCTATTCCATGTGATAATATTAGATCTAGAGTATGATTACGACAATGAGTAGGTCCTGACACGTGTTGTCTCACTCCAATTGAGTTTACAATGTCTTTAAATGCCAATCCCAATGCATCTTTTTCATTATCTACATGTATATTAAAATCACCAACAATTAGGACTTTATCTGCAGTCAATATTAATTCTGATAGAAAGTCAGCAAATTCTTTGATAAAGTCTTTATGGTGCCCTGGTGGCCTGTATACAGTAGCCAGCAGAATTCTCAAACGTGATTTATCGTTTACACTATATATATTTACATTAAGCACCAACACTTCAAAAGAAGTATATTTAAAACTAGATTTCTTAGTGGTTTTGAAAATATTACTATAAATTACAGCAACACCTCCTCCTTTGCCTTTCGGACGAGGCTCATGTTTATAACAATAATCTTGCGGAGTGGACTCATTTAAAGTAATGTAATCGTTTGGTTTTAGCCAGGTTTCTGTCAAACACAGCACATCTAGGTTATAGTCTTTAATCTTATCATTAACTATGAGCGATTTTGAATTAAGGGATCGAATATTCAGCAACCCAAGCTTTATCGTTTGCTCATCTGTATTATATCTGTTTTTTATTTGTTGAACATCAATTAGATTTTTAACCTTAGAAAGGTTTGGACGTTTTTTGGATTTCCAAATTCGGGGAACAGACACAGTCTCTATATGATGATATCTAGGTGAAAGAGTCTCTATGTGATGGGATTTATCTGACCTTGGTGACGTGAGGCCGCTAGCAGACGGTCGGTTTAGCCAGTTTGTCTGCTTCCTGACCTGAGCCCCAGATTGTCATGTTTTATCTCTAAGACTATGAGCCAAAGTCGAACATCATTAATGCCGACGTGAATAACAATCTTAGAGAATTTACGATTAGCATTAGCCAGCACTTTTAAATTTGCTTTGATGTCAGGCGCTCTGGCTCCCGGCAAACATGTGACTATGGTGGCTGATGTCTCTATTTTCACGTTCCGTGTAATAGAATCGCCAATTACCAGGGCACAATCAACAGCATTCTCAGTGGGTGTTTCACTGAGAGGGGCAAATCGATTTGTTATGGTAACCGGAACAGAAGAGTGTTTTTTTGATCCGCGACTAGAGCGATCTCTCAGTCACCCATCTGCCTGGCTGCACAGGCAATAATTCAGCCGGAACCGAATCATGTAAATGGTTAACTATGCTAGGCGCATCCAAAGTACTATCTAAGGCTCGAGCACACTTACTATCCTCAATTAAAGTTTGTATGCGTGTCTCTAATTCTGTACTATGTCTCACACTCATCATCACTCCTCATTACTGATGTCTCACTCCTCATTACTGATGTCTCGCACTCATAAAGGAGTATCTGTGTTTTTATCAAGTGAATAAAGCCTTTCAGAAATATTGCATGCAAGTAAAAAGCCCCATATGACCTTTGACCCCACAGGCATCGTCTCTGGAGGACTCCTTCAGCCCAGACCTGGACTTTCCTCTCAGCCTCCCTCTCTCTGACGCCGAGGAGATGCCAGTGCTTGCGAGTAAACCGGACCAGTCCTCCACCGACCCGGAGCCGACCCGGGAGCCGCAGCTCAGCGCCTGCGTGTCCTGCGACCACAACTACACGGTGGAGGACACGGGCCAGCAGAAGAGACGGGTGGAGCAGCTGCAGGAGCAGACGGAGAAGCTGCGCAAGAGACTGAAGACGGTCCAGCAGAAGTGCAGGCGTCAGGAGCGCGAGCTGGAGCGCTTCAGAACCATGAGCCGGGTCCAGAAAGACACCATGAGCCGGGTCCAGAAAGACACCATGAGCCGGGTCCAGAAAGACACCATGAGCCGGGTCCAGGTCCAGAAGGACACCATGAGCCGGGTCCAGGTCCAGAAGGACACCATGAGCCGGGTCCAGAGCCAGAAGGACACAGCACTGGGCTCATCCTTTGTCATTCTGCCCACAGAGATCTACGACGTGCTGAAGGGCATCGAGACCATCGGGGCGCTGTGAGGGTTAATCTGTCAATCATCACGTGTGTTCTGAGTGTGTGTGTGTGGACCGCACACATGACTTGACTCACTTCAGGAGAGAATCGGGAACAAACTGAACATGAAATGATATCTGGGAGGATTCTAGAGCACTTCCGAACGCTTCCGACCCGATTCGAGTAACCGTGTGACGGTGTGTGTTTTTCAGGTCTTCAGTGCCGGATGAGGAACTCACGGACCCGACGGCCAGCGCTTCAGTTCATCAGGTCTCGTTGCAGATCAGCGTTTCACTTATTAAATGTTTTTCTAATTTAAACGTTTGGAAATTTGCTTGAATAGTTTATTTTTGTTTGATTAATGTACTAAGATGACCAAACTGGACTTTACTAAACACTTGTATCAGTAGCCGTATAGTTTTGTATCAAAGGGCTTTGAGCGGTTTAAGTTTTTTGTTTTTTTTTTGCTTCTTGCTGATTAATTTATTGCTCACAAAACACTAAAAATTATGGAATCAATTTAAGCCATATTTGGGGGAAAAGTTCAATCATAGTTGCCTTACGGTGGTTTGACTGTTTAATACATGATTCTCTTTCTCGAGCTGTTGGTGAGTTTCTGAACGATGTCACAAACCTTGATCACAGTACAGAGAGATTCCAGCAAAATATGAATTACTACAGTCATATTGTAATAAATGAATATGGTATATGCATCAAACCGAGACTTTCAGAATCTGTTATTTTGATTTCTTGGACATTTGAATTTGTATTGAAAGGCTGGCTAATAAGTTCATCACAGTGTTACCGTAGTATCTACTCTGGTAAACTGGGAACAGCCGGTATAAACCCATCCACAAAAACTCCTGTATGTTCACATGTTCACTAGCCTGACTTCGTCATACTCATATTCTAGAAAGAATGTGAGTCTGAAACTGATCCATTGGGCTGTGATTATGGGGCGTGTGTCAGAGTCGTATATAGAGAGAGTCGCGACACGCTTTGATGTCGCTGCGACGGCTGTCACGTGGTTCATGTAAGCCCCAATAGTTCCAAAACATACGCGGGCTGTCATGTTCTTCTATGGACAGACAGCAGCGATTGCATTATTAAACGGTAAATATAAAATAAAACACACACCCAAGTACTTTTTAAGCTGTTATTGCATTTTGTTAATGTCAGTTTTGCATTTGGAGAGTCAGGGTGACAACTTAGTTGCCTAAAAATAAGTTTTAGGCTATGTTTTTGGAAGGAAAAGCTTAGTGTTCATGTTCGCATGGGTAGTAGCACTGGCTTTAGCGGCTCTAACTTAACTTTTCCATGTCATTCATCTGATGATGGACGTCTCATGATATTTATTTTAGCACAACTGGGCTGTATTAGGCTATTGATTCCCGTGATATTGCGTATAAATTCCGATTCAGCCATTATAGCCTATACCTTCGTGATCACGCAAAGAGGTCTGCAGTCTGTTCAGAATCCCAACCAGCATAAAATGTAAATAATTACGCTGTGTATGTACAAATGAATGATTTAGGAGGGAAATAGCTGCTCCCATAACGTAGAAAGCAACGACTATATTTACAGCAATGTTCGGTAAATATTATCTTCATAAAATGAAACCGGAGAGATAGTTAATGAGTGAATTAACTATGCTCCTAAATTCAGTATGGCTAATGTACCCCTTCATCCTACCCTAATCTTAGACTACCATTCATCAGAAAACACAAATACATGTACGTACTGTGTACAGTACACATGTTTCAATCACACATAACTAACCCTAACCCACACACACACACACACACACACACACACACACGAATGTATGTGTATTTATGTAGTGCATGTATTACACAAACACATGCATTACCCTAACCCAATTAAATAAATGAATTTTGTGTGTATATAATATATATGTATATACCGTATATATATTGTACATTTATATAGGCCTATAGCTAACTTACGGTAACCTGATGTAAATAATATATAATATTTTTAATAATATATATATATATATATATATATATATATATATATATATATATATAATATATATATATATATATATATATATATATATATATATACACACATGTATATATATATATATATATATATATATATATATATATATATATATATATATATATATATATATATAAAATATTATTACAAATATTATATATTATTTACATCAGGTTACCGTAAGTTAGCTACGTTAGTGAAGTGTTCGCTGCAATTAACCTATTATCTTCCAATAAACATTTACTAAACCTGGCTACATAACATATAACTACAGACTAGATTCACGAGAGGTCGGCTAATGTGTGTAAAAGAAAAAAAAAATACAGTAATTTCATTAATTTACCAGCGAGCGTACTTAGGAAGCACTGAAAATGAATGGGGTTCAATGCTGGAACTATCAGTGTTTTGGAACTAATGGCTGCTCCACGACACGCGTTACTTCCGCATTCCTAAGTTACTATAGCGGTCTATGCACGTGTCGGAACTTTTCTCTCTATGGCTCTGGCGTGTGTCAACCGAACCAGGGGCATGTTCAAGATCACAACGGTGCTTAACGTTTTGCTACGGTTTCTGTGTTGAACGTCATGTTTCCTGGAAACGGCTTGCACCGTTGTGCAACGGGGTTTGAGATGCGTTTTCTCTTGTTTGGTGGGCGTGTCAGAACTCCAGTCCAATCAGCAGCAACATCTATATACAGCATGCGGTATTAAAGTGAACGCGCAATGGAAGTAATTTACAAATGTGTTCGATACGCAACAACTGAGGATATTAGAAGACATGTTTGTCGTAAGTTTTATTGTAAAAATATAGGATATCAACATAATGATGTAGTTGTTTATATTTTTAGTTTCATTGCAAGTGTATGACATTTTGTATAAAAATAAACAATGCATGTAAAGTGCTGAGATATATAATTGAGTGTCATCAGCATAACAGTGAAAATTAATTCCATGTTTTCTTATAATATTACCAAGTGGCAGCATATTGAGAATAGCAGAGGGCCTAGGACAGATCCTTGCGGCACTCCATAGTCTACTGATGTTATCTTTGCCGTAGTTGGAACTCTTGCGTCATCACAACAGTGCGTTCAACGCGTCACCGTTTCTGTTTAAAAAACGTTCTGCAACGTTTTGTCGGCGCTGAACGCAGCCCAGGAAATAAAAGGCCTCTGCACTCAATTGGATAGACCTAAAACCAATCAGAGCAACGGAGTAAGTGACGTTGAGAGATAGATTAAAGTTGATAGGGGAATTATCACACTACGTCACACTGACGTCACGCAGGTGCAACTGCGCATGTCGGCAGCAGAAGCTGGGGGCTGGGCGCTGAAACAAACCCGGGAAAATGTCGTGTTGTGCAGTGGGTTGCCAGAATCGACCATCTGTAAACAAAGGTCTGAAGTTTTACCGAATAGACCCCTTATCAGCCGACGTCACAGTTACGTCACGGCGCTAGCTGGAGGCAAAACAAACGGAAAACTGCAGGCGGCTAATACAAACCAGCACAGATTCGGCTACATAATAAGGAGCTTAAATTATTATTTTTATTGTTAAATGTCATCTTGATGTGTTGTTGGGTGCAAGAATCAATGAAAAATGAGTATGCTGTATCTGGAATTTTTATTTCTCGAAAATATTCACATCATTAACATTGCACGTACTGTCACTGTTTACATTGTCGTCTTCTCTGCGCTGGCTCGGCAGAACTGCTGATCGTACACACAAGTCTTGTACATGACTATTCAGCACATAGTTATAGGCATCTAAAGATTTATATGCCCTCAGTTTCTCTTTACACTCGGTTTCTCTATCAGGTAGGTGTAGAAGTCAGGCCACTCAACCGGAGGTAGCGTTAATCCTGTCAGATCGTCCATTGAGTGAGCGTGTACGGGTCAGCCGTAAAACGTTTTTTACGTCTGGTTCCGTCCGTTAAAATTAACTTTTGCAAATAAAAATCGCGGTCCTGGACACTGAGTGACCTTGCACATTAAGATAAAACCGGATTTTCTCCAGTCATTGTTAAAAAACAAGCTAACAAAACTTGCAAAATAACGTTAGGGAAGCGGCCAGAGGGATCGTTCTGCAGCCAACTAAGCTCCGCCCACAGAAAAACGTCACCATGTTTACCAACTGATAAGGGGTCTATAGATTAAACTTTTTCCGAATCCCGTAGGAAGGACGGCAAAAACATCTTTTCCATCAACAAATGCCTTGATCGCGGTTCTCTGTTCCTCTTCTAAAATGAATGCGCTGTCTATATCTTCTATAACACACGCGATAGCGGAATATACACAACTCAATTCTCCAGCGGCAGCCATGAATTCAAAACAAGCACTCTGATGACGTGGATGGTTACGTTACCGTTGCGTTGCTCACATAGATATGATGTGTATGGTTGCTCATCTGTCCATCATCGTATAAAGCCCGCCCTGACAATTTGATTGGTCCGAACAATTTTTGATCTGGCATAATAGCTCCTCAACGGATCGAGTCCAGACCGAACTTCCCGACCAAAAAATGTTGTGGGCGGGGTTCGGGCTGGCAGCCAGGCTACATGTTCACACGTTTCCTTGGAGAAAGTCCATATAAAGTGCAAATCCATTGTCAAACCATTTGTCTGTTTTTTTCCACCGTCAGATCAAACTAACCAACCTTTTCAATAAAAACTGTGAAACCAGTCTGTACAGTTATTAACTCAATTTAAACGTATAGATCTGTTAAAAATGATATTTTAAACAATATATTTATTGAGACTGAGGCTTGCTATATCTGATTTTAACATCTATCAACACTGTTGTAAATAAGAATTATAGCATTATTTTTAATATCTATTTGGTCGTCAAGTCAGCTTTATTTAAAAAGCACTTTTTACAACACAGATTGTTTCAAAGCAGCTTTACATTGATGAACTTTATTTAATTTAAAAACGAGTGCACTAAAACCAAAACACATTGGTCACATTGTATTATGACAATCCTAAACTAATCCTGAAGAGGCTGATCAGAGAGAGTGAGTGGGTGGAGCTAGAATATCTAGCCACACCCACAACTCTATGGCTCCTCCCCATTGGACACCAGGAGGAGGAGCTGGACCTTGAGCACCACTGATCAGATAGACAGAGAGAGGAAAAGAGACAGAGATGTTATAGGCCTTTATCACAGTCTGCGTGTCGTCACATCCTGCTCCGATTAGTAACGTAAAGGAGTTTCCGCCTGCATTATCGTCAATGGACGGTCGGTAGTTTTGAGAAGAAAATTAAACTAATTTAGTTTCACTTTACAATAAACGTCTGTATTTAAAATAGTTTATTTAGACTTACATAATACCCTACTATGTATGTCATCTTTCATTTTAATGAGTAACATTATCAGATAGACGCGATTGTCAGCGCTGCCGATGATTAAGGTTAACAAGCAGCGCGCAGCTCAAGTTACTGCCAGAGGAATAATCAAACGGATTTATGTTTATATTTAATGTTATTTTCTTTATTTTTGCATTATATTATCACCTATGATTCTCCACAGTATCACTGCACTCAAACACAGATGATACGTTACGATGATCAAACCAGTTATTTTTGAATAATTGTCTATGGGCTGGAATTATTCCTTAATCACCATAAAATAGAGTTTTCGTAATTAATATTTTACGATTTGTCTAATTCTAATGCTCTTTAATGTGTGAGATGTTGTTTGTATTCTATTCTTGCAGTTCTTCAGTAAAATAAGGTGATCAGATTCTGTAATATTGCGCACACACATACAATGTATGGCTTGCGTTCTCCCCTTTAAATCACTAACTATTCGTCGGAATATTACACATTTTTTTCTGTTTCACAATACTCAATTAATGATCGAGGCTGTGAGGGACATGCATCTCTTCAATGGGCTGTACTGTTATTTAATAATACAGAATCTGATCACCTTATTTTACTGCAGAACTGCAAGAATAAACAACATATCACATTAGAATTAGACAAATCGTAAAATATTAATTACAACTAAAGTCTATTTTATGGTTATTAAATTAAAGGTTAGGGAAAACTTATTGTATTAAACAATAATGTTCGCATTTTTTCATGCAGTTACTTTACGATGCTGTCATCAAATTTAAATAAAGGAATAATTCCAGCCCATAGACAATTATTCAAAAATAACTGGTTTGATCATCGTAACGTAGCCTATCATCCGTGTTTGAGTGCAGTGATACTGTGGAGAATCATAGGTGATAATATAATGCAAAAATAAAGAAAATAACATTAAATATAAACATAAATCCGTTTGATTATTCCTCTGGCAGTAACTTCGCGCGCTGCTTGTTAACCTTAATCATCGGCAGCGCTGACAATCGCGTCTATCTGATAATGTTACTCATTAGAATGAAAGATGACATACATAGTAGGGTATCATGTAAGTCTAAATAAACTGTTTTAAATACTGACGTTTATTGTAAAGTGAAACTAATTAGTATATTTTTCTTCTCAAAACTGCCGTCCGTCCATTGACCATAATGCAGGCGGAAACTCCTTTACGCTACTAATCGGAGCAGGATGTGACGACACGCAGACTGTGATAAAGGCCTATTATTATCCACTAGATGTTATTATTCACCTGCGTCACTTGTTGCAAAAAAGGGACTCCATTTGTTCTTCCTCTGTTATTGCGTGCTATCACATCTGAAGTTGGAGAAAGGGATAGGGAAGGAGGTCGCGCGACATGCATTTTGCACACTTAGGTATTTCACTTTGTATTAGATTCACTAGTTACAATATAGTAGTAATGATTTTATGAATTACTTCAATGAGAAAATAGAAAGCATCCGAAACACAATTGTAAATGTACAATCCTCTATGGTGTCTTATGACTCAGCCTCAATTATGGCCCCTCTAGAACAACTAAACCGCTTTACAACTATAGGACAGGAAGAACTAAATAAACTAATCATTGCATCTAAACCAACAACATGTTTATTAGATCCAATACCCACTAAACTACTTAAAGAAGTGTTACCTGTAGTGGAAGAGCCTCTTCTCAATATTATTAACTCGTCTTTATTTTTAGGTCATGTTCCAAAAATATTCAAGCTGGCAGTAATAAAACCTCTCATTAAGAAACCGCAATTAGATCCAAATAACCTAGCAAATTACAGACCCATCTCAAATCTTCCATTTATGTCTAAAATACTAGAAAAAATTGTGTCCGCTCAATTGTACTCTTTCTTGCAAGAAAATGATATCTATGAAAAATTTCAGTCGGGATTCAGACCGCATCATAGCACAGAAACTGCGCTAGTTAAAATTACAAATGATTTACTTTTAGCCTCTGACCAAGGCTGTATCTCAATACTAGTTCTACTTGATCTTAGTGCTGCGTTCGACACTTTAGATCACACAATACTCTTAGATCTACTACAAAACTACACTGGTGTTCAGGGACAGGCATTAAGCTGGTTTAGATCGTACTTATCAGACCGTTACCATTTTGTCTGTTTAAATGGGGAAAAATCAAAGATAACATCAGTAGACTATGGAGTGCCGCAAGGATCTGTCCTAGGCCCTCTGCTATTCTCAATATATATGATGCCACTTGGTAATATTATAAGAAAACATGGAATTAATTTTCACTGTTATGCTGATGACACTCAATTATATATCTCATCACGACCAGATGAAAACACTAACTTATCTAACTTGACAGATTGTCTAAAAGATATAAAATGCTGGATGATGTGTAATTTCCTGCTATTAAATTCAGATAAAACAGAGGTATTACTTATTGGTCCAAAAAACTACCCACAAAATCCCTTACAATACAACTTTAATTTAGAAGGATGTCCTGTTACTTTATCCACTACAGTAAAAGACCTGGGTGTTATACTAGACCGCAACTTGACTTTCGAAAATCATATATCATATGTTACAAGAACAGCCTTTTTCCACCTTAGAAACATTGCTAAGCTACGTAACATGCTATCTGTTTCAGATGCAGAAAAGTTAGTTCATGCATTCATGACCTCGAGACTAGATTACTGTAATGCTTTATTAGCTGGTTGTCCTGCATCCTCAATAAACAAGCTACAGTTAGTCCAAAATGCAGCCGCTAGAGTTCTTACTAGATCAAGAAAATATGATCATATAACACCAATTTTATCATCTCTACACTGGTTACCTATTAAGTTCCGTATCAATTACAAAGTATTACTATTGACCTATAAAGCCCTAAATGGTTTAGCTCCTGTGTATTTAACAGACCTTCTATCGCCCTACAATCCATCGCGCTCTTTAAGATCACTAAATTCGAGGCTTCTGGTCATTCCTAGGATATCTAAGTCTACTAAAGGAGGGAGGGCGTTCTCACATTTATCTCCTAAACTCTGGAATAGGCTTCCTGATATTGTTCGAGACTCAGACTCGCTGTCCCAGTTTAAAACTAGATTAAAGACGCATCTCTTTAACCAAGCATTCACTTAATGCTTACCTTTTATACTACTTCTGAATCAGTTCGAATGCATTAATATTATGAACATCAGCTATGCTAATTATTTCCCATCTGCCTTTCTGCTGTTATCTCGGGACGCTAGTCGAGGTAAATAGCGTTCGTCAGCTCCAGTTTGTATCCAGCCTCTCACGGAGACTTCAGATGCCCCAACACCTGTGATGAGACGACTAAATGCCTGTGGAGAGACGACTCGACGCCTGTGAAGAGACGACTAAACACCGGCGATATGTTATGCCTAAATTTATACATGATTAACTAACTGTATTTTTCTTTGTACATTTCTGAAATGCACTTTCTGTAAAGCTGCTTTGAGACAATGTGTATTGTGAAAAGCGCTATACAAATAAACTTGAATTGAATTGAATTGAACTAGTTTAGGGGCGAGTTCCACCTGTTGTATTTTGCGTTTGGGTAGTTATCATCAGTTACCATCAACCCAACAGCCTGAGCCTCCCCAGTCAGAAAAGAAAATTCTCGGCTCTTTGAAGTGACAGCAGAGCTGCGTTCTGTTCCAAATCTATTTATTAAAAATCCCAGAGCTCGTAGATGGGAGACGAGGGCTTGTGTTTGCAATACTGCTTGTTCCCTGTTGTAAGGAGTAGATCGTCCAGATCGGCGACTCATGCCTTGATGGAGTCAGTGCCGCTTCTGCTCACTGCGGGAATGTGCGCGGCTCGGGACTACCCGAAAGGAGGACTTGAAATTCGTATGCAGTCGGTGTGCAAATTCGGTGAACCGGACACACTGGCGCTCTGTCCTCTGCCAGCTGAGAGACTCACTCGCGGTGCAATGCGATGGTACTGGACATCCGTTGGGGGACGGCTCGACACTCCTCCGCCTCCTGGAGGACGGCGATGGCTCCTCCGGTCGAGGGCAGCCGGCAGCGAGACCCCCGTTCCCTGCTCCGCCCCTATCACACCCGACAGCAACAGGCTCCGCCCCATCACAGCCTACGGCAACAGGCTCCGCCCCATCACAGCCGACGGCAACAGGCTCCACCACCATCACAGCCGACGGCAACAGGCTCCACCACCATCACAGCCGACGGCAACAGGCTCCACCACCATCACAGCCGACGGCAACAGGCTCCACCACCATCACAGCCGACGGCAACAGGCTCCACCACCATCACAGCCGACGGCAACAGGCTCCGCCCCCATCACAGCCGACGGCAACAGGCTCCGCCCCCATCACAGCCTACGGCAACAGGCTCCCCCCATCACGGCCGACGGCAACAGGCTCCGCCCCCATCACAGCTGACGGCAACAGGCTCCGCCCCATCACAGCCGACGGCAACAGGCTCCGCTCCATCACAGCTGACGGCAACAGGCTCCGCCCCATCACAGCCGACGGCAACAGGCTCCGCTCCATCACAGCCGACGGCAACAGGCTCCGCCCCATCACAGCCGACGGCAAAAGGCCCCGCTCCCATCATGACCGACTCCTCCGCTCCCTCTCGGACGGCAGCCGCCCCTTCTCGGCCGTCGCTCTCCTCGGCCGTTGCTGCCCGTGCGGCCTCGTCCTGCTCGCCACAGACAGGAGC
The DNA here is from genome assembly GCA_036326025.1 of Chrosomus eos. Taxonomy (NCBI): domain Eukaryota; kingdom Metazoa; phylum Chordata; class Actinopteri; order Cypriniformes; family Leuciscidae; genus Chrosomus; species Chrosomus eos. The sequence continues at coordinate 53,771,546 of CM070820.1, read as the reverse complement.
GAGAATTCTTGTTTTTAGCCATTTTTCCCCAAGAATAAGATTTATTAGCTTTTGTTAGTAATGCTAAACTTTTCTCTGTTTGTGCCTTTCGACAGGAATCACCACGTGGGTTTTTCCTACGAGAACTGTGGCGTGCTGGCGTAGCAGCGCGTGAAGAGCTGAAGAACGAAGGGAATGACGACTGCATCTATAAACTGTGGGCTGCTGGCCCCGCCCACCTCGGCACACGTCATTGGCCCCGCCCACATCGGCATGTGTCATTGGCCTTTCAGGCGTGACTCGAGGAGTCGATATCCCATAGTCATGTGTTGTGCTGAGTGATCCGATCTGAACTGATCTATTAAGAATAATTAAATAAAGCTATTCTGCTTTACTCTTCATCTAAGCTGTGCTATTCTGCTGTGCTCTTCATCTAAGCTGTGCTATTCTGCTGTGCTCTTCATCTAAGCTGTGCTATTCTGCTGTGCTCTTCATCTAAGCTGTGCTATTCTGCTGTGCTCTTCATCTAAGCTGTGCTATTCTGCTGTGCTCTTCATCTAAGCTGTGCTATTCTGCTTTACTCTTCATCTAAGCTGTGCTCTTCATCTAAGCTGTGCTATTCTGCTTTACTCTTCATCTAAGCTGTGCTATTCTGCTGTGCTCTTCATCTAAGCTGTGCTATTCTGCTGTGCTCTTCATCTAAGCTGTGCTATTCTGCTGTGCTCTTCATCTAAGCTGTGCTATTCTGCTTTACTCTTCATCTAAGCTGTGCTCTTCATCTAAGCTGTGCTATTCTGCTTTACTCTTCATCTAAGCTGTGCTATTCTGCTGTGCTCTTCATCTAAGCTGTGCTATTCTGCTTTACTCTTCATCTAAGCTGTGCTATTCTGCTGTGCTCTTCATCTAAGCTGTGCTATTCTGCTGTGCTCTTCATCTAAGCTGTGCTATTCTGCTGTGCTCTTCATCTAAGCTGTGCTATTCTGCTTTACTCTTCATCTAAGCTGTGCTCTTCATCTAAGCTGTGCTATTCTGCTTTACTCTTCATCTAAGCTGTGCTATTCTGCTGTGCTCTTCATCTAAGCTGTGCTATTCTGCTTTACTCTTCATCTAAGCTGTGCTATTCTGCTTTACTCTTCATCTAAGCTGTGCTATTCTGCTGTGCTCTTCATCTAAGCTGTGCTATTCTGCTGTGCTCTTCATCTAAGCTGTGCTATTCTGCTTTACTCTTCGTCTAAGCTGTGCTATTCTGCTGTGCTCTTCATCTAAGCTGTGCTATTCTGCTTTACTCTTCATCTAAGCTGTGCTATTCTGCTTTACTCTTCATCTAAGCTGTGCTATTCTGCTTTACTCTTCATCTAAGCTGTGCTATTCTGCTGTGCTCTTCATCTAAGCTGTGCTATTCTGCTGTGCTCTTCATCTAAGCTGTGCTATTCTGCTTTACTCTTCATCTAAGCTGTGCTATTCTGCTGTGCTCTTCATCTAAGCTGTGCTATTCTGCTTTACCCTTCATCTAAGCTGTGCTATTCTGCTTTACTCTTCATCTAAGCTGTGCTATTCTGCTGTGCTCTTCATCTAAGCTGTGCTATTCTGCTTTACTCTTCATCTAAGCTGTGCTATTCTGCTGTGCTCTCCATCTAAGCTGTGCTATTCTGCTGTGCTCTTCATCTAAGCTGTGCTATTCTGCTTTACTCTTCATCTAAGCTGTGCTATTCTGCTTTACCCTTCATCTAAGCTGTGCTATTCTGCTTTACTCTTCATCTAAGCTGTGCTATTCTGCTTTACTCTTCATCTAAGCTGCGCTATTCTGCTTTACTCTTCATCTAAGCTGTGCTATTCTGCTGTGCTCTCCATCTAAGCTGTGCTATTCTGCTTTACTCTTCATCTAAGCTGTGCTATTCTGCTGTACTCTTCATCTAAGCTGTGCTATTCTGCTTTACCCTTCATCTAAGCTGTGCTATTCTGCTGTACTCTTCATCTAAGCTGTGCTATTCTGCTTTACTCTTCATCTAAGCTGCGCTATTCTGCTTTACTCTTCATCTAAGCTGTGCTATTCTGCTGTGCTCTTCATCTAAGCTGCGCTATTCTGCTTTACTCTTCATCTAAGCTGTGCTATTCTGCTGTGCTCTTCATCTAAGCTGTGCTATTCTGCTTTACTCTTCATCTAAGCTGTGCTATTCTGCTGTACTCTTCATCTAAGCTGTGCTATTCTGCTTTACCCTTCATCTAAGCTGTGCTATTCTGCTGTACTCTTCATCTAAGCTGTGCTATTCTGCTTTACTCTTCATCTAAGCTGTGCTATTCTGCTGTGCTCTTCATCTAAGCTCTGCTATTCTGCTTTACTCTTCATCTTAGCTGTGCTATTCTGCTGTACTCTTCATCTAAGCTGTGCTATTCTGCTTTACTCTTCATCTAAGCTGCGCTATTCTGCTGTGCTCTTCATCTAAGCTGTGCTATTCTGCTGTGCTCTTCATCTAAGCTGTGCTATTCTGCTGTGCTCTTAATCTAAGCTGTGCTATTCTGCTTTACTCTTCATCTAAGCTGTGCTATTCTGCTTTACTCTTCATCTAAGCTGCGCTATTCTGCTGTGCTCTTCATCTAAGCTGTGCTATTCTGCTTTACTCTTCATCTAAGCTGTGCTATTCTGCTTTACTCTTCATCTAAGCTGCGCTATTCTGCTGTGCTCTTCATCTAAGCTGTGCTATTCTGCTGTGCTCTTCATCTAAGCTGTGCTATTCTGCTGTGCTCTTCATCTAAGCTGTGCTATTCTGCTTTACTCTTCATCTAAGCTGTGCTATTCTGCTGTGCTCTTCATCTAAGCTGTGCTATTCTGCTTTACTCTTCATCTAAGCTGTGCTATTCTGCTTTACTCTTCATCTAAGCTGTGCTATTCTGCTTTACTCTTCATCTAAGCTGTGCTATTCTGCTGTGCTCTTCATCTAAGCTGTGCTATTCTGCTTTACTCTTCATCTAAGCTGTGCTATTCTGCTGTGCTCTTCATCTAAGCTGTGCTATTCTGCTTTACTCTTCATCTAAGCTGTGCTATTCTGCTGTGCTCTTCATCTAAGCTGTGCTATTCTGCTTTACTCTTCATCTAAGCTGTGCTATTCTGCTTTACCCTTCATCTAAGCTGTGCTATTCTGCTTTACTCTTCATCTAAGCTGTGCTATTCTGCTTTACTCTTCATCTAAGCTGCGCTATTCTGCTTTACTCTTCATCTAAGCTGTGCTATTCTGCTGTGCTCTCCATCTAAGCTGTGCTATTCTGCTGTGCTCTTCATCTAAGCTGTGCTATTCTGCTTTACTCTTCATCTAAGCTGTGCTATTCTGCTGTACTCTTCATCTAAGCTGTGCTATTCTGCTTTACCCTTCATCTAAGCTGTGCTATTCTGCTGTACTCTTCATCTAAGCTGTGCTATTCTGCTTTACTCTTCATCTAAGCTGTGCTATTCTGCTGTGCTCTTCATCTAAGCTGTGCTATTCTGCTTTATTCTTCATCTAAGCTGTGCTATTCTGCTTTACTCTTCATCTAAGCTGTGCTATTCTGCTGTGCTCTTCATCTAAGCTGTGCTATTCTGCTGTACTCTTCATCTAAGCTGTGCTATTCTGCTTTACCCTTCATCTAAGCTGTGCTATTCTGCTGTGCTCTTCATCTAAGCTGTGCTATTCTGCTGTGCTCTTCATCTAAGCTGTGCTATTCTGCTGTGCTCTTCATCTAAGCTCTGCTATTCTGCTGTGCTCTTCATCTAAGCTCTGCTATTCTGCTTTACTCTTCATCTTAGCTGTGCTATTCTGCTGTACTCTTCATCTAAGCTGTGCTATTCTGCTTTACTCTTCATCTAAGCTGCGCTATTCTGCTTTACTCTTCATCTAAGCTGTGCTATTCTGCTGTGCTCTCCATCTAAGCTGTGCTATTCTGCTGTGCTCTTCATCTAAGCTGTGCTATTCTGCTTTACTCTTCATCTAAGCTGTGCTATTCTGCTGTACTCTTCATCTAAGCTGTGCTATTCTGCTTTACCCTTCATCTAAGCTGTGCTATTCTGCTGTACTCTTCATCTAAGCTGTGCTATTCTGCTTTACTCTTCATCTAAGCTGTGCTATTCTGCTGTGCTCTTCATCTAAGCTGTGCTATTCTGCTTTATTCTTCATCTAAGCTGTGCTATTCTGCTTTACTTTTCATCTAAGCTGTGCTATTCTGCTGTGCTCTTCATCTAAGCTGTGCTATTCTGCTGTACTCTTCATCTAAAGGCCATTGCACACTGAGTCCGAAATTCGCATCCGAAAATTTTGCACGTTAAAAAAAAAAAATCGACCTCACGTTATGTCAATCATGCTTGCACACTGCCTCCGAAACTTTCGTCCGTCATAAAAAAATTCGGATCAGGTTCGATTTTCTGCGTTTTTCGCATCCACAGCCAGCATTTTGAGAGGTTTTTTGACTATTCGACCCACCGTACAAGCGAACGACACAATCCAGAATGGCATCTGACACGTTGATACACTTGGTCTCGCAGCACAAAGTAGGCTACTGTATGATAAACAAACCTGTATACAGCTGTTCTGTATTTTTGCGTTTTTTTCCCGCAAAGGTTTAATAAATACGCATCGGACTCAGTGTGCAAGGTTTCTGTGCGTGACGAATTTTTAGGCTGATGAACACGAAAAAACGCATACGAAAAATTCGGACTCAGTGTGCAATGGCCTTAAGTCTTCATCATGAGTGGCTTTATGCATGCGGCCCTGATTACTAAACTGTGTAAGAAGCCTGTCTGATTAACCACTGATTGACTGTTGTGAGTTGATACTTTTGTTCAATATCTTGTTAATGAGTTGAAATTACAAGAAAATTTGATCCAAAAAACAAGATCATGAAAATAATAAAAGAAGAATAAAATGATAATAATGCGTGGCTTCTTCTGGTACACAATTTGTAACATCTGTCAGAGTTTGAAGTCTGCCCAGATGAAGACTAGGAAAAACAGTGCAAACGAACTGGTAGTTCCACGAGTCTTTTTATTTAGGGTGACCATTATTTGTCCTGAAAAAACAGGACACTCGGCCCGGCAAACAGATAGGCCTACTCAAATGATACTCGAAGTTTACTCAAAGAAACCTTATTCATTTCAATACATTTAAAGTAGGTTATGCCTCCTCTGTATGGATAGAAATTTGTTATATTGTTATATGAAACCAGGACATGTCCTGGGAAAACAGGACAGTTGGTCACCCTATGCTGCTTTCCCCCAGTTAAGCACACTTTTCACATACATGTCGAAAGATGCTAACGTGGAAAAGAAAACACTCTGCAAACGCCACAAAAACAAAGTGGAAGCAAACACATTACAACAAAACAATAGCCAGCGATAGAGCGGTCATCTTCCTATTTGCGCAAGCATTCCCCACTCTCACTTCAGAACAGCACGCATACAATAACGTCCGCCATAGAAGAAGTCATCTTAAAGGCATATCAACACGTCATGAACACTACTTAACTCTAGTGGCCGTTACAGATTACAACGGGGCTTGAAAACGTGGTGTTATAAACATATTTTATTATTTACGTTTTTTTTTATTAACCAACGAACTTTAGTAATATACAATACAATACCCCCCCCCCCCCCCCCCCCCCCCCCCCAAAAAAAAGGAAATGTCTAAGGAAATGAATACAATTTGGGTTGGATCCCTTCCATTTCTTCTTGTGTTTATGAAATTTTCCCAAAATAATAAAAAGTTGTACAATAAAAGTACATTTATTATTATTATTACTTTCATTGGAATCAGGGATGTAGTGGAGGCTAAACGCACGTAAACGCCGTTTACGCACCTCCCAATATTCGGAAATAGCTAGCGTTTACCCACCTCCAAAGTGCGTTTATCCACCTCTAAATTGCGTTTATCCACCTCTAAACAGCCTGTTCCTAAGACATTTTAAATTAAGCTTATGTCGTTTTAGTTTTATATTGTTCATTATTAGTTTCATAAACCTAAAACGAACTCTTTCATATTGCGCTGCATTACTGTCAGTGCTGTTGACTATTGCTGACGGTAAGGTTGCGCTGTTGACGCTCGCGCAGCCTCTTGAGGAGAAATCTACACAAATGAGCGCAGCACACACACACTCAGTTAACAACACTGCCTATAAAACATCTAAATGTGGAGTTTTTATATTTTAACATGTTAAGCAGCCAATTATTTTTCCTGAACACCAGCATCACGATTGAAAATGTGACATTGATTTCCTGCTACAACAGTTCAATAAACAGTTAAAATTAAGTCACTTACATTTTAGATGCAATATTGGCTGTTTTTGTTCTGTTTCAGCAGCGAAAATAGTTCCAAACAAAAATCACAGCAGAACCACGGCGCATCTCAGGAACACTCACTGTTTTCAGTACTGAAATGAATTTGAATTTGAACAAATCGTTTGAATGAATGAATCAATTACTCACTCATTAAGACAGGGGCCTGCCGCCACCTACGGGCGGTTTAGTGTTCTTTCCAATGTTTCTTATATGTAAATTTAAATCAATTTCATAACATTCTTTTATGTAATTGTAATTTTTTCAGTGTAAATTATTTAATTTGATCAGCCCCTAGGGTAACAGCCCTATAGTGTCTTATTATACGAAATAATTTAATTTATTTATCAAATTTAGGAATTTAAAATGAAAGATGAAGCATACGTTTAATAATATTGGGGGAGTAGATGCCTTTTAAAGGTGCAGATATTACAATTTTTTTTTTTTTTTTTTACAATGAATGTAAATATCAAAGCTGATTGAACACTGATGAGAATATTGTTTCAGAATAAATTACCAAAAAAAAAACAAAAAAATCCGGACAAGCAACTTTTAAGTCAATGACAGATTTACTTGTCCGAAGGACAAGCGTATGAAAAGGCTTAATGTCGAGCCCTCCCTATAGCAATGTCATCAGTATACACATACACCGGTAGGCAGTGGCCCACCTTACCGGGTGACCACGTCGCGGTCCACCAGTCCAGAATTTATAGTTTACCCACCTCTTTTTTTACCACTACACCTCTGATTGGAATAATACATAGACATCATAATAGTCTATTATGATGTCTATGGAATGATCCACAAAATATACGTCACAGCGCTGTTCTCGCGGGAGATCTCGCGATGACTTCATGGTTGCTATGCAACTCAGGCTAGCGTTTGGTTTGCCTGGTGAAGAAGGAGCTAAATCAAAACTGCTAACATTGAAAACAGCTAACATTGAAAACTGCTAACAGTGAAAACAAACTATCCAAACTGCAGATCCACACCTGAAGGTGAGCGACACTTCTGTTCTTAGCTCGTTGTGTGTGTTTAACAGGTTTTCTTCTTGAGAACAAGACCAGAGTGTTGCTAATCGGCTGCTAACGTTAGCTGATAAAGATCTGCGTGTTGTTTGCTTGTGTTATTGACGGTTTCTTTATGGCTTTCCATTTATTTATTTTGGTTTGTAGCCGAAAGGCAGATCTTTAAACATTAGTTTGCTCTCATGTTCAGTGTTTAGGTTTACAGTTATATAGGTTTTAACAGTTTAACACAGACTCCTGGCTTCATCGCCTGTAATTCACGGTTTGCCTCAAACGTTGATATCATATTCCCATATTAATCTACATATTCTTTAGAAATATCCTGAAATCGCTCTGTTGCTCTTAAAACGCTCTCATATTGTTTTATTCAGCATTCAGCAGTTCTGGCACTGGCAATATTTCAGCAGTAGAATCGCGGTTGCGGAATGATTCTCTCTTTTGAATCGGTTCACTGAATCGGAAAGGTTATAATGGTTATGTATGTTGTTATGAATATGGTAATCAGTGTATAATCATAGACAGGGGTGCCGTGCTATTGCCACTGCACATATTATGATAAATAATCATGAATTTGATTAATTACAGCTAGCCTCTTTTATATGGTTTGCGTTCTAAAGAAAGTGGATTAGATGTAGAAATTAACTTTTGTCATGTTGCTTGCTGTTTAACTAAGTATTTAAGAAACCGGATTATCCAGTACTGCATTATTTTCTTTTTTTATTTAATAATATTTCATTAATAGCCTACATAATGCATGTGTGTACAGTACAAAAAACACAATACAATTTAAATTACACATTGTTTCAGAGCAGATTTACATAAATGGGCCAAGAATGCATTTATTCGATCAAAAATACAGTAAAAACAGCGAAATAGTATTCCAATGTAAATCAGCTGTTTTCTATGTGAATATATAGTAACGTGTGATTTATTCCTGTGATCATTACTCCAGTCTTCAGTGTCACATGATCCTTCAGATATCAGTATAGTGTGATTTTCTGATCAATTTATGAATATTATCAGTGTTGAACACAGTAAGATGATTTCTGAAGGATCACGTGAGTAATGATGCTGAAAATTCATCTTTGATCACAGGAATAAACAATAATCTGTAAACTCTGAGCACTTCTGGTGTACTCTGATATATCTCATTATTCTCCTCTTTATGCTGTTCGATCGTCGGGAGAATTAACGATCGACTATCGATTAATCATTCATATTTTTTATATATTAAAATTCATTATTTATTTAACTTTTTACAAATTAAAAATGCAATGAAAATACAAAAATACAGTGTGTTTTTCCTCGATGAGATCTTTATTACAAGATGATCAACTTAGCAGTTAAACTGGACATTGGGCTGAACTTGAAGATATACAGTAACCAGTGTGTATATCTGTTATAGCTAACCCTAACCCTTACAGTGTGTATATCTGTTATAGCTAACCCTAACCCTTACAGTGTGTATATCTGTTATAGCTAACCCTAACCCTAACCCTTACAGTGTGTATATCTGTTATAGCTAACCCTAACCCTAACCCTTACAGTGTGTATATCTGTTATAGCTAACCCTAACCCTTACAGTGTGTATATCTGTTATAGCTAACCCTAACCCTAACCCTTACAGTGTGTATATCTGTTATAGCTAACCCTAACCCTTACAGTGTGTATATCTGTTATAGCTAACCCTAACCTTAACCTGCAGCTGCGACGAGTGGCGTTCTCAAACAGAGACCCGATCGTTTGTTCCAAAATAATAATTAAAAAAATTATGTTAAACAATAACTGGTAACACTTTATTTTGATGGTCCCTTTTGAACATTCTGGTGATGGTGAAGATGCAGCGGTCTTTCGAATCGGCTTTGGCCGCGACTCTGGAGGACTTGGAGTTAAGAGAACGTCACTTAAGTCATTCTTAAAAAAGGAAGATGTGTTCGGAGTTTTGCCGACCTGATACGGCAAAAGTTTAATATATCAATTAGCTCCGCTGGTGGGAAAACGCATGGGACTCACTCAGCCTCAGCCGTTCGTTGCTCTGGTTGGTTGTAGCGCTGTCCTATTGCCATGCAGAGGGATTTTGAAAGGTAACCGTTTATCCGCCCCTCAGATTGAGGCATGTCAATGGAGAGTTCCCAGACCTAACATCTTGATGTAGGTCTGGCATGCCAGGCTATTCTACTAATACTCTACTAACACTCTCATGAGAATTAGTAGACATGTAGGTGCAGAGTTACTAATAGTCAACAGAATGTGTTAAAGGGACCATCCAAATGAAGTGAAACCCAATAACTTAACCAAAAACATAATATTACTCAAAATGTAACTCAAAACTATCCAAGGCACGGAGTCGAGAAAGAGTGTGAGAGAGATTAGCCTAACCTAACAACAAATAGGCTACTTAACAAAGCCTCATAAAAAATAGCTACTCACACACAACTTCTACACCAGTCTACTGATTTTTGTTGAGAAAGATAAGCATGTTGATGACATGAACTGGGTCAGACGCGACCGCAACCTGGTGACTGTCAAGCCTTGTTTATACTTTCGCCGGCTCTACAGCGCGAGTCTCCGCAAACAGACGAGGCGTTTATACTTGATGCGCTCGCTTCTGAAACACCGAATACCGCAATGACGTCATTTTTGCTGCGCGCTCGTGCGGACGCGTCGAGTGTAAACAAACTCTTCAGTCCAGCCGCCGAAAACACCCGCTCTGAGGGGACTGACATTGTCGGGATGCACAGGTACCTCGACGCTAACTTGACCAGCCAGGGAACCTATTCCGTTCACAGTGGTGCAATCCAGCGGTTCATTGCTTCAAGGCTCACACTACGCAACGCAACCATATAGTGCTGCCACTAACGACTAATCTTTCGACTAATTTTTCGATTAGTCGACTAATCTAAATGACTAATTTAAAAAAAAAATCAAGTGTTTATTTCGTTATGTCCATTTTATTTTGAACTCAACTGAAGGGCCCAAAACATAAAATGTCACCTTGTCCAAAACATTTTTAACAATCTAAGCATTAAGTATCTGCATTTCCATTAGGCTATACCATAGGCTAGGTGCACGTGGCCGCCATTTTGGATTTCTGATCAGCGAGTGTACGGTTGGACACTTCCGGTTTCGCTTTACGCCGGTGCAGGGAGCCGGAGAAAGCCGAAAATTATCTCTTATGGTTGTTTATAGAATTAATTATATAATTTAAAATACTACTAAAATATATATTACTATCACACGAGCAAATGGCAATTAAAAAAGCATGGATGCAAAGTCAGATCAATGAATGTAATACAACTGTTCACGAACAGAAGATCTTGGTCTCATGCTGCATACGCGATGAGAATTATGCCTTCTGTATAGAGTTACAACTACGATTTTATTTGTTTGCATACAATACCGCCTGAACATTCACATGTTTGCCCTGTCTTGTTTAAATCTCCATAAATAGGCATACTATTTTCTCAATTCTGCGCATATAACACATCAGTTGCTCGATCTATATTATCAACACATGTTACATACATGCTTTCTTTGCATCAATTATCTTTATAGATACGACGGCGGAAAAAAAATCGTAGGCTAGGCTAAGAATTGTGAGTAATTTAAATTTTTAACTGTAACGTTAGTTAACAAACTATTTAATATAGCTAATTGTGTATATTTTACAGTGGGCTAAATACTGTATGTGCTGCTTATAAAACAGACAGATAATGATTTATGAAATATTTATGATTTAAGATGCTCTCATCTCACTTGCACAAATAAATGCAGTAATAGAAAGCATAGAAACGCACAGGTGAAATACTTATAGGCCTATGCATTTAAATGACTAAAATACAAACAGTTAGCAATAATAATGTTACCAAATAAAGCAATGCCGACAACAGACCAGTTGTTTTTGTCACCCTCTGATGACAGATGCTGTTGATGCACAATGAGTGTTTTTAAAATTCAAGGGAAGCGATCTTGCCTTTCAGAGGGTGACAGCCTCAGCACTTCACTGTTGTGTGTCGTTATGAACCGTTTCATCACGATAAAGAAGTCAGCTTTCATGCATTCCCCATTGAGGGTGACCAGTCCCGAAATTTGAAGCTTTGTCCCGCGTCCCCCAAGTCATAAGCAGTGTCCCGCATTTTAATTTTGTCTGCATCATTTTATTTCATCGTCCTTTAAATTACAATTCGACAATAAAAAAAATGTTAATAATAAAACACTGAACATACGCAGCGGTTATTATTGGTTCTAGTCAGAGCGGGAAAACTGAGAAAAAAGAAACTGCAACAGAAAAATGGATCTATCCGGAGCTCCCGAGAAGAAAAAGCGTCTTGTTCATATAAGGAATGGGAGAAAAAATATACATGGTAAAAACCAGTTACAGGTGACCTTAAAAAAGGAGATACAGACACATAATGAATGAGAAGCCCTTACTCGAAGCTGCCAGATCAGACAAAAAATATAGGCTAAATTCAAGATGCACTGAATCTGGTAAGAACGCATTTAATCTTAGTCTTTCCTAATGGAATTTATGTGCTTATTTGGAAATTAGCTTTTTAGCGATTTGATTATTATTTTCACTTAATTATTTAGATTGAATAGACCCGTGCTGTTAAAATTAGTTTTGTATTATTAGTGACGTTCACAGCGCCGGTCAGCGCCGTCATAAACATTTTTATAAAGCCTATTAGCAAGCATCACTGCAAAAAGACAAATATTCAGGAGCCTATAATAACAGCAAGTTCTCTCCATCGTGTCCCGCAAAATCAGGTCTGCTGATATAATCAAATAAAATCGTAGTTGTAACTCTATACAGAAGGCATAATTCTCATCGCGTATGCAGCATGAGACCAAGACAATCTTCTGTTCGTGAACAGTTGTATTATATTCATTGATCTGACTTTGCATCCATGCTTTTAATTGCCATTTGCTCGTGTGATAGTAATATATATCTTAGTAGTATTTTAAATTATATAATTGATTCTATAAACAACCATAAGAGATAATTTTCGGCTTTCTCCGGCTCCCTGCACCGGCGTAAAGCGAAACCGGAAGTGTCCAACCGTACACTCGCTGATCAGAAATCCAAAATGGCGGCCACGTGCACCTAGTCAATATTAGTCAGAGTCCTAATCTAATCTTCTATTAACAAACATATAGGCCTATATATTACTTAAATTAGCTCTTTGTTCTGCCTTAAATTAATACATTATTAGCTCACTGTACATTTCTGAAAATATGACTCTGAGTTGTAAAGTAGGCTAGATGCAATGCATGCATTTTCTGTAAAGCTGCTTTGAAAACGATATTGTGAAAAGCACTAAAGAAATGAATTGGAATTGAATTGAAAGAGTCTGGACTAGCCCACTACGCTTAGCTCTGCCTAATAATGAGTCGCGCTGAAAGCAGGCAATCACGCAGATATGCAGCTCGCGTTTACACTTGCGTGCATGGTGGGTCTGTGCCGCGGTCCACGTGAATGTGAAAGCAACACGGACTCGGGTGCGCGCTTGTTCAGGAAGTAAAGTAACCTGCCTGCGCATGCGTTTTAGTTGATTATAATGCATTTACTTAAATAAAACACATGTAAGGGATGATAGTGTTTATGATTTACCTTCTATACAAGCGAGAGTTGAGCCTGCAGTGTATTCGCGCATTGCGCGTGGAATCAGGAATCGGTCTCCTCAAAAGAGTCCGTTCGCAAACAGCAGAACGCCACTTTATGCGACACTCGCAAATTAAACCTGTGTTGTTCACTCAGCTGCGCATATTGCACAGAATAAATAAAAAACACAATTTGACCCGCGTTCTGTTTTCTATCATGGGCCGTGCACGTTTGCAATGGCACAAGATGCACGCAAACGCACCAGTTCGAAAGTTTAGTGTGAAGGGGGGGTGCCAGGAACAATCATGCTCGGACCACAGCAAACGAGCCCACCGTGAAAGCACCGTCACCTGCCTCCGTAATTTTTCATATCAAAGGGTTGAAGGCGGGGCGGGAATGTGAAGGAAGAGGATGGCAGATTAACCAGCAGGGCGCGCGCCGCACAGACTAGTGTGTGGAGGTGAATTACAGTGAGCCGTTTGAGACGGGAGACCAGAAATAAATAGGCGGTCAATAGTAAAACGACTCGTCGACTAAAAAAAATGCCGTCGACTAATTTGCATGGTCGATTACGTCGACTAATCGCGGCAGCACTACAACCATATTAGTTTAATCGATAACAAATTAACATGATCGACGAAATTCTTAACGATCAATAATTGATCGTCGATTAATCATGCCCATCCCTAATCAGCAGAAGTCCTTTTCAAGACTCACAGGAGTTCAGTTACAGTTATGCCCTAACACAAGGTCTAACATCAGCAGTTATGGCCTAACCCAAGGTCTAACATCAGCAGTTATAGCCTAACCCAAAGTCTAACATCAGCAGTTATAGCCTAACCCAAGGTCTAACATCAGCAGTTATAGCCTAACCCAAAGTCTAGCATCAGCAGTTATAGCCTAACCCAAGGTCTAACATCAGCAGTTATAGCCTAACCCAAAGTCTAACATCAGCACTTATGGACTAACCAAAGGTATAACATCCGCAGTTATGGCCTAACCCAAGGTCTAACATCAGCAGTTATAGCCTAACCCAAGGTCTAACATCAGCAGTTATGGCCTAACCCAAGGTCTAACATCAGCAGTTATGGCCTAACCCAAGGTCTAACATCAGCAGTTATGGCCTAACCCAAGGTCTAACATCAGCAGTTATAGCCTAACCCAAGGTCTAACATCAGCAGTTATGGCCTAACCCAAGGTCTAACATCAGCAGTTATGGCCTAACCCAAGGTCTAACATCAACCGTTATGGCCTAAGCCAAGGTCTAACATCAGCAGTTAAGGCCTAACCCAAGGTCTAGCATCAGCAGTTATAGCCTAACCCAAGGTCTTACATCAGCAGTTATAGCCTAACCCAAGTTCTACACTATGTCATTACTTCAGGTTGAATGATCCTGATTGGCTAAGAAATCGATAAACACACAGGTTATGCGCTTGGACCCATTCACTCCCTTTTTCTCTCAGGAGAGGACACTGTAACACAGTAAAGTAAAGACCACTGCCCCTGTAAGCACAGCTGTCAGTCAGCGTACCCTAGAGAAGCAGAAGTGTGTGTGTGTGTGTGTGTGTGTGTGTGTGTGTGTGTGTGTGTGTGTGTGTGTGTGTGTGTGTGGATACATGTTGAAGGACTTTCTCAAACACAAAGCGAGTCCATATTCCGTCTCTGGAAGCCGGGCTGGGTTACTGTTCCTGGGTCATCTCAGACGTTAGAGAATACATGAACGTTTCAGTAATCAGAAAGTAAAATCTCACCAGCCTGGAGAAGTCATTCAACCCATGTCATATTTAGAAGTAAAAATATTGATTAATACCTTGATTATAATCCCTCGTTAGATCTTGAAGTAGCGGTGAATTCCAGAACTACACCATCAGAACACAATGGCGGGTCAGAGGCCCGTGAGCCGCGGGTCATTCAGCGCTGGACGCCCACCGACAGCCCTCAGAGTCAGCACTGCGGTGAGTGTGTGTGTGTGTGTGTGTGTGTTACGGGTCACCGGCGACAGCCCACAGAGTCAGCACTGCGGTAAGTGTGTGTGTGTGTGTGTGTGTGTGTGTGTGTGTTACGGGTAACCGACAGCCCTCAGAGTCAGCACTGCGGTGAGTGTGTGTGTGTTACGGGTCACCGACAGCCCTCAGAGTTAGCACTGCGGTAAGTGTGTGTGTGTGTGTGTGTGTTACGGGTCACCGACGGCCCTCAGAGTCAGCACTGCGGTGTGTGTGTGTGTGTGTCACAGGCCCCGGGGACCGGCCGGCCCGGCAGCAGAGCAGGACCCATGGCCGCTGCAGGCGTTTTATCAGCGCAGGTGCGCGTGGCAGATCGGCCCGTGACCCAGCAGGGCCTCAGCGGGATGAAGACCGGTGGGAAAGGTGCCGCTTCTCTCTCTCTGGGAAACGCTACACTTGAGGACGCTACACTACGCTACTCTCACTCTTTAACTCTCAATCTTTTATTCTCACTCTTTTACTCTCACTCTTTTACTCTCACTCTTTTATTCTCACTCTTTTAATCTCACTCTTTTACTCTCACTCTTTTACTCTCACTCTTTTACTCTCACTCTTTTACTCTCACTCTTTTACTTTCACTCTTTTAATCTCACTCTTTTAGTCTCACTCTCTTACTCTCACTCTTTTAATCTCACTCTTTTAGTCTCACTCTCTTACTCTCACTTTTTACTCTCACTCTTTTAATCTCACTCTTTTACTCTCACTCCCGCAGGACCTCAGAGGCAAATCCTGGATAAGTCCTATTACCTCGGGTTACTACGGTAATTTTCTTCATGTCATTTATTGAATGTTTCATCATCTCTCAGATAAGACTGTGATTAATATTTAGTTTGTTTGCTTCAGGAGTAAAATCAACGAGCTGACGATGGAGTCTGCTAAACTCCAGAAGGACATCGACTCCTGCAGTCAGGAGAACTCAGTCTTTCTGTCTTATGAGAAACGGTGAGTTTCAGAGACACCAGACCTATGTCTTAATAATACTAACAATTATAATACAGTAATATTGTTCTTTGAAATAATATGACGCATCCTACATTTTAAATTGTATATATTTCGAAGAATAGCCTAAATCTATATGATGAAAAATGTGTATATTTCTGATTCTCTAATGATTGTTCAGTGAATGACTTTTTCTTGAGTTTTGATGACATCAGGGCTCAGTAATTAATTTCATGTCTTAAAACCCTTTCTGTGAACAGAGCAGAAGTCCTAGCTGGAGAAATCAAAGATCTTCAAGGCCAGCTGGCAGATTACAATATGGTACATTATTTTATACCCATTGGGTTAGAAGTTGTACAGAAATGCAGCTTGTATTTGTAATGTTGAGACACATGATGATGTCATTAATTAAGTTAGCTGCGTCTTTTTAAATTACCAGCTGGTTGACAAGCTGAACACTAACACTGAGATGGAGGAGGTGGTGAACGACATCATCATGGTGAGTCTCATGATCTCAGCACATGATTTCTTATTTACTCTGCTTGGGTTGTTCATGTTGATGTTTTTGTCTCGTTAGCTGAAGGCACAGAATGACCGAGAAGCTCAGAGTATGGACGTGATATTCACTGAGAGAAGAGAGTAAGTGCTTCTGTCATTTGAAAAGTTTAAATCTCCTCATTAAACTGAGTTTGTTAAATCACACCGAAACTTCTTTTTAAATCAGCAATTTTACATATTGTGGAAAAACTACATGCAAAAAAATGTTAGGATATTTGGGACAAAGTATTGTTCACAGGGATTATCCTGGCTCAAAACAAGGAGGAGATGGTCAAATCCTGATCTGGTATTTTAATAATAAGATAATTAAATTTTTATTTTTCGTAGACCATCATATAGCCGACTGTGTTTCCCACAGTGTTTTTAAATAACCCACCCGAACCTGTGATGTTCTCTGAGTCAGATATCTGATCTACAATTATTCAAATTCTCAGTGTTATGCATGATGATATGGTAACATATCACACTGAAGTAGGCTGCTTTAAAAATGAACATTTATTTAAAATAAAAATTCTTTTTTTGGCAATATTACATTTCTTTAATAGCCTAAACAGAGGCTTTACTCCCTTCAACCTTAAGCTGGCAATGTTTCATTACATCACTGTTGGAAAACACTCTTATCAGAATAATTTTTTTAATTGTGCTCTCCAGCGCCTCGCTTTATCTAATGCGTGATGCATCTACGGTAGCCGGTATGTACCAAAGCTATGACAGGACATCTTCTAAACGCACTTCGTCGAGGTTTCCTTCGGGTGAACAGGTTGCAAGAACAATCATATGCTCGATTAAAATATATTCTTATCGAATAGGGTTACAAAAAGTAAACTTACAAACCTTGTTTTTAGCGCCTTCTCTACTTCACTCAATATCTGCTATTCATCAAAGAGCCTGTTTAACTTTTAACTATAACAGGGTTTCCGCGGGGCATTAAAAAGCATTAAATTTGCTTCCTACAGGCATTCAAAATTTTGATAGTTTTGAAGAGAATTTTATATAAATTTATTTGAATATAGCCTTCATAATTAGTCATTTTTATTTGCTGTCGCAAAATATGTACGTTAGTGTGATAAACACGCGGAACCAGTTTGGTAATTGCTTCCGGCCGGAGCAAAAGGTGACGTGGGCATTTTGTACAGCGGTGGAAAGGTCGGAACCCTAGACTGTAAAAGAAACCTTGAAAAAATGGGAAAGTGCAAATTCCAGCCAAAGCTGGAAAACAAAACTGCTCCTCCGTTTCTGCTCTCCTCCGTTTCTGCTCCTCCATTTCTGCTCCTCCGTTTCTGCTCTCCTCCGTTTCTGCTCCTCCGTTTCTGCTCTCCTCCGTTTCTGCTCTCCTCCGTTTCTGCTCTCCTCCGTTTCTGCTCTCCTCCGTTTCGGCTCTCCTCCGTTTCTGCTGCTCTGTTTCTGCTCTCCTCCGTTTCGGCTCTCCTCCGTTTCTGCTCCTCCGTTTCTGCTCTCCTCCGTTTCTGCTCTCCTCTGTTTCTGCTGCTCTGTTTCTGCTCTCCTCTCCGTTTCTGCTCTCCTCCGTTTCTGCTCTCCTCCGTTTCTGCTCTCCTCCGTTTCTGCTCTCCTCCGTTTCTGCTCGTCCTCCTGTTTCTGCTCTCCTGTTTCTGCCTCCGTTTCTGCTCCTCTCCGTTTCTGCTCTCCTCCGTTTCTGCTGCTCTGTTTCTGCTCCTCCGTTTCTGCTCTCCTCTCCGTTTCTGCTCTCCTCCGTTTCTGCTGCTCTGTTTCTGCTCTCCTCCGTTTCTGCTCTCCTCCGTTTCTGCTCTCCTCCGTTTCTGCTCTCCTCTCCGTTTCTGCTCGCTCCGTTTCTGCTCTCCTCCGTTTCTGCTCTCCTCCGTTTCTGCTCTCCCTCCGTTTCTGCTGCTCTGTTTCTGTTCTCCTCCGTTTCTGTCTCTCCTCCGTTTCTGCTCTCCTCCGTTTCTGTTCTCCTCCGTTTCTGCTCTCCTCCGTTTCTGCTCTCCTCCGTTTCTGTTCTCCTCCGTTTCTGCTCTCCTCCGTTTCTGCTCTCCTCCGTTTCTGCTCTCCTCCGTTTCTGCTCTCCTCCGTTTCTGCTCTCTGTTTCTGTCGCTCCTCGTTTCTGCTCTCCTCCGTTTCTGCTCTCCTCCGTTTCTGCTCTCCTCCGTTTCTGTTCTGCTCTCCTCCGTTTCTGCTCTCCTCCGTTTTCTGCTCCTCCGTTTCTGCTCTCCTCCGTTTCTGCTCTCCTCCGTTTCTGCTCTCCTCCGTTTCTGCTCTCCTCCGTTTCTGCTGCTCTGTTTCTGTCTCCTGTTTCTGCCCCTCCGTTTCTGCTCTCCTCTCGTTTCTGCTCTCCTCCGTTTTTCTGCTCTCTCCTCCGTTTCTGCTCTCTGTTTCTGCTCTCCTCGTTTCTGCTCTCCTCCGTTTCTGCTCTCCCTCCGTTTCTGCTCTCTGTCCGTTTCTGCTCTCCCTTCCGTTCTCGTTGCTCTGCTCGTCCTCCTGTTTCTGCTCTCCTCCGTTTCTGCTCTCCTCCGTTTCTGCTCTCCTCCGTTTCTGCTGCTCTGTTTCTGCTCCTCCTCGTTTCTGCTCTCCTCCTTTCTGCTCTCCTCCGTTTTCTGTCTCCTCCGTTTCTGCTCTCCTCCGTTTCTGCTCTCCTCCGTTTCTGCTCTCCTCCGTTTCTGCTCTCCTCCGTTTCTGCTCTCCTCCGTTTCTGCTCTCCTCCGTTTTCTGCTCCTCGTTTCTGCTCTCCTCCGTTTCTGCTCCTCCGTTTCTGCTCTCCTCCGTTTCTGTCTCCTCCGTTTCTGCTCTCCTCCGTTCTGCTGCTCTCCGTTCTGCTCTCCTCCGTTTCTGCTCTCCTCCGTTCTGCCCTTTCTGCCTCCTCCGTTTCTGCTCTCTCCGTTTCTGCTCTCTCCGTTTCTGCTCCGTTCTCTCCTCCGTTTCTGCTCTCTCCGTTTCTGCTCTCTCCTCTTTCGTCTCTCTGTCTGCTCCTCGTTTCTGCTCTCCTCCGTTTCTGCTCTCCTCCGTTTCTGCTCCGTCTTCTCTCGCGCTTTGCCTGTCTGTCCCGTTTCTCTTCTGCTCTCCCGTTCTCTCTTTGTCCTTCTGCTCTCCTCGTTCTCCTCCGTTGCTCCTCTTCTCTCGTTTCTCTCTCGTTTCGCCTCCTTCTCCTCCCTTCTGCTCTCTTTTCCTCGTTCTCTCTCGCGTCTCTCCTGTTTTCGCTTTTTTCTCCGTTTCGCTCTGCCTCCGTGTCTTCGCTCTCGTTCTGTTTTGTCTCTTTGTCCTCCTTTTCTGTCGTTCTTGCTGTCTCTCTCCTCTTCGCTCTCTTTGTTTCTCTGTGCCCTTCTCTTCGTTTTCTTTCGCCTCTGTTGTTCTCTTCCCGTTTCTCTCTTCTCTCTCGTTCTGCTCCGTTTCTCTCTCGTTCGCCTCGTCGCCCCGTTCTGCGCTTTCTCTCGTCGCTCTCGTTCTGCTCCTTTCTTCTTTTCTTTCTCCTTTCTTCTGCTCCGTTCTTCTTGCTCCTTCCTCCTCCTCTGTCCCCGCTCTCCGTTTTCTGCTCCGTTTCTGCTCCTCCGTTTCTGCTCTCCTCGTTCTCTCTGTTCTGCTCTCCGTCTCTCTGTTTCTGCTCCGTTCTGCTTCCTCGTTCTCTCCCTCCGTTTCTGCTCTCTCTTTCTGCTCTCTCCGTTTCTGCTCTCCTCCTTTCTGCTCTCTCGTTCTGCTCTCCTCCGTTTCGTCCTGTTTCTGCTCTCTCCGTTTCGCCTCCTTTCTGTCCTGTTCTCTCTCCTCCGTTCTCTTCGTCTGTCCTGTTCTGCTCTCCGTTTCTCTCTCTTCTGCTCCTCGTTCTCTCTCCTCGTCTGCCTCCGTTCTGCTCTCTGTTTCTTCTCCTTTCTGTCTCTTCTGCTCTCTCGTTTCTCTCTCTTTTGCTCTGTTCTCTCTCTTTGCTCCTCCGTTCTGCTCTTCTCTCGTTTCTCTTTCTCTCTTCTGTCTCCTTCTTCTCGTTTCTGCTCTCTTTCTCTCTCCTTTCGCTTCTCCGTTCTGTCTCTCCGTTTCTGCTCTCCTCCGTTTCTGCTCCTCCGTTTCTGCTCTCCTCCGTTTCTGCTCTCCTCTGTTTCTCTCTCCTCCGTTTCTGCTCTCTCCGTTTCTGCTGCTCCCGTTTCTGCTCCTCCGTTTCTGCTCTCCTCCGTTTCTGCTCTCTCCGTTTCTGCTCCTCTTTCTGCTCTCCTCGTTTCTGCTGCTCTGTTTCTGCTCCTCCGTTTCTGCTGCTCTGTTTCTGCTCTCCTCCGTTTCTGCTGCTCTGTTTCTGCTCCTCCGTTTCTGCTCTCCTCCGTTTCTGCTCTCCTCCGTTTCTGCTCTCCTCCGTTTCTGCTCTCCTCCGTTTCTGCTCTCTCCGTTTCTGCTCTCCTCCGTTTCTGCCTCTTCTCTGTTTCTGCTCTCCTCCGTTTCTGCTCTCTCCTCCGTTTCTGCTCTCCTCCGTTTCTGCTCTGCTCCGTTTCTGCTCTCCTCCGTTTCTGCTCTCCTCCGTTTCTGCTCTCCTCCGTTTCTGCTCTCCTCCGTTTCTGCTCTCCTCCGTTTCTGCTGCTCTGTTTCTGCTCTCCTCCGTTTCTGCTCTGCTCCCGTTTCTGCTCTGCTCCCGTTTCTGCTCCTCCTGTTTCTGCTCTCCTCCGTTTCTGCTCTCCTCCGTTTCTGCTCTCCTCCGTTTCTGCTGCTCCGTTTCTGCTCTCCTCCGTTTCTGCTCCTCCTTCTCCGTTCTCTCTCCGCTTCTGCTCCCTGTTTCTGCTCTCCTCCGTTTCTGCTCTCCTCCGTTTCTGCTCCTCCTCCGTTTCTGCTCTCTTCTCCTCGTTTCTGCTCTCCTCCGTTTCTGTTCTCCTCCCGTTTTCTGCTCTTCCTCCGTTTTCTGCCTCTTCCTCTCTCGTTTCTGCTCTCCTCCTCCTCGTTTCGGCTCTCCTCCGTTTCGCTCTCCTCCTTTCTGCTCTCCTCCGTTTCTGCTCTCCTCCGTTTCTGCTCTCCTCCGTTTCTGCTGCTCTGTTTCTGCTCCTCCGTTTCTGCTCTCCTCCGTTTGTGCTCTCCTCCGTTTCTGCTGCTCTGTTTCTGCTCTCCTCCGTTTCTGCTCTCCTCCGTTTCTGCTCTCCTCCTCGTTTCTGCTGCTCTGTTTCTGCTCCTCCGTTTCTGCTCTCCTCCGTTTCTGCTCTCCTCCGTTTCTGCTCTCCTCCGTTTCTGCTGCTCTGTTTCTGCCTCTGTCTGCTCTCCTCGTTTCTGCTCTCCTCCGTTTCTGCTCTCCTCCGTTTCTGCTCTCCTCCGTTTCTGCTCTTCTCCGCTTCTGCTCTTCTCCGTTTCTGCTCTCCTCCGTTTCTGCTGCTCCGTTTCTGCTCTCCTCCGTTTCTGCTCTCCTCCGTTTCTGCTCTCCTCCGTTTCTGCTCTCCTCCGTTTCTGCTCTCCCTCCGTTTCTGATCTCCTCTGTTTCTGCTGCTCCGTTTCTGCTGCTCCGTTTCTGCTCCTCCGTTTCTGCTCTTCTCCGTTTCTGCTCCTCCGTTTCTGCTCTCCTCCGTTTCTGCTCCTCCGTTTCTGCTGCTCTGGTTCTGCTCCTCTGTTTCTGCTCTCCTCCGTTTCTGCTGCTCTGGTTCTGCTCCTCTGTTTCTGCTCTCCTCCGTTTCTGCTGCTCTGTTCTGCTCCTCCGTTTCTGCTCTCCTCCGTTTCTGCTCTCCTCCGTTTCTGCTCTCCTCCGTTTCTGCTCTCCTCTGTTTCTGCTCTCCTCCGTTTCTGCTCTTCTCCGTTTCTGCTGCTCCGTTTCTGCTCCTCCGTTTCTGCTCCTCCGTTTCTGCTCTTCTCCGTTTCTGCTCCTCTGTTTCTGCTCTCCTCCGTTTCTGCTGCTCTGTTTCTGCTCCTCCGTTTCTGCTGCTCTGTTTCTGCTCTCCTCCGTTTCTGCTCTCCTCCGTTTCTGCTCTCCTCCGTTTCTGCTCTCCTCCGTTTCTGCTCTCCTCTGTTTCTGCTCTCCTCCGTTTCTGCTCTCCTCCATTTCTGCTCTCCTCCGTTTCTGCTCTCCTCTGTTTCTGCTCTCCTCCGTTTCTGCTCTTCTCCGTTTCTGCTCTCCTTCGTTTCTGCTCTCCTCCGTTTCAGCTCTCCTCCGTTTCTGCTCTCCTCCGTTTCTGCTCTCCTCCGTTTCATGCTCCTCCTCCGTTTCTGCTCTCCTCCGTTTCTGCTCTTCTCCGTTTCTGCTCTCCTCCGTTTCTGCTCTTCTCCATTTCTGCTTGTGGAAACACATTGGCCTAGTACTTTTTGTCCATCTCTGCTATAATAGTTTTTCAAGATGGCAGAACTACATGGAAGCCTCCGTGGACCGACCCATCCCATGTATATAAAGATAATAAATTTTTGTTTACGAGGATAAGTCAGATAATTCGCAGAGGTATTTGTATTTGTACACCATTGAGGACATATTAAAAATATTGATTTTAGATAATAAAATACCTAAAAAAGTACACATTGTCCCTTTAACACATTATAATGATTTATCTGTCATCCACCCTCGATTAATTGGAATGTTATGTTTTTATAACTTGGCCAGCCCGACCCGCGCATTATGATCCGCGCAGCACTATCGCCAAACTATCGGTTAGAGAATGGATGTTGTTGTGCCGAACTTCAACTAACAGAGCCGTCACAGTGGGAAAGTGTATCTGAGCATGTGACTGTCTGTCTGGAAGCGGCCGCCTCGTGATTCTCCATGCAGGAAAAACCCTGATTGTACATAACTGGCAAGCTTTTAAAATCTTTAAATCTTTAAATGACAGCATTCACTGCAATTTTTTTTAAATGTTCTTAAAGGGGTCATGAACTGCATTGTTTTATTGTTTCATAATGTCTCCTGGGTGCACTTATAATGTTAGTATGATTTTACTAAAAAATGCACGCACTTTCAGTGTAAACGCCCACTGCTGTGATTGGATGTAAGTCTTCAGTGTAAACGCCCACTTCTGTGATTGGCTGTGAGTCTTCAGTGTAAACGCCCACTTCTGTGATTGGCTGTAAGTCTTCAGTGTAAACGCCCACTTCTGTGATTGGCTGTGAGTCTTCAGTGTAAACGCCCACTCTGTGATTGGCTGTGAGTCTTCAGTGTAAACCCCACTGCTGTGATTGGCTGTAGAGTCTTCAGTGTAAACGCACACTGCTGTGATTGGCTGTGAAGTCTTCAGTGTAAACCACACTGCTGTGATTGGCTGTAAGTCTTCAGTGTAAACGCACCACTGCTGTGATTGGCTGTAGTCTTCAGTGTAAACGCCACTGCTGTGATTGGCTATGAGACTTCAGTGTAAACGCCCACTGCTGTGATTGGCTGTGAGTCTTCAGTGTAAACGCACACTGCTGTGATTGGCTTGAGTCTTCAGTGTAAACCACCACTGCTGTGATTGGCTGTGAAGTCTTCAGTGTAAACCCACTTCTGTGATTGGCTGTGAGTCTTCAGTGTAAACGCCACATGCTGTGATTGGCTGTGAGTCTTCAGTGTAAACACCACTGCTGTGATTGGCTGTGAGTCTTCAGTGTAAACCACACTGCTGTGATTGGCTGTAAGTCTTCAGTGTAAAGCCACTGCTGTGATTGGCTGTAGTCTTCAGTGTAAACCACACTCTGTGATTGGCTGTAGTCTTCAGTGTAAACCCACTCTGTGATTGGCTTGAGCTTCAGTGTAAACACCCACTGCTGTGATTGGCTGAGACTTCAGTGTAAACGCACACTGCTGTGATTGGCTGTAATCTTCAGTGTAAACGCACACTGCTGTGATGGCTGTATCTTCAGTGTAAACCACACTGCTGTGATTGGCTGACTTCAGTGTAAACGCACACTGCTGTGATTGGCTGTAGTCTCAGTGTAAACCCACTGCTGTGATGCTGGAGTCTTCAGTGTAACCCCCTCTGTGATTGGCTTGAGCTTCAGTGTAAATGCACACTGCTGTGATTGGCTGTGAGTCTTCAGTGTAAACACCCTGCTGTGATTGGCTGTGAGTCTTCAGTGTAAACACCCACTGCTGTGATTGGCTTGAGCTTCAG
Source organism: Chrosomus eos (assembly GCA_036326025.1). NCBI lineage: Eukaryota > Metazoa > Chordata > Actinopteri > Cypriniformes > Leuciscidae > Chrosomus > Chrosomus eos. The sequence goes on along the minus strand of CM070820.1, from coordinate 53,747,154 downwards.
TGTAAACGCACACTCTGTGATTGCTGTAATCTTCAGTGTAAACGCCACTGCTGTGATTGCTCTGAGCTTCAGTGTAAACGCACACTCTGTGATTGGCTGTAAATCTTCAGTGAACACCACTGCTGTGATTGGCTCTGACTTCAGTGTAAACCACACTGCTGTGATTGGCTGTAAGTCTTCAGTGTAAACCCACTGCTGTGATTGGCTGTAGTCTTCAGTGTAAAGCCCACTCTGTGATTGGCTGTGAGTCTTCAGTGTAAACCACTCTGTGTTGGCTGTAGTCTTCAGTGTAACACCCACTGCTGTGATTGGTTGAGACTTCAGTGTAAACGCACACTGCTGTGATTGGCTGTAAGTCTTCAGTGTAAACGCACACTGCTGTGATTGGTGTAAGTCTTCAGTGTAAAGCCCACTTCTGTGATTGGCTGTGTCTTCAGTGTAAACGCCCACTCTGTGATTGGCTGTAGTCTTCATGTAAACCCCACTCTGTGATTGGCTGAGCTTCAGTGTAAACGCCACTCTGTGATTGGCTGTAAGTCTTCAGTGTAAACGCCCACTGCTGTGATTGGCTGTAGTCTTCAGTGTAAACGCCACTGCTGTGATTGGTGTAAGTCTTCAGTGTAAACGCCCACTTCTGTGATTGGCTGTGAGTCTTCAGTGTAAACGCCACTTCTGTGATTGGCTGTAGTCTTCAGTGTAAACCCCACTTCTGTGATTGGCTGTAGTCTTCAGTGTAAACGCACACTCTGTGATTGGCTGTAGTCTTCAGTGTAAACCACACTGCTGTGATTGGCTGTAAGTCTTCAGTGTAAACGCCCACTTCTGTGATTGGCTGTAGTCTTCATGTAACCCCACTCTGGATTGGCTTGAGCTCAGTGTAAACGCCACTGCTGTGATTGCTGTATCTTCAGTGTAAACGCACACTCTGTGATTGGCTGTAGTCTTCAGTGTAACCCCACTGCTGTGATTGGCTGTATCTTCAGTGTAAACGCCACTGCTGTGATTGGCTGTAGTCTTCAGTGTAAACCCACACTGCTGTGTTGGCTGAGCTTCAGTGTAAACGCACACTGCTGTGATTGGCTGTGATCTTCAGTGTAAACCACACTGCTGTGATTGGCTGGATCTCATGTAAACACACCTGCTGTGATTGGCTGAGTCTCAGTGTAAACCCACTGCTGTGATTGGCTGTAGCTTCAGTGTAAACGCACATGCTGTGATTGGCTTGAGCTTCAGTGTAAACACACACTGCTGTGATTGGTTGAGCTTCAGTGTAAAGCACACTGCTGTGATTGGCTTAACTTCAGTGTAAAGCCACTGCTGTGATTGGTGTAAGTCTTCAGTGTAAACCCACTCTGTGATTGGCTGGAGTCTTCAGTGTAAACCCACTCTGTGATTGGCTTAGCTTCATGTAAAACCCACTGCTGTGATTGGCTGTAACTTCATGTAAACGCACACTGCTGTGATTGGCTTAACTTCGTGTAAACGCCACTGCTGTGATTGCTGTATCTTCAGTGTAAACACACTGCTGTGATTGGTGAGCTTCAGTGTAAACCACACTGCTGTGTTGCTGTGAGTCTTCAGTGTAAACCCCACTGCTGTGATTGGCTGAGTCTCAGTGTAAACGCCACTCTGTGATTGGCTGTGAGTCTTCAGTGTAAACGCCACTTCTGTGATTGGCTGTGAGTCTTCAGTGTAAACCCCACTGCTGTGATTGGCTTGAGCTTCAGTGTAAACGCCACTGCTGTGATTGGCTGAGTCTTCAGTGTAAACGCCACTCTGTGATTGGTGTGAGTCTTCAGTGTAAACGCACACTGCTGTGATTGGCTGTAAGTCTTCAGTGTAAACGCCCACTGCTGTGATTGGCTGTGAGTCTTCAGTGTAAACCACACTGCTGTGATTGGCTGTGAGTCTTCAGTGTAAACCACACTGCTGTGATTGGCTGTAGTCTTCAGTGTAAACGCACACTGCTGTGATTGGCTCTGAGACTTCAGTGTAAACGCACACTGCTGTGATTGCTGTAGTCTTCAGGAAACCCACTGCTTGATGGTGAGTTTCAGTGTAAACCCCATGCTGTGATTGGCTGTAGCTCAGTGTAAGCCACTTGTGATGGCTGTATCTTCGTGTAACCACACTCGTGTTGGCTGTAATTTCAGTGTAAACCCACTGCTGTGATTGCTTAACTTCAGTGTAAGCCACTGCTGTGATTGCGTAATTTCAGTGTAAACCCATGCTGTGATTGGCTGTAGTCTTCGTGTAAGCCCACTGCTGGATTGGCTGTGTCTCAGTGTAAACGCCATGCTGTATTGGCTGTGAGTCTTCAGTGTAAACCCATGCTGTGATGCTGTGAGTCTCAGTGTAAACCACTGCGTGATTGGTTGAGCTCAGTGTAAACACACTGCTGTGATTGGCTGAGTCTCAGTGTAAACGCACACTGCTGTGTTGGTGTAGTCTTCAGTTAAACCCCTCTGTGATTGCTTGAGCTTCAGTGTAACGCCATCTGTGATTGCTGTATCTTCAGTGTAAACACACTCTGTGATTGGTTGAGCTCAGTGTAAACAACTGCTGTGATGGCTGTAAGTCTTCAGTGTAAACCCACTGCTGTGATTGGCTGTAGTCTCAGTGTAAACCACTGCTGTGTTGGTTAGTCTTCAGTGTAAACGCACTCTGTGATTGGCTGTAGTCTTCAGTGTAAACCACTCTGTGATTGGCTGTAGTCTTCATGTAAAGCCACTCTGTGATTGGCTGTAAGTCTTCAGTGTAAACCCCACTCTGTGATTGGCTGTAAGTCTCAGTGTAAACCATGCGTGATTGGTGTAGTCTTCAGTGTAACCCCACTCTGTGATTGGCTTAGTCTTCGTGTAAACGCCACTCTGTGATTGGCTGTATCTTCAGTGTAAACGCCACTCTGGATTGGCTGTATCTTCAGTGTAAACGCCACTGCTGGTTGCGTGAGTCTTAGTGTAACCTCTGTGAGCTGTATCTTCAGTGTAAACGCCACTCTGTGATTGGCGTAGTCTTCAGTGTAAACCCCACTCTGTGATTGGCTGAGCTTCAGTGTAAGCCATGCTGTGATGCTGTTCAGTGAAACCCACTGCTGTGATGGCTTGAGCTTCAGTGTAAACCACTCTGTATGGCTGTATCTTCAGTTAACGCCATCTGTGATGGCTGTGAGTCTTCAGTAAAGCCACTCTGTGTGGCTTGACTTCAGTGTAACCCAGCTGTGATTGCTGTAGTCTTCAGTGTAACCCCTGCTGTGTTGGCTTGAGCTTCATGTAAACCCATCTGTGATTGGCTGTGTCTTCGTGTAAACCCATCTGTGATTGGTGTAGTCTTCATGTAAACCACTGCTGTGATTGGCTGTAGTCTTCAGTGTAAACCCACTGCTGTGATTGGCTTGAGTCTTCATGTAAACGCCACTTCGTGATTGCTGTGTGAGTCTTCAGTGTAAACGCACACTGCTGTGATTGCGTTGAGTCTTCAGTGTAAACACCCACTGCTGTGATTGGTGTGAATCTTCAGTGTAACGCCCTGCTGGTTGGCTGTAGAGTCTTCAGTGTAGACCACACACTGTGTGATTGGCGTAATCTTCAGTGTAAACGTCACTGCTGTGATGGCTGTAAGATCTTCAGTGTAAACACACACTGCTGTGATTGCTGTGAGACTTCAGTGTAAACACACACTGCTGTGATTGCTGTAACTTCAGTGTAAACACACATGCTGTGATTGGCTGTAAATCTCAGTGTAAACGCACACTGCTGTGATTGCTGTAATCTTCAGTGTAAACAACACTGCTGTGATTGGCTCTGAGACTTCAGTGTAACTGCACACTGCTGTGATTGGCTGTGAGTCTTCAGTGTAAACACACACTGCTGTGATTGGCTGTGAGTCTTCAGTGTAAACACCCACTGCTGTGATTGGCTCTGAGACTTCAGTGTAAACGCACACTGCTGTGATTGGCTGTAGTCTTCAGTGTAAACGCACACTGCTGTGATTGGCTGTGAGTCTTCAGTGTAAAGCACCACTGCTGTGATTGGCTTGAGATCTTCAGTGTAAACGCACACTGCTGTGATTGGCTGTAAGTCTTCAGTGTAAACCACCACTGCTGTGATTGGTCTGAGACTTCAGTGTAAACGCACACTGCTGTGATTGGCTGTAAGTCTTCAGTGTAAACGACACACTGCTGTGATTGGCTGTAAGTCTTCAGTGTAAACGCACACTGCTGTGATTGGCTGTAAGTCTTCAGTGTAAACGCCCACTGCTGTGATTGGCTGTGAGTCTTCAGTGTAAACGCACACTGCTGTGATTGGCTGTAGTCTTCAGTGTAAACGCACCACTGCTGTGATTGGCTGTAAGTCTTCAGTGTAAACGCCCACTGCTGTGATTGGCTGAGTCTTCAGTGTAAACGCCACTGCTGTGATTGGCTGTAAGTCTTCAGTGTAAACGCACACTGCTGTGATTGGCTGTAGTCTTCAGTGTAAACGCCCACTTCTGTGATTGGCTGTGAGTCTTCAGTGTAAACGCCCACTGCTGTGATTGGCTGTAAGTCTTCAGTGTAAACGCACACTGCTGTGATTTGGCTGTGAGTCTTCAGTGTAAACGCACACTGCTGTGATTGGCTGTAAGTCTTCAGTGTAAACGCCCACTGCTGTGATTGGCTGTAAGTCTTCAGTGTAAACACCACACTGCTGTGATTGGTTGAGAGCTTCAGTGTAAACGCACACTGCTGTGATTGGCTGTAAGTCTTCAGTGTAAACGCCCACTGCTGTGATTGGCTGTAGTCTTCAGTGTAAACACCACTGCTGTGATTGGCTGTAAGTCTTCAGTGTAAACGCCACTCTGTGATTGGCTGTAAGTCTTCAGTGTAAACGCACCACTGCTGTGATTGGCTGAGACTTCAGTGTAAACGCCACTGCTGTGATTGGCTGTGAGTCTTCAGTGTAAACCCACTTCTGTGATTGGCTGTGAGTCTTCAGTGTAAACGCCCACTGCTGTGATTGGCTGTGAGCTTCAGTGTAAACGCCCACTTCTGTGATTGGCTGTGAGTCTTCAGTGTAAACGCCCACTGCTGTGATTGGCTGTAATCTTCAGTGTAAACGCACACTGCTGTGATTGGCTGTATCTTCAGTGTAAACACACACTGCTGTGATTGGCTTGAGTCTTCAGTGTAAACGCACACTGCTGTGATTGGCTGTGAGTCTTCAGTGTAAACACACACTGCTGTGATTGGCTGTGAGTCTTCAGTGTAAACACACACTGCTGTGATTGGCTGGAGTCTTCAGTGTAAACACCCACTGCTGTGATTGGCTTGAGACTTCAGTGTAAATGCACACTGCTGTGATTGGCTGTGAGTCTTCAGTGTAAACCACACTGCTGTGATTGGCTGTAGTCTTCAGTGTAACGCACACTGCTGTGATTGGCTCTGAGACTTCAGTGTAAATGCACACTGCTGTGATTGGCTGTGAGTCTTCAGTGTAAACACACACTGCTGTGATTGGCTGTGAGTCTTCAGTGTAAACCCCACTGCTGTGATTGGCTTGAGACTTCAGTGTAAACGCACACTGCTGTGATTGGCTGTAATCTTCAGTGTAAACGCCACTGCTGTGATTGGCTCTGAGACTTCAGTGTAAACGCCCCTTGCTGTGATTGCTGTAAATCTTCAGTGTAAACACACACTGCTGTGATTGGCTTGAGACTTCAGTGTAAACACACACTGCTGTGATTGGCTGTGAGTCTTCAGTGTAAACGCCCACTTCTGTGATTGGCTGTGAGTCTTCAGTGTAAATGCACACTGCTGTGATTGGCTGTGAGTCTTCAGTGTAAACACACACTGCTGTGATTGGCTGTGAGTCTACAGTGTAAACACCCACTGCTGTGATTGGGTTCTGAGACTTCAGTGTAAACGCACACTGCTGTGATTGGCTGTAAGTCTTCAGTGTAAACGCACACTGCTGTGATTGGATGTAAGTCTTCAGTGTAAATGCCCACTTCTGTGATTGGCTGTGAGTCTTCAGTGTAAACGCCCACTGCTGTGATTGGCTGTAAGTCTTCAGTGTAAACGCCCACTGCTGTGATTGGCTGTGAGTCTTCAGTGTAAACGCCCACTGCTGTGATTGGCTGTGAGTCTTCAGTGTAAAACGCACCACTGCTGTGATTGGCTGTGAAGTCTTCAGTGTAAACGCCCACTGCTGTGATTGGCTGTGAGTCTTCAGTGTAAACGCCATTGCTGTGATTGGCTGTAAGTCTTCAGTGTAAACGCCACTGCTGTGATTGGCTGTAAGTCTTCAGTGTAAACGCCCACTTCTGTGATTGGCTGTAGTCTTCAGTGTAAAGCCACTGCTGTGATTGGCTGTGAGTCTTCAGTGTAAACGCCACTGCTGTGATTGGCTGTGAAGTCTTCAGTGTAAAGCCACTTGCTGTGATTGGCTGTGAGTCTTCAGTGTAAACGCACACTGCTGTGATTGGCTGTGAGTCTTCAGTGTAAACACACACTGCTGTGATTGGCTGTAGAGTCTTCAGTGTAAACGCACACTGCTGTGATTGGCTGTAAGTCTTCAGTGTAAAACGCACACTGCTGTGATTGGCTGTAAGTCTTCAGTGTAAACGCACACTGCTGTGATTGGCTGTGAGTCTTCAGTGTAAACCCACTTCTGTGATTGGCTGTGAGTCTTCAGTGTAAACACCCACTGCTGTGATTGGCTGTGAGTACTTCAGTGTAAACCACACTGCTGTGATTGGCTGTGAGTCTTCAGTGTAAACACCACACTGCTGTGATTGGCTGTGAGTCTTCAGTGTAAACGCACACTGCTGTGATTGGCTCTGTGAGTCTTCAGTGTAAACCCACTGCTGTGATTGGCTGTGAGTCTTCAGTGTAAACACACACTGCTGTGATTGGCTCTGAGACTTCAGTGTAAAGCACACTGCTGTGATTGGCTGTGAGTCTTCAGTGTAAACGCACACTGCTGTGATTGGCTGTGAGTCTTCAGTGTAAACCACACTGCTGTGATTGGCTCTGAGACTTCAGTGTAAACGCACACTGCTGTGATTGGCTGTAAGTCTTCAGTGTAAACGCACACTGCTGTGATTGGCTCTGAGACTTCAGTGTAAACGCACACTGCTGTGATTGGCTGTAGTCTCTTCAGTGTAAACCACACACTGCTGTGATTGGCTGTTGAGTCTTCAGTGTAAACACCACTGCTGTGATTGGCTGTGAGTCTTCAGTGTAAACGCCCACTGCTGTGATTGGCTGTGAGTCTTCAGTGTAAACGACCACTTGCTGTGGATTGGTCTGGAGTCTTCAGTGTAAACGCACACTGCTGTGATTGGTGTAGTCTTCAGTGTAAACGCACACTGCTGTGATTGGCTGTAAGTCTTCAGTGTAAACGCACACTGCTGTGATTGGATGTAAGTCTTCAGTGTAAAACGCCCACTTCTGTGATTGGCTGTGAGTCTTCAGTGTAAACGCCCACTTCTGTGATTGGCTGTAAGTCTTCAGTGTAAACACCCACTGCTGTGATTGGGCTTGAGTCTTCAGTGTAAACGCACTGCTGTGATTGGCTGTAAGTCTTCAGTGTAAACGCCACTGCTGTGATTGGCTGTAAAGTTCTTCAGTGTAAACGCCCACTGCTGTGATTGGCTGTAAGTCTTCAGTGTAAACGCCACTTCTGTGATTGGCTGTAGTCTTCAGTGTAAACGCCCACTTCTGTGATTGGCTGTGAAGTCTTCAGTGTAAACACCCACTGCTGTGATTGGTTGAGCTTCAGTGTAAACGCCACTGCTGTGATTGGCTGTAATCTCAGTGTAAACCCCACTGCTGTGATTGGCTGTGAGTCTTCAGTGTAAACGCACACTGCTGTGATTGGCTGTAAGTCTTCAGTGTAAACGCCCACTGCTGTGATTGGCTGTAAGTCTTCAGTGTAAACGCCCACTGCTGTGATTGGCTGTGAGTCTTCAGTGTAAACGCCCACTGCTGTGATTGGCTGTGAGTCTTCAGTGTAAACGCCCACTGCTGTGATTGGCTTGAGTCTTCAGTGTAAACGCACACTGCTGTGATTGGCTGTGAGTCTTCAGTGTAAACGCCCACTGCTGTGATTGGCTGTAAAGTCTTCAGTGTAAACGCCCATTTCTGTGATTGGCTGTAAGTCTTCAGTGTAAACCACACTGCTGTGATTGGCTGTAAGTCTTCAGTGTAAACGCACACTGCTGTGATTGGCTGTAAGTCTTCAGTGTAAACCACACTGCTGTGATTGGCTGTAAGTCTTCAGTGTAAACGCACACTGCTGTGATTGGCTGTGAGTCTTCAGTGTAAACACACACTGCTGTGATTGGCTGTAAGTCTTCAGTGTAAAGCACACTGCTGTGATTGGCTGTGAGTCTTCAGTGTAACGCACACTGCTGTGATTGGCTCTGTAATCTTGATGTGTAATATTAAGCACACTGCTGTGATTGGCTGTGAGTCTTCAGTGTAAACACACACTGCTGTGATTGGCTGTGAGTCTTCAGTGAAACACCCACTGCTGTGATTGGCTCTGAGACTTCAGTGTAAACGCACACTGCTGTGATTGGCTGTAAATCTTCAGTGTAAACGCACACTGCTGTGATTGGCTCTGAGACTTCAGTGTAAACGCACACTGCTGTGATTGGCTGTAAATCTTCAGTGTAAACACACACTGCTGTGATTGGCTCTGAGACTTCAGTGTAAACACACACTGCTGTGATTGGCTGTGAGTCTTCAGTGTAAATGCACACTGCTGTGATTGGCTTGAGTCTTCAGTGTAAACCACCACTGCTGTGATTGGCTGTGAGTCTTCAGTGTAAACCACACTGCTGTGATTGGCTGTGAGTCTTCAGTGTAAACACACACTGCTGTGATTGGCTGTGAGTCTTCAGTGTAAACACCCACTGCTGTGATTGGTCTGAGCTTCAGTGTAAACGCACACTGCTGTGATTGGCTGTAAGTCTTCAGTGTAAACGCACACTGCTGTGATTGGCTTAGTCTTCAGTGTAAATGCCCACTGCTGTGATTGGCTGTAAGTCTTCAGTGTAAACCACACTGCTGTGATTGGATGTGAAGTCTTCAGTGTAAACGCCCACTTCTGTGATTGGCTCTGAGACTTCAGTGTAAACGCCCACTCTGTGATTGGCTGTAAGTCTTCAGTGTAAACACCCACTGCTGTGATTGGTCTGAGACTTCAGTGTAAACGCACACTGCTGTGATTGCTGTAATCTTCAGTGTAAACACCCACTGCTGTGATTGGCTGTGAGTCTTCAGTGTAAACACCACTGCTGTGATTGGGTCTCAGACTTCAGTGTAAACGCCCACTGCTGTGATTGGGTCTGAGACTTCAGTGTAAACGCACACTGCTGTGATTGTCTGTAAGTCTTCAGTGTAAACACACACTGCTGTGATTGGCTGTGAGTCTTCAGTGTAAACCCCACTGCTGTGATTGGCTGTAGGCTTCATGTTAATGCCACTGCTGTGATTGGATGTAACTCTTCATTTAAACGCCCACTTCTGTGATTGCTGTGAGTCTTCAGTGTAAACGCCCACTTCTGTGATTGGCTGTAAGTCTTCAGTGTAAACACCCACTGCTGTGATTGGGTCTGAGACTTCAGTGTAAACCACACTGCTGTGATTGGCTGTAAGTCTTCAGTGTAAACGCCCACTGCTGTGATTGGCTGTAAGTCTTCAGTGTAAACGCACACTGCTGTGATTGGATGTAAGTCTTCAGTGTAAACGCACCACTCTGTGATTGGATGTGAGTCTTTAGTGTAAACGCCCACTTCTGTGATTGGCTGTAAGTCTTCAGTGTAAACGCCCACTTCTGTGATTGGCTGTAAGTCTTCAGTGTAAACGCCCACTCTGTGATTGGCTGTGAGTCTTCAGTGTAAACGCACACTGCTGTGATTGGCTTTGAGTCTTCAGTGTAAACGCACACTGCTGTGATTGGCTGTAAATCTTCAGTGTAAACGCCCACTTCTGTGATTGGCTGTAAGTCTTCAGTGTAAACACACACTGCTGTGATTGGCTGTAAGTCTTCAGTGAAACGCACACTGCTGTGATTGGCTGTAAGTCTTCAGTGTAAACGCACACTGCTGTGATTGGCTTTGAGTCTTCAGTGTAAACGCACCCTGCTGTGATTGGCTGTAAGTCTTCAGTGTAAACGCACACTGCTGTGATTGGCTGTGAGACTTCAGTGTAAACGCACACTGCTGTGATTGGCTTTGAGTCTTCAGTGTAAATGCACCCTGCTGTGATTGGCTGTAAGTCTTCAGTGTAAACGCACACTGCTGTGATTGGCTGTAAATCTTCAGTGTAAACGCACACTGCTGTGATTGGCTGTGAGTCTTCAGTGTAAACGCACACTGCTGTGATTGGCTGTAAATCTTCAGTGTAAACGCACACTGCTGTGATTGGCTGTGAGTCTTCAGTGTAAACGCCCACTTCTGTGATTGGCTGTAAGTCTTCAGTGTAAACGCTAGGGCTGGGGTAAACGATTATTAACTAAACGATTAGTTGGCCGATTATTTTATCGATTAGTCGACTAATCTAATGACTAATTGGACGATAAAAATAAAGATTATTTTTCTGCTGCTCGATTAATAAAAAAAAAAACAATATATCTCAAATAAATACGAACTAGCGTACTGAATCATGATACTGTATAAGCTGGCTAACGTTAGTCTAATGTTATGTATTTGAACACCATCATTAGAACTCTATAACATCCAAAACCGTGTTATTAAAAATTTTTTACAAACATTTTTTATCATAGAGAATGTTTAAATACTAATATCAGCTTACGAGGGAAACGGAGGTGGAGTTAGTGGTGGTTCTGCTCCTGCTGGAGATTCGGGGGAGGTCTGTTCCCCTTTACCGATCAGAGCGCGCGCTGACACGGAAAGCCTTGTTTATACTCGACGCGTCCGCACGAGCGTGAAGGTGCACGCGGGAAAAATGACGCGTTGGGTGCGCAAGACCGGCAAGACCCCATTTCACTTGCCTGTGTGCACGGCTTCTTTTGTAACAGCCCGCGCGGCGCCGCGTCCGAGGATGAACGACTGCAAGCCGGATCTGCCCGAGCCATACGTCTCACGCACCGGCACACAGTTTGCGTGTCTAAATCGGTCTAAATTGCAAAGTTTTTTTTGTTAAGGATTTGTTTACTGTGTGTGATTCATTTAATGGAAAGCACATTCACTTCTAGTGGTCTTCGTCCTCCATTCTGCAATGTTTCGTTCTCCCACGTGTGTTGGCGAGCTGTACTGCCAGAAACAGTGCAAAAAAATAAATAAATAAAGTGTCGACGCAAAAAAAATGGCGTCGACGTATTTTTGACGTCGAAGCGTCGACGTCATCGACGCGCCGCTACAGCACTAGTAAACGCACACTGCTGTGATTGGCTGTGAGTCTTCAGTGTAAACGCACACTGCTGTGATTGGCTGTGAGTCTTCAGTGTAAACGCACACTGCTGTGATTGGCTGTGAGTCTTCAGTGTAAACGCACACTGCTGTGATTGGCTGTGAGTCTTCAGTGTAAACGCCCACTTCTGTGATTGGCTGTGAGTCTTCAGTGTAAACGCACACTGCTGTGATTAGCTGTGAGTCTTCAGTGTAAACGCACACTGCTGTGATTGGCTGTGAGACTTCAGTGTAAACGCCCACTTCTGTGATTGGCTGTAAGTCTTCAGTGTAAACGCACACTGCTGTGATTGGCTTTGAGTCTTCAGTGTAAACGCACACTGCTGTGATTGGCTGTGAGTCTTCAGTGTAAATGCACACTGCTGTGATTGGCTGTGAGTCTTCAGTGTAAACGCACACTGCTGTGATTGGCTGTGAGTCTTCAGTGTAAACGCACACTGCTGTGATTGGCTGTGAGTCTTCAGTGTAAACACACACTGCTGTGATTGGGTCTGAGACTTCAGTGTAAACGCACACTGCTGTGATTGGCTGTAAGTCTTCAGTGTAAACGCACACTGCTGTGATTGGATGTAAGTCTTCAGTGTAAATGCCCACTTCTGTGATTGGCTGTGAGTCTTCAGTGTAAACGCCCACTTCTGTGATTGGCTGTAAGTCTTCAGTGTAAACACCCACTGCTGTGATTGGGTCTGAGTCTTCAGTGTAAACGCCCACTGCTGTGATTGGCTGTAAATCTTCAGTGTAAACGCACACTGCTGTGATTGGCTGTAAATCTTCAGTGTAAACACACACTGCTGTGATTGGCTCTGAGACTTCAGTGTAAACGCACACTGCTGTGATTGGCTGTGAGTCTTCAGTGTAAACACACACTGCTGTGATTGGCTCTGAGTCTTCAGTGTAAACACACACTGCTGTGATTGGCTGCCAGTCTTCAGTGTAAACACCACTGCTGTGATTGGCTCTGAGACTTCAGTGTAAATGCACACTGCTGTGATTGGCTGTGAGTCTTCAGTGTAACAACACACTGCTGTGATTGGCTGTGAGTCTTCAGTGTAAGCGCACACTGCTGTGATTGGCTCTGAGACTTCAGTGTAAATGCACACTGCTGTGATTGGCTGTGAGTCTTCAGTGTAAACACACACTGCTGTGATTGGCTGTGAGTCTTCAGTGTAAACGCACACTGCTGTGATTGCCTGTAAATCTTCAGTGTAAACGCACACTGCTGTGATTGGCTGTAATCTTCAGTGTAAACGCACACTGCTGTGATTGGCTCTGAGACTTCAGTGTAAACGCACACTGCTGTGATTGCCTGTAAATCTTCAGTGTAAACACACACTGCTGTGATTGGCTCTGAGACTTCAGTGTAAACACACACTGCTGTGATTGGCTGTGAGTCTTCAGTGTAAACGCCCACTGCTGTGATTGGCTGTGAGACTTCAGTGTAAATGCACACTGCTGTGATTGGCTGTGAGTCTTCAGTGTACACACACACTGCTGTGATTGGCTGTGAGTCTTCAGTGTAAAGCGCACACTGCTGTGATTGGCTCTGAGACTTCAGTGTAAATGCACACTGCTGTGATTGGCTGTGAGTCTTCAGTGTAAACACACACTGCTGTGATTGGCTCTGAGACTTCAGTGTAAACGCACACTGCTGTGATTGCCTGTAAATCTTCAGTGTAAACACACACTGCTGTGATTGGCTCTGAGACTTCAGTGTAAACACACACTGCTGTGATTGGCTGTGAGTCTTCAGTGTAAACGCCCACTGCTGTGATTGGCTCTGAGACTTCAGTGTAAATGCACACTGCTGTGATTGGCTGTGAGTCTTCAGTGTAAACACCACACTGCTGATGGTAATTGGTCTGTGGAGTATCTTCAGTGTAACGCACACTGCTGTGATTGGCTCTGAGACTTCAGTGTAAATGCACACTGCTGTGATTGGCTGTGAGTCTTCAGTGTAAACCACACTGCTGTGATTGGCTGTGAGTCTTCAGTGTAAACGCACACTGCTGTGATTGCCTGTAAATCTTCAGTGTAAACGCACACTGCTGTGATTGGCTGTAAATCTTCAGTGTAAACGCACACTGCTGTGATTGGCTTGAGACTTCAGTGTAAACGCACACTGCTGATGCACCACTGCTGGATTGCCTGTAAATCTTCAGTGTAAACACACACTGCTGTGATTGGCTCTGAGACTTCAGTGTAAACACACACTGCTGTGATTGGCTGTGAGTCTTCAGTGTAAACGCCCACTGCTGTGATTGGCTGTGAGACTTCAGTGTAAACACACACTGCTGTGATTGGCTGTGAGTCTTCAGTGTAAACGCCCACTGCTGTGATTGGCTGTGAGTCTTCAGTGTAAACGCACACTGCTGTGATTGGCTGTGAGTCTTCAGTGTAAACACACACTGCTGTGATTGGCTGTGAGTCTACAGTGTAAACACCCACTGCTGTGATTGGGTCTGAGACTTCAATGTAAACGCACACTGCTGTGATTGGCTGTAAGTCTTCAGTGTAAACGCACACTGCTGTGATTGGATGTAAGTCTTCAGTGTAAATGCCCACTTCTGTGATTGGCTGTGAGTCTTCAGTGTAAACGCCCACTTCTGTGATTGGCTGTAAGTCTTCAGTGTAAACACCCACTGCTGTGATTGGGTCTGAGACTTCAGTGTAAACGCACACTGCTGTGATTGGCTGTAAGTCTTCAGTGTAAACGCCCACTGCTGTGATTGGCTGTAAGTCTTCAGTGTAAACGCACACTGCTGTGATTGGATGTAAGTCTTCAGTGTAAACGCCCACTTCTGTGATTGGCTGTGAGTCTTCAGTGTAAACGCCCACTTCTGTGATTGGCTGTAAGTCTTCAGTGTAAACGCCCACTTCTGTGATTGGCTGTAAGTCTTCAGTGTAAACGCCCACTTCTGTGATTGGCTGTAAGTCTTCAGTGTAAACGCCCACTGCTGTGATTGGCTGTAAGTCTTCAGTGTAAACGCCCACTTCTGTGATTGGCTGTGAGTCTTCAGTGTAAACACACACTGCTGTGATTGGCTGTAAGTCTTCAGTATAAACGCACACTGCTGTGATTGGCTGTAAGTCTTCAGTGTAAACGCACACTGCTGTGATTGGCTTTGAGTCTTCAGTGTAAACGCACCCTGCTGTGATTGGCTGTAAGTCTTCAGTGTAAACGCACACTGCTGTGATTGGCTGTGAGACTTCAGTGTAAACGCACACTGCTGTGATTGGCTGTGAGTCTTCAGTGTAAACACCCACTGCTGTGATTGGCTGTGAGACTTCAGTGTAAACGCCCACTGCTGTGATTGGCTGTAAGTCTTCAGTGTAAACGCACACTGCTGTGATTGGCTGTAAGTCTTCAGTGTAAACGCACACTGCTGTGATTGGCAGTAAGTCTTCAGTGTAAACGCCCACTGCTGTGATTGGCAGTAAGTCTTCAGTGTAAACGCACACTGCTGTGATTAGCAGTAAGTCTTCAGTGTAAACGCCCACTGCTGTGATTGGCAGTAAGTCTTCAGTGTAAATGCCCACTGCTGTGATTGGCAGTAAGTCTTCAGTGTAAACGCACACTGCTGTGATTGGTAGTAAGTCTTCAGTGTAAACGCCCACTGCTGTGATTGGCAGTAAGTCTTCAGTGTAAATGCCCACTGCTGTGATTGGCAGTAAGTCTTCAGTGTAAACGCACACTGCTGTGATTGGCTGTAAGTCTTCAGTGTAAACGTACACTGCTGTGATTGGCAGTAAGTCTTCAGTGTAAACGCACACTGCTGTGATTGGCAGTAAGTCTTCAGTGTAAACGCCCACTGCTGTGATTGGCTGTGAGTCTTCAGTGTAAACGCCCACTGCTGTGATTGGCTGTAAGTCTTCAGTGTAGGGGTGTCCCCGACTAAGGATTTTCATAGTCGAATCAGAATCGTCACGTCTTCCCTATAGTCGACTAATAGTCGAATCGTGTGTGGGTTTGGGGAGGGGGCGGGGCTTTAACATTTTAAAGCCGCGATGGACAGATCTGCTGTTCATGTCACACAAAGATATAGAAGAAAATGTATAAAAACATTTTGGATCAATAAAACTAAGAAATAACTTAAATAACGGCAGAAAGGCCATACTGCAGACAGGATTTGCACTTCACATGCAAATCAAATTAAATCAGCTATTGCCTGTGCGAGAAGGCTCTCAGTACAGAGCGCAACATCGATGCACCGAAAAATAATTAACAACTAATTTACCAAATAAATATACCTTTCTAATAAATCAAAATACAAAACGAAATAAGTCTGAATCAAGTCACAAGATGCAGAACAAATGTGTGGAAAGTGCCTAGAGCAGGGGAACATTGGCTAATATTCAAAACACAAGCCACAAATAGTTAAATTAGATAACCCTGAGTGATCAATAAATAAAATAAAAATTAATTAATTCTTAAAATAACGAAAGTATAGCCAGAATTGTCAACTTTGTCTTTTTAACTGCAGAAACAACAATAAACACTACTCGATTGACAGTTATCTAAAATTGTTCACAGCATCCAAAAATCAAATAGAACGGCTGAAATGTTTTGAAATCACTTGTACCCTACCTGATCGAGGGGAAAAAAAGTATTTCACTTTGTCACTCTGTGTCTCTTGTTCCATTTGAGTCTTTTCAAATTGTGTGCGTGGATAAAATACATTATAAAACGCTTAACATGAAAAACGTTTAACGGCTTAATGTCCTAAGACAGTTATGTTAAAAGATCAGATTATGTACACACCTTATTAATAAAGCATACTGTAGCCTACAGAAAAGCAGATGAGCCCAGAATATGAACGCAACGTGTTTAATTAAACGTTAATTTTCCTCCCATTGAAATCCGTTATTATAAAGAAAACGCTTCACGTTGCGTTCATATTCTGGGTTCATCTGCTCATCTGCACATAGTATGGTTTCTTAATAAGATATGTAGCTACTAAATACATTAAGCCACGTAAAAGTGCCTTTTAAGCGTTTTAAAAGCTTTTTTCACGTTAAGCGCTTTAAATGTCCTGAGGAAAACCAACTTGTTAACGTTGGCCTGCAGAAGTGCGATCATGGTTTTCCTGATGCTAAATCCAGCCTTGGAGAATATCCTTTCTGATGGTGTGCATCCACACTTTAGATTTTCTTATCCATGGCATTTTTAAAGTTTTAAATCCCTGCCGACAAAACGCTCCTCTTTCGGTCACAGATCGAAAGTGAAACTTAAATCTGTCACGGCCACGGGGTGTTTGGATTTATTCACGCACGTTAAAAATAAAAGCTTCTTTCTTTGCACATTTGTATTTACTGCATTATCATAATAAACTGCTATTAACCTATTGACAGAAAACCGGTAGTTCTATGTGAAATCAGACATTGAGCACCCTCATATAACCTCTGCGAAGATTCGACCATGAGATTGGTAGTCGAATCAGGCTCCTCCTATCGATGCATCGAATCTTTGACTATTCGGGGTAACCCCTACTTCAGTGTAAACGCACACTGCTGTGTTTGGCTGTAAGTCTTCAGTGTAAGCGCACACTGCTGTGATTGGCTGTGAGTCTTCAGTGTAAACGCCCACTGCTGTGATTGGCTGTGAGTCTTCAGTGTAAGCGCACACTGCTGTGATTGGCTGTGAGTCTTCAGTGTAAACGCCCACTGCTGTGATTGGCTGTGAGTCTTCAGTGTAAACGCCCACTGCTGTGTTTGGCTGTAAGTCTTCATTGTAAACGCACACTGCTGTGATTGGCTGTGAGTCTTCAGTGTAAGCGCACACTGCTGTGATTGGCTGTGAGTCTTCAGTGTAAACGCCCACTGCTGTGATTGGCTGTGAGTCTTCAGTGTAAGCGCACACTGCTGTGATTGGCTGTGAGTCATCAGTGTAAACACACACTGCTGTGATTGGCTGTAAGTCTTCAGTGTAAACACACACTGCTGTGATTGGCTGTGAGACTTCAGTCTCACACACACACACACACACACACACACACACACACACACACACACACACACACACACACACACACACACACACACACACACACACACACACACAAAAACACATGAGGGAAAATGTGACTAGTAATGTTTCTGCAAATATATGTATAGTAATTTGCAAAAACAGATAATTCAAAATATATCAGACAACAACAAATTTTTACTTTGACAAAAATAGATTTTTTAATGTATTTCAGAATGTTTAAATATATATTCACAAAACATATATCATAAAGTTGTGAGGAGAAGTTGGAAGCATCATGAAAAATGAAGCGAGTCCCTATATGGACCTCTATTGGAAATATGTGGGCATTGCACTTTCTTTCTGTAATTATAATTTCTAAAGTTTTTCCACAAACCTGCAGATGTCAGTATTCTATCCCTAACACATAGAGCAATGTCCAAAAACAATATAGATTTAATTAAGATCGTCATTTAAGTGATTTTTTCTTTAAAAAAATATTTTTCATGAGCCAATTTATGGCCTAATTAAGTAATTGTGCAGTAAATAAGTGAAAAACTTCCAAATTTCCACAAAAACACAGCATAAAATGTATAGTTGATAAGTAAATTAAAAAAATGATATATAGTTTTCCATATAAAAAATGTATATTTTCCTTATGCAATTGCTCTTTAAAAATTTGATCCCAAATTCTAAAAACGTTATCCTTTATGGAACAATGATTAAGAGTTAAAGCAAGAAACAAAATCGGCCACCAAAAAAAACTTGTTTTCCCCTTAAGTATGAAGTCAGTTAATTTTGATAAATTTTTATTTTATCTTCAGTCATTTTCCTTCTTCTCCAAGTAAATGTATCTTGATTTAAGAATGTTTAGATTTGTGCTGGAAAACAAGACATGAACACTGAGGAAGAGCATGAAATTTGCAGTGTTTACACACACTGTATTAATATGCTGAGATGCATCTATTTGATATTTTTTGTTTAATATTTTAAGGAATTTTTATATTGCACTGCTGAATTGGACAAAAAGATCCTCACAGTCTGTTCATGCAAAGACTCGTAGCGTGATTAGTCCATTACCGCTGTGCCCTAGCCCTGAGATAGCAGATAGCAGAGTTGTGGTCACGACTCGGGGTCCGGGTGCCGGCTGTAGTTCCCGGGCTCGATGTAGCCGTCCTCGATGAAGCCGTCGTCCTCCAGCTCCTCCAGCTCCTGAGCGCTGGTCTCTGTCTGCTGCGTGTCCAGGCTGAAGTTGGAGAAGCGGCCGCTGAACACGCTGGGCTCCCCGTCCTCACACAGCCTCTGGTGCCGATAGTTGAACAGGAGTTTGTACCAGGACGGAGACTTGACAGCGCAGACGATGAGGATGGAAGTGCTGAGAGTCAAAGCCACGACACCCAGCAGAAACTTCCAGCTGTGGCTCCCCGTGTGTGTCCCTCCATCACTCGCAGTGAGCCCTGAGGACACACACACACACACACACACACACACACACACACACACACACACACACACACACACACACACACACACACACACACACACACACATCACATCATCACTCTAACCCTGAGGACACACACACACACACATCATCTACACACAGCATCTCTAACCCTGAGGAACACACACACACATCATTTGATCATCAGTTATTATCTTAGGGCCGCTAACGCAACACCGCTCTAGCAGAAATCAAAGATGCTCACAAGTCTCTGAGCTAGAGTCCAAGTCAAGTCTCAACTATTTGAGCTAGAGTCCAAGTCAAGTCTCAAGTCTTTGAGCTAGAGTCCAAGTCAAAGTCTCAAGTCTCTGAGCTAGAGTCCAAGTCAAGCCTTTGAACTAGAGTCCAAGTAAAGTCTCTGAGCTAGAGTCCAAGTCAAGTCTCAAGTCTTTGAGCTAGAGTCCAAGTCAAGTCTCAAGTCTCTGAGCTAAAGTCCAAGTCAAGTCTCAAGTCTTTGAGCTAGAGTCCAAGTCAAGTCTCAAGTCTTTGAGCTAGAGTCCAAGTCAAGTCTCAAGTCTCTGAGCTAGAGTCCAAGTCAAGTCTCAAGTCTCTGAGCTAGAGTCCAGGTCAAGTCTCAAGTCTCTGAGCTAGAGTCCAAGTCAAGTCTCAAGTCTCTGAGCTAGAGTCCAAGTCAAAGTCTCAAGTCTCTGAGCTAGAGTCCAAGTCAAGTCTCAAGTCTTTGAGCTAGAGTCCAAGACAAAGTCTCAAGTCTCTGAGCTAGATTCAAAGTCTCAAGTCTTTGAGCTATAGTCCAAGTCAAAGTCTCAAGTCTCTGAGCTAGAGTCCAAGTCAAAGTCTCAAGTCTCTGAGCTAGAGTCCAAGTCAAGCCTTTGAGCTAGAGTCCAAGTAAAGTCTCTGAGCTAGAGTCCAAGTCAAGTGTTCAAGTCTTTGAGCTAGAGTCCAAGTCAAGTCTCAAGTCTTTGAGCTAGAGTCCAAGTCAAGTCTCAAGTCTCTGAGCTAGAGTCCAAGTCAAGTCTCAAGTCTCTGAGCTAGAGTCCAAGTCAAGCCTTTGAACTAGAGTCCAAGTCAAGTCTCAAGTCTTTGAGCCAGAGTCCAAGTCAAGTGTTCAAGTCTTTGAGCTAGAGTCCAAGTCAAGTCTCAAGTCTTTGAGCTAGAGTCCAAGTCAAGTCTCAAGTCTCTGAGCTAGAGTCCAAGTCAAGTCTAAAGGTCTCTGAGCTAGAGTCCAAGTCAAGCCTTTGAGCTAGAGTCCAAGTCAAGTCTCAAGTCTTTGAGCTAGAGTCCAAGTCAAGTGTTCAAGTCTTTGAGCTAGAGTCCAAGTCACGTCTCAAGTCTCTGAGCTAGAGTCCAAGTCAAGTCTCAAGTCTCTGAGCTAGAGTCCAAGTCAAGTCTCAAGTCTCTGAGCTAGAGTCCAAGTCAAAGTTTCAAGTCTCTGAGCTAGAGTCCAAGTCAAGTCTCAAGTCTTTGAGCTAGAGTCCAAGTCAAGTCTCAAGTCTTTGAGCTAGAGTCCAAGTGGCGCGCGCGTCTCATATGAGTATGTGCGTGGAGAGTTTGTGTGTGCGCGCACGTCTCATGTGAGTATGTGCGTGGAGACCAAGCGGCAACCTCCCCGTCTCTCTCTTGAAACCAACACGGAAGTGAATTAAACTGCAATTCATCGACTGGCCGCTAGAGGCTGGCTGCAAAAGTGAGTCAAATCTGTATCTCCCCATGTTAATATGCCCAACTTTACAGCAGAAAAATATATGTTTACAGCCTGGTGTCAAAAGTTTTTTTTGTCTATATAGCTAATTTTGCCCTTCGTGACAACTGTGAGGGGGGTGAATTTTTTTACAACTCATCCGTTTAAATTATATTAAGCCTTACAGTTCTGCATAATTAAGGGCGTGGCCACTTGAGTGACAGTTTGTCTGCTGTCTGTTAGCGTCACCCTCGGCTAATTCCAGCAGCTGCTGAACTGCCATCTCTGCCGTGTTTGTGCTTTTTTCGGGATTATTTCATACAATTTAATACACGCATTATACCTTCGCCCACTCCGTTGGATTCCGTCGTTGTCGAGTATGGAGAGAACAACCAGCGCTGTATTTCCAGTTGTTTTCCTCGAGTGCACTAATGGATGTCTGCTTTTTGGAGTTTAGATTTAAAAACGTCTAGCTGCTATAGATATAGAGACTACACTCGTTATGTGGAACTGTTCCTCTCACGGAACAGATATGCTTATTTAACTTTTTATTTTTAAATAAATTTTATAAATAAATAAATTAAATTTTTAAGTACCGTCAGATGAAATCCTTCAGGTGTCAGTGCTTTCTCTCCGTCCATGCAATAGATGCACAGCCTTGAATGAGCGTGGATTTCTAGTGCATTTACTTGAACTTCTGAGGTAATATCTTTGGTTTAACCCATTTTGAGAAATTGAGAGGTGGCCAAAAGATTTTAAAATGGACTGAATAAAGCTCTTTACGAACTTGACGTGCGATGCCGCGCTGACTGTCATATATGCGCATGAATCACTGTCACTGTCAAGTTACTTCATGATAATACATTTTAACTAGCAGATTAATAATAATGCATCACGATACACATAGTCTCACTTATAGTTACATCTTTTAACTATTATAGTATTTCAAAGGGGAAAAACATGAACTTTAACTGTTGGCTTTACTTCTATAATCAGCTGCCACTTTAGCGCGCGGCCAGTACGTCCTGCCTCTTTGCCCATTTTCTGTTATCCGGGAGTGACGAGAGGTTCATGCACGCGCTGCCAAGATGGCGACGGTTGGCCCCACCCACTTTAGGCTTCAAAAACGCTCTTCAGAAACCTACGGGTGACGTCATGGACACTACGTCCATATTTTTTTACAGTCTATGGTGGAGTCTCATGTGAGTATGTGCGTGGAGAGTCTGTGTGCGCGCGCGCGTCTCATGTGAGTATGTGCGTGGAGAGTCTGTGTGCGCGTGCGCGTCTCATGTGAGTATGTGCGTGGAGAGTCTGTGTGCGCGCGCGCGTCTCATGTGAGTATGTGCGTGGAGAGTTTGTGTGTGCGCGCGTGTCTCATACGAGTATGTGCCTGGAGAGTTGCACGCATCTTGTGTGTGTAGAGTTTGTGTGTATGTGCTTGAGCGACTTTAGGTGTGTCGTTGTGCATTTCATATGTATTTGTTTGAGCATTCAGCAGTATAAATGTTTGACTACTTAGTATACGTGTAAACAAGTGTTTCATATATGTGTGCGTGAGTGAAGTTTGATTTAAGCCCTAGACGGCGCCTCATAGGCCAAATTGTCGTCTTTTCGTGTGAAATATAACCAAACTTTAGAGTGCTTCTGCCTCGATGTCATGTTTGCTGCGTTCGGAACCAAACTAACGCAGCGCGTGTGTGACGTCTTGACACATTTGCAACGAGCGGAACCGATAAGCGGAATCGTTAAGCAGGCATACTAACGGTTCCAAGGAATCGATTCACTGGGCACCGGTTCTGAAGAAGAACCCCACTCACCCGTCTCTCTCTCTCTCTCTCTCTCTCTCTCTCTCTCTCTCTCTCTCTCTCTCTCTCTCCTCTCCCTCTCTCTCTCTCTCTCTCTCACCCCGTCCCTCTCTCTCTCTCTCACTCACCCGTCCCTCTCTCTCTCTCTCACTCACCCGTCTCTCTCTCTCTCTCTCTCTCTCCTCTCTCTCTCTCTCTCTCTCTCTCTCTTCTCTCTCTCTCTCTCCTCTCTCTCTCTCTCTCTCTCTTCCCACCGTCCCTCTCTCTCTCTCACTCACCCGTACCTCTCGCACTGTTCAACACAGCCCTGTCAATGTTGGAGACCCAGCTTTAAAAAAAGTTATTAGCCAGCATGCAAGGAGCCTAGATAATAAGGAGAGCTAAGATATTGTTAGAATACAGCTGGATTTTCGAGGTTAGCACGCTGTATATAGCTGGTAATCAATATCGATGCACACCGCAGATACTGCTGAGTGCTTCTTTTGTTTGGGCTGTCTTGTTTGAAGTTTTTAAACCCAAAGCTTAGATGAATGGCACAGTGGCCGGTGCAGTCGACATGTTTGTTTGTTGTCCTCTCATGTGTGGTCGTGCTCAGCCAATACGTATGTGTTACGTAGGCAGGTAACGGAGGGAGGGGAATAACAGCAAGCTCATCAGACGTTTCCTAAAAATAAACATTGTTCACGAGTTCCGCAGCTCGAGTCCGAGTCGAGTCTGAAGTCTTTCGAGGACGAGTCTCAAGTCGAGTCTGAAGTCACTGTGTGTGCTTAAGTCGAGTCCCCATCTCTGGCAGAAACCCTAACGCGCTCCGGCTCATCCTCACGACTCCAAGTGTTTGGAGCTCAAGAACACAAACCCTGGAACAGGTTCCTAGGTGCAAAGCCTTGAACATTTTTGAAAAACGTTCCACTGTGAAACTGCAAAAACGCTGAGGCGTGCACACACTTATTCCGTGTTCAGTCTATAGGTGTGCAAGTTTGAATATGCTAGCTCTACCATGGCCTAACCCACCGACACATCCGCTGTTTGTTAGATTCTGATTTGAGGAAAATGTTTTTTCACATTATTCCTGATGTTCTTACCTTTGCTGGAGCTGTAGACACGACTGCTGTTGCTTTGCTCTGTGGTTTGCAGTCCTGCTAATCTAGTCTTCGCTGTGGGGACTTGATTTAAGCAGAAAGAGTTTCCATCAAGAACCGCTGTTTTCTTGGGGGTGTAGCAAAACACTTCTCTGCCTGCAAAACAAACATGAAGTTAGCCAGAGAGTAAACACCACATCTGAAGATGCAGAACACCCTGAGCGGTCGTTCTCACCGGTGGAGACGCCAGACTCGTTCAGTTGTTGGAGGAGGCTAGTGAGCGAACAGGAGCAGTTCCACGGATTCTCATCCAAATCCAAACTCTTCAGTTTTATCAGTCCTTTAAAGAGGTCTTTGTCAAGGGTTTTCAGTTCATTTCCCCTCAGTGTAAGAGTCTCGATGAGTGCTAGACCGTTGAAAGCTCCTTCAGGCAGGGACTGTATGTGGTTGTAAGAAAGATCTAGCACCCGAATCCCGGGATAACTACGTAAGATCTCGATATCCGAGTGCGACATCGCAACTGAGTTATGGCTCAGGATCAGTTCGGTGAGGTTAGGGGAAATCCCTGTAGGAATGCTGGTCAGAGATGCGTTGTTCATGTCCACCTGAATACAAAGTGTAACACTTACTGCAGATTCTGTCTTTTACATGGGATTCTGCAGTCTATGATGTGTCTATGGGTTATTATTAGACAGTGACTGATATAGAACATGTTTATATAACTCACTGTAAAGCAACACCTGAAGCTCTCACCTGCAGTGTGATGACCCGTGAGCTCATCAGAACGACTGCCATCCAGCACACACACACTTCTGATCCGGTCATGATCTCTCCGAACACACACACACCTGTGATGATAACAGCACTGCATCAGCCAGACTCCCTGTATATCAGAGAACCGCTCTCGATGAACGATCCGTCTGTGGAGAGAAGAGTAAAAACCCTCTTCATGAGCGTCACACAAGGAGTGTGTGTGAAGAGTGTGTGTGTGTGTGTGTGTGAAGAGTGTGTGTCCTCCGCGTCTGCTGTCCCGTGTCTCCGCATGCTCACACACACATCCTTATGCTTGATCCAGCACAGTCTCCCAGTGTTCTCCAGTGAGCGAGCGCTTGAATAATGACTGGATTGTCTTCAGCACTGCATCTTGCAGCTGACTCATTTCATATCGATGAACTTTACACAGTTATTGAACTGAACTGAATTGATCTGAATAATGACAGTGTTGTGTGTTTGAACCGCTTTACAGCAGAAGGAGAATGTCTCATCGTTCTCCTCTAGTGAACACAGGCTCTAGTGCACTAGTGCTCATGTGCGGTTCTCAAGGGACTCTGATCATTATAGTATATAGTGCTTCTTCATTGAAGAAGCCGCACATCTTCAATATAAATATGTTTGTTTCAGTGTTTCTTATATTGTGATGTTGGCCTATTTCTGGATTTAAAAGACTCTAAAAATAATTGTTGCTCTGCTTCTCCTCCACTCGTCTTCCATCTATAACTCTGTTTCCTCACTAACCCTGTAGGATGTGTACGTGTTTGTGTTTTAAGTCTATCTTAGTAAATTCTTCTCTTCTGCTGTAAAGCTTCACCCATCCGTCTTGATCAACACGACTGGGTTAGTGTATCCTCTGCAGTTGGGTTATTGTTTGTTCTGTTAAATTTCAAATTATGTCAGTGTCGTACTGAGTTGATTATGAAAATGAAATATCAAACACAATTGATATATAAATATTTTTACCTTTTTTATTCACCATGTATGGAAATGAAAGAGCATTAGGCATTTAATGGATCACTCTTTGCTCTTTGCAAATTAAAAAACTTCTTTGTGGTAGCTTTCATAGACTCATAATCAGCATTAAACTTCAGCTTTTTATTTTTGTTAGAGTTTAAATGATTTTAGAACTTTAGATTACTTGTTTGAAATGATAAACATGAATAATATCTTCTGAACCGAACATGAAACATTTGGAACCAGCTCTATTATATCACATTCATGCACTACTTAAAGGGATACTCCACTTTTTTTGGAAATAGGCTGATTTTACAACTCCCCCAGAGTTAAACAGGTGAGTTTTACTGTTTTCGAATCCATTCAGCCGATTTTCTGATATTTAGAAGAATATCAGTAAGCAGACAATTTCTGGTCTCATTGACTTCCATAGTAGGAAAAAAATATACTATGGCAGTCAATGAGACCAGAAACTGTCTGCTTACTGATATTCTTCTAAATATCAGAAAATCGGCTGAATGGATTCGAAAACGGTAAAACTCAACTGTTTAACTCTGGGGGAGTTGTAAAATGAGCCTATTTCCAAAAAAGTGGAGTATCCCTTTAAGGTGAACAGAACGAAAAGACAAACTTTATAGATATGATTGTTCGAGTCACTTACCCTTGAGTCTTGTGTCATAGCTTATGCTAACACATACTTGAGCTAAACAGAAACAGACTTTGCTCTCTGTAATAAAAAGACTGGCTAAAGATTGACCACATTTAGTCATTTATCTTCAGAAAGTGAACTATGACTTGTATTGTGTTCCTGTTGCTCATGCTCTATAGAAACACTAAGCTCATGGGTTTCATTCCCAGGGAATGCATGAACTGATGAAATATCTATACCTTGAATGCAATGTAAGCTGCTTTCTATAAAAGTGTTGATCAAAAGTATACTTGTTGAACTTTGAGTTTCTTGATACAGTTTTCAAAGTAATCTTTAGTTTCAGTTTTGTCGTGTTTAATTGCATTGCCGCACCACGGCTCTTTAAAGCAGTGTCCTGTTCTTTATTACCAAAGCCCCGTCAAACCACAAATGTTTACTGAATCCTTTAGAATTATCAAAAAGATTATTTAAATAACGATTAAAAGTTAGTAACTTTGCTTTCCATTAATTTTCCTCACTTAATCCTCACTTTAAGCACTCCGATACCACAGCGGAAACTACACGCCTAACTAATAAAGTTCAAACATTATTAAAGGCAAGTGAACAGTCATTAAAAAATAAGAACAAATACACAAATTACAAGCATTAATAAATACAAAGTTCCAAATAAAATATTGTCTTAACAGTAGTATTAATTTCAGGTACAGAAATGTACCTGACCCACCGTATAAACTGAATAAAGATTAATCTTTGTTAAAGCTGTTTCTGTAGTTTGATTAACATTAATGACACCAGCGAGTATTTAAAGGCTGCTGTCACTTTGAGACCGAATGCACAGATCAAATATCGATACACATCCTTTTCTTCTTTCCTTTATCCTGACACAGACGGACTGTGTTTACGAGAATGGCATCCAATACAAACCATCCAAATACAAGATGCGTAAGAGAATCAGTTCAGAGTTCTGCTTTATTTTATACAGCGCTTTTACAATACTGACCATTTCAAAGCAGCTTTACAGAGATAACAGGCAAATAATGGCATCTCATCTCTTCCATGAGCACTTAACATAAAAAACAACAAAAAACACCCTTCTTTCCTTTTCCTTTAAAGGAGAACTTGGTAACTTTTTTAACTTAATAAAGCTGTCTAGAAATCATTTGGATGGTTAAACAACCTGTTCTGGTGATATTGGTGACTTTCCTAGCTCCCCCCAGCGTTCCCAGGCGGAAAACCAACCTTGCAACATGGGGACTACCGTCCCGGCAAAATGAAAATAGGAAGTCTCGTGAGAAGCGAGACGAGAACGAGAACGAGCGAGAAACACGAACTGCTTTACGGGTTGATAACAGAATACAAAATGTACATGTCAATGTTCTATGATAATGTGTATGATGTATTACCCACCTCGGTAGAAGCTCCGCAAGTAAAGTGGCCGGCTCTGATAATAACAAATGCACGTGAGCAGCGGTAGAACGGGGGAGAAGGGTGCCGCAAGTGAGTTTTTTTTTACGATAGTGTTGTGAAATATACGGCCCACAGCTGTAGGGGGAGCTCGTGGGGAAAACATGCGACAACAAAAGGGAAAATCATGCGAAGAAGACTAGATGTTGCCGAATTCTGCTTTAAATCCTCGCTTGTCTGGCTTATGCTACTCATGTCTGAACTTTGTATTTTGAGCACTTCTTGCGGTGTTTTTGCCTCTTCACAATGACTCGCTTGGTGAAGTCCTCAGATGTAAGTTGCTTTGGATAAAAGCGTCTGCTAAATGACTAAATGTAAATAATGGATTTCGAACTGAAGTCAGTTCAGTGTTGATTCAGTTCCGTTGTAAAGATCATCAGTTATTAAATTAGTTAATTTAATCTATAAAGCAGTTCTGGAGAGAACAGTGATGTCATCATCTGTTCAGTTCTCGCACCGCAGCGTCAGATCAATAACACTGATGAATATTAAATGTCCACAACTAATGAAGCCAGAGGCGACAGCGACGCGAACACAAACATCAGAACGGAGGAAACCCTCGTGAAAAACCAGACTCAGTCTCAGCTCTCCTCTGGGTGTGATTATGATTCGGGCATTACAGGTCAGAGGTCAGATCTGGATCAGTATTGTAGAAATAACCCTCATTTAACTCGAATTATGTTAAAAGCTTCTGACAGATTCAGTGGAATGAGGATGGATGATTATGATGATTCTCTCTGTCAGGAAAGAGGATCTGATCTGCGCTGTGGAGGATAATATAGTCCAGGAGAAACAGGCGGCCCAAGACATCGTGAAGAAGATGTGTGCTGAGAAACAGGCCAAGTACTCTGAGATGAAGGCCACCAATGAAGAGCTCCTTCAGGTCAGTGTTACACCAGTCAGTGTGAGGACTTCAGCTCAGTGTTACACCAGTCAGTGTGAGGACTTCAGCTCAGTGTTACACTAGTCAGTGTGAGGACTTCAGGTCAGTGTTACTCCAGTCAGTGTGAGGACTTCAGGTCAGTGTTACACCTGTCAGTGTGAGGACTTCAGGTCAGTGTTACTCCAGTCAGTGTGAGGACTTCAGGTCAGTGTTACTCCAGTCAGTGTGAGGACTTCAGCTCAGTGTTACACCAGTCAGTGTGAGGACTTCAGGTCAGTGTTACACCAGTCAGTGTGAGGACTTCAGCTCAGTGTTACTCCAGTCAGTGTGAGGACTTCAGGTCAGTGTTACTCCAGTCAGTGTGAGGACTTCAGCTCAGTGTTACTCCAGTCAGTGTGAGGACTTCAGGTCAGTGTTACCCAGTCAGTGTGAGGACTTCAGCTCAGTGTTACACCAGTCAGTGTGAGGACTTCAGGTCAGTGTTACTCCAGTCAGTGTGAGGACTTCAGCTCAGTGTTACTCCAGTCAGTGTGAGGACTTCAGGTCAGTGTTACTCCAGTCAGTGTGAGGACTTCAGGTCAGTGTTACTCCAGTCAGTGTGAGGACTTCAGCTCAGTGTTACCCAGTCAGTGTGAGGACTTCAGGTCAGTGTTACTCCAGTCAGTGTGAGGACTTCAGGTCAGTGTTACACCAGTCAGTGTGAGGACTTAGGTCAGTGTTACTCCAGTCAGTGTGAGGACTTCAGGTCAGTATTACTCCAGTCAGTGTGAGGACTTAGGTCAGTGTTACTCCAGTCAGTGTGAGGACTTCAGCTCAGTGTTACACCAGTCAGTGTGAGGACTTCAGCTCAGTGTTACTCTAGTCAGTGTGAGGACTTCAGCTCAGTGTTACACCAGTCAGTGTGAGGACTTCAGCTCAGTGTTACCTCTAGTCAGTGTGAGGACTTCAGCTCAGTGTTACACCAGTCAGTGTGAGGACTTTAGGTCAGTGTTACACCAGTCAGTGTGAGGACTTCAGCTCAGTGTTACTCCAGTCAGTGTGAGGACTTCAGGTCAGTGTTACACCAGTCAGTGTGAGGACTTCAGGTCAGTGTTACTCCAGTCAGTGTGAGGACTTCAGCTCAGTGTTACTCCAGTCAGTGTGAGGACTTCAGGTCAGTGTTACTCCAGTCAGTGTGAGGACTTCAGCTCAGTGTTACTCCAGTCAGTGTGAGGACTTCAGGTCAGTGTTACCCAGTCAGTGTGAGGACTTCAGCTCAGTGTTACTCCAGTCAGTGTGAGGACTTCAGGTCAGTGTTACACCAGTCAGTGTGAGGACTTCAGCTCAGTGTTACTCCAGTCAGTGTGAGGACTTCAGGTCAGTGTTACACCAGTCAGTGTGAGGACTTCAGGTCAGTGTTACACCAGTCAGTGTGAGGACTTCAGGTCAGTGTTACTCCAGTCAGTGTGAGGACTTCAGCTCAGTGTTACTCCAGTCAGTGTGAGGACTTCAGCTCAGTGTTACTCCAGTCAGTGTGAGGACTTCAGCTCAGTGTTACTCCAGTCAGTGTGAGGACTTCAGCTCAGTGTTACTCTAGTCAGTGTGAGGACTTCAGTTTCAGTGTTACTCCAGTCAGTGTGAGGACTTCAGCTCAGTGTTACACCAGTCAGTGTGAGGACTTCAGGTCAGTGTTACACCAGTCAGTGTGAGGACTTCAGCTCAGTGTTACTCCAGTCAGTGTGAGGACTTCAGGTCAGTGTTACACCAGTCAGTGTGAGGACTTCAGGTCAGTGTTACACCAGTCAGTGTGAGGACTTCAGTCAGTGTTACTCCAGTCAGTGTAAGGACTTCAGCTCAGTGTTACTCTAGTCAGTGTGAGGACTTCAGGTCAGTGTTACTCCAGTCAGTGTGAGGACTTCAGCTCAGTGTTACTCCAGTCAGTGTGAGGACTTCAGCTCAGTGTTACTCCAGTCAGTGTGAGGACTTTAGGTCAGTGTTACTCCAGTCAGTGTGAGGACTTCAGCTCAGTGTTACTAGTGTGAGGCTTCAGTCAGGTATCAGTCGTGTGAGGACTTCAGCTCAGTGTTACTCCAGTCAGTGTGAGGACTTCAGCTCAGTGTTACACCAGTCAGTGTGAGGACTTCAGGTCAGTGTTACTCCAGTCAGTGTGAGGACTTCAGCTCAGTGTTACACCAGTCAGTGTGAGGACTTCAGGTCAGTGTTACACCAGTCAGTGTGAGGACTTCAGGTCAGTGTTACTCCAGTCAGTGTGAGGACTTCAGGTCAGTGTTACTCCAGTCAGTGTGAGGACTTCAGCTCAGTGTTACACCAGTCAGTGTGAGGACTTCAGCTCAGTGTTACTCCAGTCAGTGTGAGGACTTCAGGTCAGTGTTACTCCAGTCAGTGTGAGGACTTCAGTCAGTGTTACTCCAGTCAGTGTGAGGACTTCAGTCAGTGTTACTCCAGTCAGTGTGAGGACTTCAGCTCAGTGTTACACCAGTCAGTGTGAGGACTTCAGTCAGTGTTACTCCAGTCAGTGTGAGGACTTCAGCTCAGTGTTACTCCAGTCAGTGTGAGGACTTCAGTCAGTGTTACTCCAGTCAGTGTGAGGACTTCAGTCAGTGTTACTCCAGTCAGTGTGAGGACTTCAGCTCAGTGTTACTCCAGTCAGTGTGAGGACTTCAGTCAGTGTTACTCCAGTCAGTGTGAGGACTTCAGCTCAGTGTTACCCAGTCAGTGTGAGGACTTCAGTCAGTGTTACCCAGTCAGTGTGAGGACTTCAGTCAGTGTTACCCAGTCAGTGTGAGGACTTCAGCTCAGTGTTACACCAGTCAGTGTGAGGACTTCAGGTCAGTGTTACTCCAGTCAGTGTGAGGACTTCAGGTCAGTGTTACTCCAGTCAGTGTGAGGACTTCAGCCAGTGTTACCCAGTCAGTGTGAGGACTTCAGTCAGTGTTACTCCAGTCAGTGTGAGGACTTCAGCTCAGTGTTACCCAGTCAGTGTGAGGACTTCAGTCAGTGTTACACCAGTCAGTGTGAGGACTTCAGCTCAGTGTTACCCAGTCAGTGTGAGGACTTCAGTCATAGTTTACCCAGTCAGTGTGAGGACTTCAGCTCGTGTTACTCCAGTCAGTGTGAGGACTTCAGGTCAGTGTTACCCATCATTGAGGACTTCAGGTCAGTGTTAACCAGTCAGTGTGAGGACTTCAGGTCAGTGTTACTCCAGTCAGGTGAGGACTTCAGCTCAGTGTTACCCATCAGTGTGAGGACTTCAGTCAGTGTTACTCCATCAGTGTGAGACTTCAGTCAGTGTACCCAGTCATGTGAGGACTTCAGTCAGTGTTAACCATCAGTGAGGACTTCTCAGTGTACACCAGTCAGTGTGAGGACTTCAGCTCAGTGTTACACCAGTCAGTGTGAGGACTTCAGTCATGTTACACAGTCAGTGTGAGACTTCAGTCAGTGTTACTCCAGTCAGTGTGAGGACTTCAGGTCAGTGTTACACCAGTCAGTGTGAGGACTTCAGGTCAGTGTTACCCAGTCAGTGTGAGACTTCAGTCAGTGTTACCCAGTCAGTGTAGACTTCAGCTCAGTGTTACTCAGTCATGTGAGGACTTCAGTCAGTGTTACCCAGTCAGTGGAGGACTTCAGTCAGTGTTACCAGTCAGTGTGAGGACTTCAGCTCAGTGTTACCCAGTCATGTGAGGACTTTAGTCAGTGTTACCAGTCAGTGTGAGATATCAGTCAGTGATTACTCCATCATGTGAGGACTCAGTCAGTGTTACCCAGTCAGTGTGAGGACTTAGTCATGTTACCAGTCATGTGAGACTTACAGTGTTACCCAGTCAGTGTGAGACTTCAGTCAGTGTTACCCAGTCAGTGTGAGGACTCAGTCATGTTACCCAGTCAGTGTGAGACTTCAGTCAGTGTACTCCAGTCATGGAGGACTTCAGGTCATGTTACTCCAGTCAGTTGAGGACTTCAGCTCAGTGTTACACCAGTCAGTGTGAGGACTTCAGTCAGTGTTACTCCATCAGTGTGAGGACTTCAGTCAGTGTACCCAGTCATGTGAGACTTCAGGTCAGTGTTACACCATCATGTGAGACTTCAGTCAGTGTTACCCATCAGTGTGAGGACTTCAGTCAGTGTTACACCATCGTGTGAGGACTTCAGGTCAGTGTTACCCATCAGTGGAACTTCAGTCATGTTACTCCAGTCATGTGAGGACTCACTCAGTGTACTCCAGTCAGTGGGACTTCAGCTCAGTGTACTCCAGTCAGTGTGAGACTTCAGTCAGTGTTACACCAGTCAGGTGAGACTTCAGCTCATGTTACCCATCATGTGAGGACTTCATCATGTTACTCATCATGTGAGGACTTCAGTCGTGTTACTCAGTCATGTGAGGACTTCATCAGTGTTACTCCAGTCATGTGAGACTCAGTCAGTGTACTCCAGTCATGTGAGGACTTCAGCTCAGTGTTACCCAGTCAGTGTGAGGACTTCAGCTCAGTGTTACTCCAGTCATGTGAGGACTTCAGCTCAGTGTTACCCAGTCAGTGTAGGACTTCAGCTCAGTGTTACTCCAGTCAGTGTGAGGACTTCAGTCAGTGTTACTCCAGTCATGTGAGGACTTCAGTCAGTGTTACACCAGTCAGTGTAGGACTCAGGTCAGTGTTACCCAGTCAGTGTGAGGACTTCAGCAGTGTTACCCAGTCATGTAGGACTTCAGTCAGTGTTACCCAGTCAGTGTGAGGACTTCAGTCGTGTTACTCCAGTCAGTGTGAGGACTTCAGGTCAGTGTTACACCAGTCATGTGAGGACTTCAGGTCAGGTTACCCAGTCAGTGTGAGGACTTCAGCTCAGTGTTACTCAGTCAGTGTGAGGACTTCAGTCAGTGTTACCCAGTCAGTGTGAGACTTCAGTCAGTGTTACTCCAGTCAGTGGAGGACTTCAGCTCAGTGTTACTCAGTCAGTGTGAGGACTTCAGTCAGTGTTACTCCTCAGTGTGAGGACTTCAGCTCAGTGTTATACCATCAGTGTGAGACTTCAGTCAGTGTTACTCCAGTCATGTGAGGACTTCAGTCAGTGTTACCCACAGTGTGAGGACTTCAGTCAGTGTTACTCCATCAGTGTGAGGACTTCAGGTCAGTGTTACTCCAGTCAGTGTGAGGACTTCAGCTCAGTGTTACACAGTCAGTGTGAGGACTTCAGTCAGTGTTAACCAGTCAGTGTGAGACTTCAGCTCAGTGTTACCAGTCATGTGAGGACTTCAGCTCAGTGTTCCCAGTCATGTGAGGACTTCAGTCAGTGTTACACCAGTCAGTGTGAGACTTCAGGTCAGTGTTACCCATCAGTGTGAGGACTTCAGGTCAGTGTTACCCAGTCAGTGTGAGGACTTCAGCTCAGTGTTACTCCAGTCAGTGTGAGGACTTCAGCTCAGTGTTACTCATCAGTGTGAGGACTTCAGTCATGTTACTCCAGTCAGTGTGAGGACTTCAGTCAGTGTTACCCAGTCAGTGTGAGACTTCAGTCAGTGTTACCCAGTCAGTGTGAGACTTAGGTCAGTGTTACTCCAGTCATGTGAGGACTTCAGTCAGTGTTACTCCAGTCAGTGTGAGGACTTCAGTCAGTGTACTCAGTCATGTGAGACTTAGTCAGTGTTACCCAGTCAGTGTGAGACTTAGGTCAGTGTTACACAGTCATGTGAGGACTTCAGTCAGTGTTACCCAGTCAGTGTGAGGACTTCAGTCATGTTACCCAGTCAGGTGAGGACTTCAGTCAGTGTTACTCCAGTCATGTGAGGACTTCGTCAGTGTTACCCAGTCAGTGTGAGACTTCAGCTCAGTGTTACCCAGTCAGTGTGAGGACTTCAGTCAGTGTTACTCCAGTCAGTGTGAGACTTCAGTCAGTGTTACCATCATGTGAGGACTTCAGGTCAGTGTTACCATCAGTGTGAGGACTTCAGGTCATGTTACACCAGTCATGTGAGGACTTCAGTCAGTGTTATCCAGTCAGTGTGAGGACTTCAGTCAGTGTTACTCCAGTCAGTGTGAGGACTTCAGTCAGTGTACCAGTCAGTGTGAGGCTTCAGTCAGTGTTAACCAGTCAGTGTGAGGACTTCAGCTCAGTGTTACTCCAGTCAGTGTGAGGACTTCAGCTCAGTGTTCCCAGTCAGTTGAGGACTTCAGTCAGTGTTACTCCAGTCAGTGTAGGACTTCAGTCAGTGTTACCATCAGTGTGAGGACTTCAGTCAGTGTTACCAGTCATGTGAGGACTTCAGCTCAGTGTTACTCCATCAGTGTGAGACTTCAGTCGTGTTACTCAGTCAGTGTGAGACTCAGTCAGTGTTACCAGTCAGTGTGAGGACTTCAGCTCATGTTACCATCAGTGTAGGCTTCAGCTCAGTGTTACACCAGTCAGTTGAGGACTTCAGTCAGTGTTACTCCAGTCATGTGAGGACTTCAGGTCATGTTACCCAGTCAGTGTGAGGACTATCAGCTCAGTGTTACTCAGTCATGTGAGGACTTAGCTCAGTGTTACAGTCAGTGTGAGGACTTCAGTCAGTGTTACCCAGTCAGTGTGAGGACTTCAGCTCAGTGTTACCCATCAGTGTGAGGACTTCAGTCAGTGTTACCCAGCAGTGTGAGGACTTCAGTCATGTTACCCAGTCAGTGTGAGGACTTCAGTCAGTGTTACCCAGTCAGTGTGAGGACTTCAGTCAGTGTTACCCAGTCAGTGTAGACTTCAGTCAGTGTACCAGTCATGTGAGGACTTCACTCAGTGTTACTCCAGTCAGTGTGAACTCAGGTCAGTGTTACCCAGTCAGTGTAGGACTCAGTCAGTGTTACCAGTCAGGTGGTGAGGACTCAGGACTCAGTAGTTACTCCAGTCAGTGTGAGGACTCAGGTCAGTGTTACCAGTCATGTGAGGACTTCAGTCAGTGTACCCAGTCATTGGGACTCAGCTCTGTTACTCAGTCGTGTGAACTCAGTCAGGTTACTCCAGTCAGTGTGAGGACTCAGCTCGTGGTTACCCAGCAGTGTGAGACTTCAGTCAGTGTTACTCAGTCAGTGTGAGGACTTCAGTCAGTGTTACTCAGTCAGTGTGAGGACTTCAGCTCAGTGTTACTCCAGTCAGTGTGAGGACTTCAGGTCAGTGTTACTCCAGTCAGTGTGAGGACTTCAGGTCAGGACTTCAGGTCAGTGTTACTCTAGTCATTGTGAGGACTTCAGCTCAGTGTTACTCTAGTCAGTGTGAGGACTTCAGGTCAGTGTTACTCTAGTCAGTGTGAGGACTTCAGCTCAGTGTTACTCCAGTCAGTTGTGAGGACTTCAGCTCAGTGTTACACCAGCCAGTGTGAGGACTTCAGCTCAGTGTTACTCCAGTCAGTGTGAGGACTTCAGCTCAGTGTTACTCCAGTCAGTGTGAGGACTTCAGGTCAGTGTTACTCCAGTCAGTGTGAGGACTTCAGGTCAGTGTTACACCAGTCAGTGTGAGGACTTCAGGTCAGTGTTACTCCAGTCAGTGTGAGCACTTCAGCTCAGTGTTACTCCAGTCAGTGTGAGTCAAGTCAAGTCAAGTCACCTTTATTTATATAGCGCTTTTTACAATACAAATTGTTTCAAAGCAGCTTTACAGAGATAACAGGAAAACAATGTTGTAATAGTATTGTTCAATTGAAAATTAAATGAAAATTAAATGTCCCCAACTAAGCAAGCCAAAAGGCGAAGGCAACAGTGGCAAGGAACCAAAACTCCATCAGGTGACAGAATGGAGAAAAAAACCTTGGGAGAACCCAGGCTCAGTCGGGGGGCCAGTCCTCCTCTGGCCAACGAATGAACAGTGTATGATTATGAGTTAGGCAGCATAATGGCAGGAGTCAGATGGGATCAGAACTTTCACGATATTATCCAGTTCATCTGGTTGGGTTGGGTCATCCGGCCGGTGAGGAGATGAGTGGTGAGGTGTCCATGGGCCTTCACAGCTCTGATAATGCGTGTCGTTGTGTCCATGTGATGGTCCTTCATCAGATCTGGATATGCCCTGGATCCGGCGGTCTGCGGTAAACCTCGGGATAAACAGAGAGACTAATATTAGCGTAGACGCCATCCTTCTTATGATGTACAAAGTACATCAGGAATTATGGGAAGTGTTCCCGGTTCCGGCTGATCTAATCTATGCAGCCTAACATTGAATTATAGAAATCTATAATGTGTTATGTGTATGCTAAGCCAAAGAGATGTGTTTTTAGTCTAGATTTAAACTGACAGACTGTATCTGCTTCCCGGACCGTGTTAGGAAGATTGTTCCAAAGTTTTGGTGCTAAATAGGAAAAGGATCTACCGCCAGCAGTCGATTTTGATATTCTAGGTATTATCAACTGGCCAGAATTTTGAGATCGCAATAGACGTGAAGGACTATAATGCGTTAAGAGCTCGCTCAAGTACTGGGGAGCTAAACCATTTAGTGCTTTGTAAGTAATCAGCAATATTTTAAAATTTATACGATGTTTAATAGGCAGCCAATGCAGTGTTGACAGAACCGGGCTAATATGGTCATACTTCCTGGTTCTGGTAAGAACTCTAGCGGCTGCATTTTGAACTAGCTGTAGTTTGTTTAATAAGCGTGCAGGGCAACCACCCAGTAGAGCATTACAATAATCTAGCCTTGAGGTCATGAACGCATGAACTAATTGTTCCGCATTTGTCAGTGAGAGCATATGACGTAATTTAGATATATTTTTAAGATGGAAAAATGCGGTTTTACAGATACTAGACACGTGACTTTCAAATGAAAGATTGGTATCAAAGAGCACACCCAGGTTCCTAACTAACGTCGAAGACTTAACAGAGCAGCCATCAAGTGTTAGACAGTATTCTAGGTTATTAGGTGAGGAAGTTTTTTGTCCAATGATTAGAATCTCTGTTTTTTCAGAATTTAGTAATAGGAAATTACTGGTCATCCAATTTTTTATATCAGCTATGCATTCCGTTAATTTTGTGAATTGGTAAGTTTCGTAAGGTTTTGAAGAAATATACAGCTGAGTATCATCAGCATAACAGTGAAAGCTAATTCCATATTTCCTAATTATATCTCCTAATGGTAGCATGTACAGAGTGAAGAGCAGCGGTCCTAGTACTGAGCCTTGTGGTACGCCATACTGGACTTCAGGTCAGTGTTACTCCAGTCAGTGTGAGGACTTCAGGTCAGGACTTCAGGTCAGTGTTACTCCAGACAGTGTGAGGACTTCAGGTCAGTGTTACTACAGTCAGTGTGAGGACTTCAGCTCAGTGTTACTCCAGTCAGTGTGAGGACTTCAGGTCAGTGTTACTCCAGTCAGTGTGAGGACTTCAGCTCAGTGTTACTCTAGTCAGTGTGAGGACTTCAGGTCAGTGTTACTCCAGTCAGTGTGAGGACTTCAGCTCAGTGGTACACCAGGCAGTGTGAGGACTTCAGGTCAGGACTTCAGGTCAGTGTTACACCAGTCAGTGTGAGGACTTCAGGTCAGTGTTACACCAGTCAGTGTGAGGACTTCAGCTCAGTGTTACTCCAGTCAGTGTGAGGACTTCAGCTCAGTGTTACTCCAGTCAGTGTAAGGACTTCAGGTCAGTGTTACTCCAGTCAGTGTGAGGACTTCAGGTCAGTGTTACACCAGTCAGTGTGAGGACTTCAGGTCAGTGTTACTCTAGTCAGTGTGAGGACTTCAGGTCAATGTTACTCCAGTCAGTGTGAGGACTTCAGCTCAGTGTTACTCCAGTCAGTGTGAGGACTTCAGGTCAGTGTTACTCCAGTCAGTGTGAGCTGGCCTGTAATACATTCAGAATAAAAAGTACAACTCCCACAAAGCATCTCCTGTAAGCAGCAGTTGGGTTCTCATACTGCGATCGGCAAGAGCTAACCCCTGTGCACGGACTACATTATAAACATCATAATGCTGATGATTCTTTGCAACCAGATTAACTGGAAATACTACATTTGGATTATCATAAGCAAGGTAGAAAATTAACGGGGAATTGGGGAAAAATGGCACGAAAAATTAATAAAAAACAAACAAAAATTCCCTGTGAGTTCTTGATTTTAAAGCTGCAGTCCGTAACTTTTTTTGTTAAAAATTTACAAAATGTATATAAGCAAGTACATCATAAATCTATTTTCCAAACCATGTTTTTGTCTTCTTGTGAATCACTACGGTACACCGATAAGTGTTTATATTGGGACTCTTTTAGCCAGTGCCTGTGTGACTCTTCATAGACACAAACACAGAGAAGTAGATCTGGCTCCGTTCTTCCTCAAGATATTAACCGATGTTAATATTAAAAGCATATTTATTAACCGCTAGAGTTCAAAGTTACGGACTGCAGCTTTAATCTTTATCATGTGATCTATAGTTAAGCAATATCACACAAGTAGACTCCTGTTTCTCAGAGTATTGGTATGATTGCAAATGTGATACTGATATCGTACAAAAGTCCAGTAAACAAGTTGATATTAAGTGGCTGAACTTTTTTGCCGTAATACGGTCTGTTGTTGCTCTATATCCTGAACACCAGAACTGTTGCGCATCTCCCAGCGATGGTGATTCTTGAGTGAATCTGCGCTTTGAATGATTGAAAGAATAATACTAATAATAATAATAAGTTTTATTTATAACACACTTTCCATCGAAAGATCTCAAAGTGCTACAGGTTAAAAACAATAAAAGATAAACAATTCTTAATAAAATAGAATAAAAAAATAAAAACAACATCTAAAGGGTACCAAAAGCTTTGCTAAAAAGGAATGTCTTAAGGCCTTTTTTAAAACATTCAGTGGATTGAGGTGCCCTCAAACTGTCAGGGAGGGCATTCCACAGATGTGGGGCAGCAGCACAAAAGGCCCTATCTCCCATTGTCCTAAGTCTGGTTCTGGGTATGTGGAGGAGGTTTGAGTGAGTGGAGCGGATGGAACGGGTTATGTTTTGTGGGATGATAAGTTCTTTGAGGTAGGGGGGGGGGGGGGGGGCATGTCCATAGATGCATTGATGTGTGAGAAGGGAAACCTTGTACTCAATCCTGCTGGAAATGGGAAGCCAGTGGAGTGAGTAGAGAATGTGCGTAATGTGATCGTGTTTCCGCACTCTCATCAGGATCCTAGCTGCAGAGTTTTGGACGTACTGAAGCCTCTGCAGACTCTTTCTAGGAATCCCAATGAGAAGTGCGTTGCAGTAGTCAGTCTGGAGGAGACAAAAGGCATGAACCAGCTTTTCAGCATCTGAGAGGGAGAGAATGGACCGGAGTTTGGAGATGTTACGGAGATGGTAGAAAGAGGTCTTGCACAGGTGATTTATATGGGCTTCGAAAGTGAGTTGGGGGTCCATTTTTACACCAAGATTAGTGACTGTTGGTGAGAGGGGGATGATGGTGCCAGAAAAAGTGATGGTGGTTATGGGTGATGATTTGACCTGGTGAGGTGTGCCAACCAGGATGGCTTCGATTTTGGAGCTATTAAGTTGAAGGAAGTTGTGCTCCATCCATACCTTTATCTCCTCCAGACAAGCGGTGAGTTTTGATGTGGATGACTGTGAGGGTGGGGTTTCAGCTGTGGCATTTACATAAAGCTGTGTATCATCGGCATAACAGTGGAAAGAAATTTTGTGACGGCTGATGATTTGGCCAAGTGGGGTGAGGTAGAGGATGAAGAGGATGGGGCCAAGGACTGACCCCTGGGGGACACCACAAGTAACTGTGTGTGGATTTGATTTGGAGTGGCCCAAGGAGATGTATTCTGTCCGGTTTGTGAGGTATGATCTGAACCAACTGAGGGCAGTGTAATTTAGTCCAGTAGTGAGGTGTAGCCAGTTTAAAAGAATGCCATGGTCAAATGCAGCAGAAAGGTCCAGGAGGATGAGGAGTGAGGGAGAGCCAGCATCGGATGATATGAGGAGGTCGTTTGTGACTCTGACTAGGGCAGTCTCTGTGCTGTGTGCAGAGCGGAAACCCCACTGGAATTTTTCAAAGAGGTTATTGTGTTTGAGGTGGTTTTGAAGGTGGGCGGCAACTGCTTTCTCAAGTACTTTTGATATGAAGAGGAGATTGGAGATGGGCCTATAGTTGGATAGGACTTTTAGATCAAGAGTGGGTTTTTTGAGCAGTGGTGTGATAGTGGCATTTTTTAAAACAGGGTGAACGTGACCAGTTTGGAGGGAATTATTTATAACAGCGGTGATCAGGGGACTTAGGACAGTGATATGGGTTTTTACCAAGGAGGTTGGGAGAGGGTCCAGGGGATAGGTGGAGGATTTCATCTTCCTGATGATGTTCTGCACCTCTTCGGATGAAACCTCAGGAAAGCAGTTTAAAGTCCCTGTAAAGGCAATTTAAAAAAAAAATTCTAAACACATTATAAATGTTAGAAATGTATTGCTAAAACATATTACAAAGACTGTGAACTGTGAAGTACTGAATTGTGGAGTTAGACCGTTAAACAGTTATTCACCATTGCTATTTTCCGGATTTTCTGGGCGGGGCTAAAACAGGGCTCGATGACGCACTGGAGCCCTTGAGCTCCTGGACACGCCCCTACTTGATGACGCACTGGAGCCGCTGAAGCTGGCCGCTCCTAACAATACTAATAGAGCACATTCACATCAGTTTGCCGCTCACCGGATCACGTACAAAACAGATCGGTGTCCTTATTTAAATTTCCGAAAAAACGATTACATCAAGAGAAGTGGAATAATTTTGTCAAGAGCCACCTTGATGGAGAGCAGAGGATCAGCGCCAAAACCAGCTTCTGTAAGTGATCATTTTACACGGGATAGTTTTATAAAGTTTCGTCGGAGACAACTGGGAATCACTGATAATCCGCTGTTACTGGTGAATGGGGCCGCACCGACTATCTCCCGCCTCTGCCTTCATCCTCCCGTTGCGCCGACAACTGGTGCCATCATCGGCAGTGCGTGCCCACCGTGCGAGCATCCATTCCGGCTGTAGAGTTGAGTGAGGCCACGGCAGCTTTCCCGCGAGTGTGCGTGGCTTCAGCGCAGCCAGCGGACACGCCCCCAGCGTTTGAGAGCAGAGATTACTGCTAATTTTTTCAAGATTTTGATAGCTTATTTTATGTACTTGCTGGCTTTTTTTATCATTCAAATTTGGCTGGGTGACTAATAACACATTTTTCTGTGGTGTGACAAACTCAGAACACATACTTAATTTTGACTTTACAGGGACTTTAAGGGTTTTGAGACGGTATATGTTGGGGGGACAGTTTGGGTGGGAGGACCAGAAAGGGCTGAGCGAATATGTGCAGTTTTTGATGTGAAGAAATCCATGAATTTATTGCACTGCTCTTCTGTAGTGGCGGTAAGTGAGGGAGATTGTGGTTTGAAAAGATGGTTTATAGTGGAAAAAAGCAGCTTGGAGTTTCTTGGGCTGTTTCTGATGGCATCGGAGTAAAACTGTGACCTTGTCTCTTTGAGGGACTGTGCATTTTTTTTTTGTTGCTTCCGGTAAATTTGTTTGTGGACAGTAAGGCCAGAGTCTCTGAAACACCGCTCAAGGACCCGCACTGCTGCCTTCATTTTACGAAGTCCGTCTGTGAACCAGGGTGCTGAGCGGGTGAAGGGGACTGTTCTTGTTTTTACAGGACCATGGAGGTCCAGGAGGCTGCTCAGATGGCTGTTGTAGTAGTCCACTGCTTCGTCGGCTGATGAAAAGTGTGTGGAAAGATGCTGAAGGTCTGATTCCAAAAGTTCTTGGTTAATGTTTTTTAGTTTTCTGAAACAGATATTCCGCTTAGGCTTGGAGAGGCTGGATGGGGATGGCAAATCCATAGAAATGGCTTTGTGATCAGACACACCTAGGTCATACACCTGCAGGTTGGTGAGAGGGGCAGAGTTAGTAATGACCAGGTCCAAGGTTATGTCCCCCTGGTGTGTGTGGGGACACCAACAAGTTGTTTTAAGTTAAAACAGTCCAGTAGTTGTAGAAATTCAGCCGCAAAACGGCATGAGGGGGTGTCAACATGCATGTTCATAACACCTAAAATTATAACATCGGCAGAGGATGTGCAGAAAGTTGTGAGTAGATTTGACATCTCAGTGATAAATAATGGGTTTGGTTTTGGTGGTCGGTAGATGAGGAGGAACAGCACAGGGGAAGGGGACTTACATTTAAATGCAAGGCATTCAAATGAAGACAGTTCTGGTAATGGTTGCAAAGATAGCTCCAGATCGCTGCGATGGATGACTGACAGGCCGCCACCCCGCCCTGTCCTGCGAGCTTTCTGGAGATAGCTATATCCTTGGGGACAGCTCTCATTTAAAGAAGAAAATGTATTTGGTTGGTGCCAGGTCTCTGTAATGCACATATAATCCAGACCTTTATCCAGGATATGGTCATGAATGAAGCAGGATTTGTTTGTAATAGACTGTGCATTTAAGAGTTCGATTTTACTACTTGATGATGCAACAAATCTTTGTACTGGTCGTAGCAGACTGAAGTCCACTCCACGTTTCCCATTCAGCTCACTGAGAGGTGTTGCCATGGAAACGTCCAAGCTACTTATCCGGTAGGAGACAGCATTCAGATGACGTGTGCGTGGAGCGACAGTTCGCATTGTTGACCAGAGAACCGGGATGGTAAGACTTGTCTTAGAGCAGAAAAAACTTTTTGCGGGAACTTCTATGGATATAGCGCAGGCGGCGGAGAAGTCCTAGTTGTTTAATCACTGCAGTACACGCTGGAGTGAAGAAACTGTTGAGATTCACCAGCTGGTTGACGGAATAACTCAACATAGTGGTGGTGCCGACGGATGGTTTCAGGCTTCCTAGATGACTCGCACATTAAGACTTGCCGCCAAATTCTTAAAATATTTAAAATATGAATACAACATTATTTACGCATGAGCTGCATTAACAGTCTATGTAAATGTGTGCAATACCACTTCAGATGCAGCTTCTGTGCCACTTCTGCAGTGCAAAGATGGATTTTTTATTAACATGTAAAAACAAATTTTCTATTTTAATTTAAGAAATTGACAAAAGATGGTGCATACATTTAATAAGATTAGAACTTGCTCTTATTATGGTATAAATGCCCCTGGAACTGAATTTAAAGGGGCAGAAAAACCCTGTTATAGATCAGAAAGTGATGCTCCTGATGGAATGTTAGCGTAGAGCTCTGCGCATGCAACGCCAACGTCATGGGTTTTATTCCCGGCCAACACAAGAACTGGAAAATAACAGCTTGAACGCCAGTGTTTGCCAAAACAGATGTAAATACTGAAAACAAAAATAAGTGAAGCATGTCTACATAAAGTGTAGTTCAGTGGGGACAGCTTCAGTAAGCTTCACTGCGACTCCACAGTTTAAATTAAAAACGTTTACAGATTTATGAGGTTGGGTTAGAAGTTCACCGTTCACTGACACGAAGGATGTGCCTTTCCTCTCGTCCAGGAGCTGAACTCCCATCAGGAGGAGCTGGACACCCTGATGAGCAGGAAGGAGACATTTGAGGCGGTCAGTGGACACGCACACACACACACACACACACACACACACACACACACACACACACACA
Source organism: Chrosomus eos (assembly GCA_036326025.1). NCBI lineage: Eukaryota > Metazoa > Chordata > Actinopteri > Cypriniformes > Leuciscidae > Chrosomus > Chrosomus eos. The sequence goes on along the minus strand of CM070820.1, from coordinate 53,703,487 downwards.
CACACACACACACCACACACACACACGCACACACCGCCAGCTTACTGGTGGAGAGGAGACAGAGTGATGAAGTCGATGAGTATATGGGATGATTACCCTGTCACTGCACCGGGGCGTTAGGACCCTCACAGACCCCAGGGTGAACAGCGCCCCCTGATGGCCACACACAACACAGGGTGAACAGCGCCCCCTGCTGGCCACACACAACACAGGGTGAACAGCGCCCCTGCTGGCCCACACACAGGTGACAGCGCCCCCTGCTGCCACACAGACCACAGGGTGAACAGCGCCCCCTGCTGGCCACAGAGCACAGGGTGAGGCCCTGCTGCTACACAGAGCACAGGGTGAACAGCGCCCCCTGCTGGCACACAGAGCACAGTGACAGCCCTGCTGCACACAGCACAGGTGAAGCGCCCCCTGCTGGCCACACAGAGCACAGGGTGAACAGCGCCCCCTGCTGGCCACACAGAGCACAGGATGAAAGCGCCCCCTGCTGGCCACACAGAGCACAGGATGAACAGCGCCCCCTGCTGGCCACACAGAGCACAGGGTGAACAGCGCCCCCTGCTGGCCTACACAGAGCACAGGATGAACAGCGCCCCCTGCTGGCCACACAGAGCACAGGATGAGCAGCGCCCCCTGCTGGCCACTCAGAGAACAGGATGAACAGTGCCCCCTGTTGGCCACACAGAGCACAGGGTGAACAGCGCCCCCTACTGGCCTCACTAACACCTCTTCCCATCCAGACACTGCCCATCCTCAGCCATGCTCAGCTTCAGTGGGGACCAGTCTGGGGCTACAGGGTGATATGGCTCCTGGCAACTCTTGATGAATCGGGACCGAGTGTGTGTTAGACTGCTGATGTGTAAAGCAACACTGTACGACTGGACGCAACTACATTCATGCACTCAATGGACACAACTGCTTCACACACACTTTTGTAGGAAGAATCCTCTGACAGAGTGGCAGTAGACTTTATTTAGGGTTAGACTTTATGTAGACTGTGTTTGCAGGATCTGGTTCACTCTCTCTCCTCTGTGTTTGCAGGATCTGGTTCACTCTCAGGCCAAACAGGAGGCGGTCTTGCTTCACGAGAAGCTCCTGGATCTGGAGAACCGCAGAGACGCCCTGCTGACTGAAGATCGGAACATGGGCTCTCCACAAGAGGAGAGAGAACGCCTCTTTAAACAGGTCTCTCAACAATTATATTTCATTACATTTAGTACATTTAAAGATTTTAACAGTCGTGAACATGACTGTTCTTTTGCTGGTTTTAGGTGAAAGAAAACAACCAGGAAATAGCCAGCATGGAACGGCAGTATGTATTTATAAACCATGTGCATGTTTGTTTTGGTCAACCTTGAATGTTCACTTGAGTATACACTCTCAGTTGGTTTGTAGATCCACAATATCGCACTATAAAATGCATGCTTCAGTCATTATGGTGTTGTATGCAAATATTGTATTTACTTATACACAGTGCGTCTTATGATCAGTACATAAAAAAGACTAAAATTGAATATCCTGTTTTTATGTAGACTGTCAGAGGTACGTGAGAAAATTAGCAATCTCTCCGAAGAGATGCGGCAACTAGATGCTGACATGGAGGAACATCAAGGTGCTTTTCCCTAAATATGAAAATGCATTCAATTTGGGATGATCATAGACTGTTGATTTAGAGAGAAAGGAATGGGGAAGGGGAAAAAAGTAGAAGACTTGACTTCAGTTTTTAATGTATGTTTAGCATTTCAGTTAAATATTGTTCACTGTAAACCTATTTAACAACACACATGTTTCTGATATTCAGAACCTCATAGAAATCTCCAGATATGATAGTTAGTTCTATACAAACTGAGACTTTTGTGTTTAGTAATAATAATAATAATAATAATAGTACTGTTTCAGAATGATGGTTCAGACCACGTTTCTGAACACCGAATAGGCTTCGTTGGGGTAAATGTGTGTGTGGTGTCATGTATTATTTTCAGTTGCTCTGGTATATTTGGACGGTTTGAATTCTCAGTTACAGCTTGTTTTTACAGTACATCAAACTTTTTTTGATTCAAAACATGAAGGAGAATTGATTTGTCTTATGTCCTCTTTAATGCACCAACTACAATAAACTGAGTCTGGAGTCTAAACCCATCTTTACCATCTGCAGGGGAACGAACTCAGAAGTACAAGGAGCTGCAGAAGAGAGAAGAGGAGATCGACTGTGAGTCTGCCACACAGTCAGGCTTAGACGCCTCATGTTGATCATTAGATGATGAGCTTGTGTGTTTTTACAGCGTATTTGAACACATTTGAGGAAAATAAATGTCAGGAGCTGCAGCTGATCAGAGACTCTCAGAGCAGTGTTGTGGCTTTACTGGAGCACTCCAGCAGGGTACACACACACACACACACACAGACACACACACACACACACACACACACACACACACACAACACACACACCACACACACACACCTCTCACGGCACACACCTCTCACTACACACACACCTCACATGCACACACAAACTCTCTCACTACACACAACAGATCTCTCACGACATACACACACTCCTCCCTCACAACACACACACCTCTCGTTTCTCCCTCTGTAACGTGCTGGAGTTTGAGTCATGACAGCGAGTGTGTGGTGTTTCTCAGAACATCAGTCGTCTGCATCAGCTGTCAGCCGTCACAGCGCAGGAGCTTCGGTCCATGCAGGACGATCTGAACTTCAAGGAGACGGAGATGCAGAAGTCTCACAGCACCGCCAGAGGCCTCTCCTCAGGTTAGTCTCTTTCCTCAGGGTTAGTCTCTTTCCTCAGGTTAGTCTCTTTCCTCAGGGTTAGTGTCTTTCCTCAGGGTTAGTCTCTTTCCTCAGGGTTAGTGTCTTTCCTCAGGGTTAGTGTCTTGTGTCTTTCCTCAGGGTTAGTCTCTTTCCTCAGGTTAGTCTCTTTCCTCAGGGTTAGTCTCTTTTCTCAGGGTTAGACTGTTTCCTCATGGTTAGTGTCTTTCCTCAGGTTAGTCTCTTTCCTCAGGGTTAGTCTCTTTCCTCAGGTTAGTCTCTTTCCTCAGGGTTAGTCTCTTTCCTCAGGGTTAGTGTCTTTCCTCAGGGTTAGTCTCTTTCCTCAGGGTTAGTGTCTTTCCTCAGGGTTAGTCTCTTTCCTCAGGGTAAGTGTTTTTCCTCAGGTTAGTCTCTTTCCTCAGGGTTAGAGTCTTTCCTCAGGGTTAGTCTCTTTCCTCAGGGTTAGTCTCTTTCCTCAGGGTTAGTCTCTTTCCTCAGGGTTAGTCTCTTTCCTCAGGGTTAGTCTCTTTCCTCAGGGTTAGTCTCTTTCCTCAGGTTAGTCTCTTTCCTCAGGTTAGTCTTTTCCTCAGGGTTAGTCTCTTTCCTCAGGGTTAGTCTCTTTCCTCAGGGTTAGTCTCTTTCCTCAGGTTAGTCTCTTTCCTCAGGGTTAGTTCTTTCCTCAGGGTTAGTCTCTTTCCTCAGGTTAGTCTCTTTCTCAGGGTTAGTCTCTTTCCAGGGTTAGTCTCATTTCTTTTCCTCAGGGTTAGTCTCTTTCCTCAGTTAGTCTCTTTCCTCAGGGTTTCTCTCTTTCCTCAGGGTTAGTCTCTTTCCTCAGGGTTAGTCTCTTTCCTCAGGTTAGTTCTTTTCTTTTTCCTCAGGGTTAGTCTCTTTCCTCAGGTTAGTCTTCTCGTTCCTTCCAGGTTATTCTTGTCTCTTTCCTCAGGTTCCTCAGGGTTAGTCTCTCTTTCCTCAGGGTTAGTCTCTTTCCTCAGGTTAGTCTCTTTCCTCAGGGTTAGTCTCTTTCCTCAGGGTTAGTCTCTTTCCTCAGGTTAGTCTCTTTCCTCAGGTTTAGTCTCTTTCCTCAGGGTTAGTATCTTTCCTCAGGGTTAGTCTCTTTCCTCAGGTTAGTCTCTTTCCTCAGGTTAGTCTCTTTCCTCAGGGTTTCTCCTCAGGGTTGTCTCTTTCCTCAGGGTTAGTCTCTTTCCTCAGGTTAGTCTCTTTCCTCAGGTTAGTCTCTTTCCTCAGGGTTAGTCTCTTTCCTCAGGTGTTCCTCAGGTTAGTCTCTTTCCTCAGGGTTAGTCTCTTTCCTCAGGTTAGTCCTTCCTCAGGTTAGTCTCTTTCCTCAGGGTTAGTCTCTTTCCTCAGGTTAGTCTCTTTCCTCAGGGTTAGTCTCTTTCCTCAGGGTTAGTCTCTTTCCTCAGGTTAGTCTCTTTCCTCAGGTTAGTCTCTTTCCTCAGGGTTAGTCTCTTTCCTCAGGGTTAGTCTCTTTCCTCAGGGTTAGTCTCTTTCCTCAGGTTAGTCTCTTTCCTCAGGGTTAGTCTCTTTCCTCAGGGTTAGTCTCTTTCCTCAGGGTTCCTCAGGTTAGTCTCTTTCCTCAGGGTTAGTCTCTTTCCTCAGGTTAGTCTCTTTCCTCAGGGTTAGTCTCTTTCCTCAGGGTTAGTCTCTTTCCTCAGGGTTAGTCTCTTTCCTCAGGTTAGTCTCTTTCCTCAGGTTAATCTCTTTCTCAGGGTTAGTCTCTTTCCTCAGGGTTAGTCTCTTTCCTCAGGGTTCCTCAGGGTTAGTCTCTTTCCTCAGGGTTAGTCTCTTTCCTCAGAGTTAGTCTCTTTCCTCAGGGTTAGTCTCTTTCCTTAGGGTTAGTCTCTTTCCTCAGGGTTAGTCTCTTTCCTCAGGGTTAGTCTCTTTCCTCAGGGTTAGTATCTTTCCTCAGAGTTAGTCTCTTTCCTCAGGGTTAGTCTCTTTCCTCAGGGTTAGTCTCTTTCCTCAGGGTTAGTCTCTTTCCTCAGGGTTAGTCTCTTTCCTCAGGGTTAGTCTCTTTCCTCAGGGTTAGTCTCTTTCCTCAGGGTTAGTCTCTTTCCTCAGGGTTCCTCAGGGTTAGTCTCTTTCCTCAGGGTTAGTCTCTTTCCTCAGGTTAGTCTCTTTCCTCAGCGTTAGTCTCTTTCCTCAGGGTTAGTCTCTTTCCTCAGGGTTAGTCTCTTTCCTCAGGGTTAGTCTCTTTCCTCAGGTTAATCTCTTTTCTCAGGGTTAGTCTCTTTCCTCAGGGTTAGTCTCTTTCCTCAGGGTTCTTCAGGGTTAGTCTCTTTCCTCAGGGTTAGTCTCTTTCCTCAGGGTTAGTCTCTTTCCTCAGGGTTAGTCTCTTTCCTCAGGTTAGTCTCTTTCCTCAGGGTTAGTCTCTTTCCTCAGGGTTAGTCTCTTTCCTCAGGGTTAGTCTCTTTCCTCAGGTTAGTCTCTTTCCTCAGGGTTAGTCTTTTTCCTCAGGGTTCCTCAGGGTTAGTCTCTTTCCTCAGGGTTAGTCTCTTTCCTCAGGGTTAGTCTCTTTCCTCAGGGTTAGTCTCTTTCCTCAGGTTTAGTCTCTTTCCTCAGGGTTAGTATCTTTCCTCAGGGTTAGTCTCTTTCCTCAGGTTTAGTCTCTTTCCTCAGGGTTAGTATCTTTCCTCAGAGTTAGTCTCTTTCCTCAGGGTTAGTCTCTTTCCTCAGGGTTAGTCTCTTTCCTCAGGGTTAGTCTCTTTCCTCAGGGTTAGTCTCTTTCCTCAGGGTTAGTCTCTTTCCTCAGGGTTAGTCTCTTTCCTCAGGGTTCCTCAGGGTTAGTCTCTTTCCTCAGGGTTAGTCTCTTTCCTCAGGTTAGTCTCTTTCCTCAGGGTTAGTCTCTTTCCTCAGGGTTAGTCTCTTTCCTCAGGGTTAGTCTCTTTCCTCAGGGTTAGTCTCTTTCCTCAGGTTAATCTCTTTTCTCAGGGTTAGTCTCTTTCCTCAGGGTTAGTCTCTTTCCTCAGGGTTCTTCAGGGTTATTCTCTTTCCTCAGGGTTAGTCTCTTTCCTCAGGGTTAGTCTCTTTCCTCAGGGTTAGTCTCTTTCCTCAGGTTAGTCTCTTTCCTCAGGGTTAGTCTCTTTCCTCAGGGTTAGTCTCTTTCCTCAGGGTTAGTCTCTTTCCTCAGGTTAGTCTCTTTCCTCAGGGTTAGTCTTTTTCCTCAGGGTTCCTCAGGGTTAGTCTCTTTCCTCAGGGTTAGTCTCTTTCCTCAGGGTTAGTCTCTTTCCTCAGGGTTAGTCTCTTTCCTCAGGTTTAGTCTCTTTCCTCAGGGTTAGTATCTTTCCTCAGGGTTAGTCTCTTTCCTCAGGTTTAGTCTCTTTCCTCAGGGTTAGTCTCTTTCCTCAGGGTTCCTCAGGTTTAGTCTCTTTCCTCAGGGTTAGTCTCTTTCCTCAGAGTTAGTCTCTTTCCTCAGGGTTAGTTTCATTCCTCAGGGTTAGTCTCTTTCCTCTGGGTTAGTCTCTTTCCTTAGGGTTAGTCTCTTTCCTCAGGGTTAGTCAAGTCACCTTTATTTATATAGCGATTTTTACAGCAGAAAGCAGAAAAGCTGCTTTCAAAGCAGCTTTACAGAGATAACAGGAATACAATGTTGTAATAGTATTGTTAAATTCAAAATTAAATGTCCCCAACTAAGCAAGCCAAAAGCCAATGGCGACAAAGGCGAAGAGAGGTGAAAAAAGCGACAGTGAAGGAACCAAAACTCCATCAGTGACAGAATGGAGAAAAAAACCTTGGGAGAACCCAGGCTCAGTCTCAGTCCTCCTCTGGCCAACGACCCAACAGTGTATGATTATGATTTAGACAGCATAATAGATCAGAAGTCAGATGGGATCAGAACTTTCACGATATTTATCCAGTTCATCTGGTTAGGGGTCGGAGTCATCAATTCAATTCAATTCAATTCAATTCAAGTTTATTTGTATAGCGCTTTTCACAATACACATTGTCTCAAAGCAGCTTTACAGAAAGTGCATTTCAGAAATGTACAAAGAAAAATACAGTTAGTTAATCATGTATAAATTTAGGCATAACATATCGCCGGTGTTTAGTCGTCTCTTCACAGGCGTTTAGTCGTCTCTCCACCGGCGTTTAGTCGTCTCATCACAGGTGTTGGGGCATCTGAAGTCTTCGTGAGAGGCTGGATACAAACTGGAGCTGACGAACGCTATTTACCTCGGGACTAGCGTCCCGAGATAACAGCAGAAAGACAGATGGGAAATAATTAGCATAGCTGATGTTCATAATATTAATGCATTCGAACTGATTCAGAAGTAGTATAAAAGGTAAGCATTAAGTGAATGCTTGGTTAAAGAGATGCGTCTTTAATCTAGTTTTAAACTGGGACAGCGAGTCTGAGTCTCGAACAATATCAGGAAGGCTATTCCAGAGTTTAGGAGATAAATGTGAGAACGCCCTCCCTCCTTTAGTAGACTTAGATATCCTAGGAACGACCAGAAGCCTCGAATTTTGTGATCTTAAAGAGCGTGATGGATTGTAGGGCGATAGAAGGTCTGTTAAATACACAGGAGCTAAACCATTTAGAGCTTTATAAGTCAATAGTAATACTTTGTAATTGATACGGAACTTAATAGGTAACCAGTGTAGAGATGATAAAATTGGTGTTATATGATCATATTTTCTTGATCTAGTAAGGACTCTAGCGGCTGCATTTTGCACTAACTGTAGCTTGTTTATTGAGGATGCAGGACAACCAGCTAATAAAGCATTACAGTAATCTAGTCTCGAGGTCATGAATGCATGAACTAACTTTTCTGCATCTGAAACAGATAGCATGTTACGTAGCTTAGCAATGTTTCTAAGGTGGAAAAAGGCTGTTCTTGTAACATATGATATATGATTTTCGAAAGTCAAGTTGCGGTCTAGCATAACACCCAGATCTTTTACTGTAGTGGATAAAGGACATCCTTCTAAATTAAAACAGGACATCCTTCTAAATTAAAGTTGTATTGTAAGGGATTTTGTGGGTAGTTTTTTGGACCAATAAGTAATACCTCCGTTTTATCTGAATTTAATAGCAGGAAATTACACGTCATCCAGCATTTTATATCTTTTAGACACTCTGTCAAGTTAGATAAGTTAGTGTTTTCATCTGGTCGTGATGAGATATATAATTGAGTGTCATCAGCATAACAGTGAAAATTAATTCCATGTTTTCTTATAATATTACCAAGTGGCAGCATATATATTGAGAATAGCAGAGGGCCTAGGACAGATCCTTGCGGCACTCCATAGTCTACTGATGTTATCTTTGATTTTTCCCCATTTAAACAGACGAAATGGTAACGGTCTGATAAGTACGATCTAAACCAGCTTAATGCCTGTCCCTGGACACCAGTGTAGTTTTGTAGTCGATCTAAGAGTATTTTATGATCTATAGTGTCGAACGCAGCACTAAGATCAAGTAGAACTAGTATTGAGATACAGCCTTGGTCAGAGGCTAAGAGTAAATCATTTGTAATTTTAACTAGCGCAGTTTCTGTGCTATGATGCGGTCTGAATCCCGACTGAAATTTTTCGTAGATATCATTTTCTTGCAAGAAAGAGTATAATTGAGCGGACATCAAGTCTATAGTGTTCTATTTGTGTATGCTAAGCCAAAGAGATGTGTTTTTAGTCTAGATTTACACTGATAGACTGCTTCCCGGACCATGTTAGGAAGATTGTTTCAAAGTTCTAGTGCTAAATAGGAAAAGGATCTACCGCCAGCAGTTGATTTTGATATTCTAGGTATTATCAACTGGCCAGAATTTTGAGATCGCAATAGACGTGAAGGACTATAATGCGTTAAGAGCTCGCTCAAGTACTGGAGCTAAACCATTTAGTGCTTTGCTTCTGGTAAGAACTCTAGCGGCTGCGTTTTGAACTAGCTGTAGTTTGTTTATTAAGCGTGCAGGGCAACCACCCAGTAGAGCATATTATACAATAATCTAAACTTGAGGTCATGAACGCACAAACTAATTGTTCCGCATTTGTCAATGAGAGCATATGACGTAATTTAGATATATTTTTAAGATGGAAAAATGCGGTTTTACAGATACTAGAAACATGGCTGTCAAATTAAAGATTGGTATCAAAGAAGGATGCATCATGGGTTTAGCAGACTCTTTAGGTGTTGAAACCGAATTTAGTTTTTCTTTTATATTTGTGATGTTCATCTTTGGTGCGGAGTTCTGACTTCAGTCTGTATCTACTCACTATTCTTCTTAATTTACAGTCTGATTGTGCTTTTATAATTTGGTTAGGCCGAATTTTGTGGATGAGTGTCGGTGTCCTGATGCTGGCTGTTGTTGGTCATGTTAGTTGTGTTCAGTAGTTTATTTTGCAGCTTCAGCTCTCTCTCTCTCTCTCTCTCTCTCTCTCTCTCTCTCTCTCTCGCTCTCGCTCTCGCTCTCGCTCTCGCTCTCTCTCTCTCTCTCTCTCTCTCTCTCTCTCTCTCTCTCTCTCTCTCTCTCTCTCTCTCTCTCTCTCGTCTTATCTCCTCAGAGCCATTGAGAAATGTGGCACTCAACTTCCTCTGAGTGTCTCTTTTCATAGCAGTCGGACATTGTTTGTCTCTCCCCTGTTTGTTGATCTTGTGCGATTTCACTTTACGGTCTTGCAGAAACACTCTGAGGTTTTGAAGGTGTGTGTGTGTGTGTGTGTGTGTGTGTGTGGGGTGTGTGTGTGTGTGTGTGTGTGTGTGTGTGTGTGTGTGTGTGTGTGTGTGTGTGTGTGTGTGTGTGTGTGTGTGTGTGTGTGTGTGTGTGTGTGTGTGTGTGTGCAAACCAAACTTGTGGGTGGTTTATGAGGACATTTCAAAAGTCCTCATAAATCAAATGGCTTAAAAAACAATGTTTTATTAAAAAAATAAAAATGCAGCATGTCTCCTGTGATGGGTAGGTTTAGGGATGGGGCAGTGTAGGGGGATAGAATATATAGTTTGTACGGTATAAAAACCGTTACGCCTATGGAGAGTCCTCATAATGCTGTTGCACCAACGTGTGTGTGTGTGTGTGTGTGTGTGTGTGTGTGTGTGTGTGTGTGTGTGTGTGTGTGTGTGTGTGTGTGTGTGTGTGTGTGTGTGTGTGTGTGTGTGTGTGTGTGTGTGTGTGTGTGTAGCAGTAAAAAAAAACCTGTCAGCACTTCTGAGACTTCTGGACTGCTTCCTTCTCTATAAGTCTTTCAGCAGCACTCCACACTGACCATCCACACACACACACACACACACACACACACACACACACACACACACACACACACACACACACACACACACACACACACACACACACACACACACTCTCTCTCTCTCCAAACACGTCTGCCTATCAGAGGGAAGCGGCCCTCTTCCACTTCCTTCCTGTACATGCCCCCATCTGACGCTCCCATGGCCCAGCACGCACACACACACACACACACACACACACACACACACACACACACACACACACACCACACACACACACACACACACATCAGGGCTCAGTGTCCCCGGGGACAGCATTTCAAAATATCAGTTTCAGTGTTTCTTCACCCACATTGCAGGATTGCTGACCAGCAGAGCAGATTTAAGTGTATCATGAATCTCTTTCACGGATTTTCCAGATCTGCCTGTGATTGTTACCAAAGGTCAGAGATCGTGACCTCTAAACCCTAACCCTTCCTGCTCACAGGCTGTGGGGTCACGAGCAGCAGACAGTAGTTACACACGTACATGAGGCAGTCAATGTGCTTCACAAAAATCTCCAGGTTGAAAGAACACCTGATGGGTGAAGCTACATGATCTGCTGTGATGTAATATGTGTTTTAGTGACACCTGTAGGATAAACAGTGTCTCTGCATAGTCCAATTAAATTAAGCTTCTGATGGCTTTTTTATAATTTAAATGCTGATGTTGTATTTGTTCATGTATAATTATATGTTGTGTTTATGCATTAGAAAGTGAGCGTCTACAACAGGACCTGCTGAAAGTGGAGCAGTTGGAGAGTAAGGTCAGCTCAGAACTGCAGACTCTGAGAGATCAGCTGGAGCTCATGAAGCAAGAGCTGCACACGTACCGAGACCTGGAGGCGCTCACAGCGGCCGGAGAGGACCGCAAGAAGGTACCGGCCCGGTTCACAACGCTTCGGGATTTATGATGAACTGCTGATCTACTGTGCACTGAATGTCTTTGTGTTGAGCTGTAAAATCGTTAGTCTTGTAAGAAAGGTATGAATGCTTTGCTGTTTTGTGAGATCCTCTACTCTCAGCTCTCTTGTCTGACACCTTCATCTACACTTAAATATCAGCACAGATACAAACCTTCACAAAATAAATGAACCTCTTTGTGAAAATATGCAACATTTGTTTGTCAGTGTAAAGGTGGATATAGTTAATCAATATACGGTGGTTATATCACATTAGGCAGTTTATGCTGCCTATAGTAACATTATTAGTCTTATAGTGAATGTGGTGCCATTTTGTGCCATCAGAGACTGCAGGAGGATCGAGTGACGCTCACTCAGAGGAAGGACACATTCAGGAAGATGATACACAACATGAACGAGGAGTACGAGTCTCTTAAAAACCAGTTACAGGAGAACGAGACTCATGTGGAGGTGAGAAACCCTCATGGGAACGCAGTTTCTTCAGCTTCTTCTGCGCCTCTCGGAAGGCCTGGATCTCTTCACCTTCTCCCATAATGCCCATGATTTTAATAGCAAGAGTTTCCTCAGTTTGAACTCTTAAGTCAAGTCACCTTTATTTATTTAAATAGCGCTTTATACAACACAGATTGTTTTAGTGCAGGTCATGGGTAAACTTCGAGATCAAAGGCATTCCTATTCCTCTCACAGTAACCATGTTTACATGCTGTCAAGAAAAGGCTTATCCCAGAGTTTTTGGAGAATTAATTTGGAGCAGCATTATGAAATGTCATGTAAATGCAATTTTCCTTATTTAATCATTAAATATGGGATGTTCGCTTTATTTATAGCAGGGGTTCTCAACCTTTTGCAAGCTGGGCCCCCCAAAGCTGGTTCATTGCACTCCGGGCCCCAGTGCCCCACGCTCTACACCCCACACCACCTTGAATAGATAGATAGATAGATAGATAGATAGATAGATAGATAGATAGATAGATAGATAGATAGATAGATAGATAGATAGATAGATAGATAGATAGATAGATAGATAGATAGATAGATAGCCCTATAGGCTATTATTTTTAGGCCCACATAATTATTATTATTATTATTAATATTATCATAATCAGTAGCGGTAGGTATGCCTATTATCATTACTAGGCTATTTTTATAATTGGCAGTAGCACCAGACTTGCAGAGCTTGCAGGTATTATTATTATTATTATTATTATTATTATTATTATTATGAGTAGTAGTAGGCCAATCATCATTACTAGGCTATTGCTATATAATTATATGAGGTTACATGCTTTATTGTTGTTGTTGTTGTTGTTGTTGTTGTTGTTGTTGTTGTTGTTGTTGTTTTAATAATAATAATAATAATAATATAATACATCATCATCATCATCATCAGTAGGCCTATTATCATTACTAGGCTATTGCTATAATTGGGAATTGGCACCAGATCTCTGATATTAATTTATGCTTTATTATTGTTATTATTACTTGGCCTAATAGTAGGCATTATCTGCATTTTTTAAAGAAGCTTCCAGGTCGGTGATATTACTGTGAGACCTGAGCCTGCTTTGCCTTGCAAAGATCCTCAATTCTTGGCTCAATGTTTGATAAACATACCACAATCGTGCACAAATCAAGGATGATTTGAGGCTATTTCGTTTTGAGTGCAGTCATTTTTGAGAATCGTGCCTCACACAAATATGTTGACACGAAAGGAAGGAGAATCTTCAAGGCGATGTCACAGAGTTCAGCGTATTCCTGCATCAATGCTGCCCAGAATGACGAAAGAGGGCAGGAGCTAAAGAGTTCCTTCAGTCGACTGTTACTCTTCAGCTCAATAAGCTGTTCCTGCATATCAATTGATAGCTCGTTTGCTGTGCACACAAACGGATCTCGAACCCACGCAAAAGAGTGATAATCCTCTTTAAAGTACGTCGCAAATTGTTTGCTCACTGCTGACAGGTGCTCAGACGCTGATTGAAATAGGGAGGAGAAATCATGTGACGCGAATCATCTCTCGCAGCTCATATCATCTCTCGCAGCTCATACGCCTGCATCGGTGATAAAGTCTGCAAGGCAGGGGAACATGTCGCAGTTCCCTCGACTGATGCGGCCATGCCAGAGGTTAGTTTTTGTGTGAAGGCGTGCACTTTGTCTGTGTCATGAACTGCTCAATGGAAACAGGCGGTGGTGATCCAAATGCAGGCTTTAATTAGAGGAAGATCCAGAGACAGGTACAGGGAAACAGGCAGGAGTCAAAACCAGGTAAGCAGTCCAGATTAGCAAACATACAATGCAGGGATAAGGCAAACGGGAAGACCAGATACAGGCAGGGAGTCCAGGAACCGTGAAACTAGAAAATACTCGGAAACACTAAGAAACTAGGAAAACGCTTAGGATGCAGTGAGACACATACAATACTCAGCAATGCAACAAAATGACACTCAGGCTTAAGACAGGTGCGCTAAACAAGATAATAAAACACACGTGCATAAAATCAACCATAATCAGTCCAGGGTAAAAAATAATGAAAACAATAAACTAGAAAGGAGTGCCCCCCAGAGGCACAAGCGGGCACTCCAGCCGCAGATCGTCACATAACCCCCCCTCTAAGGAGCGGCTTCCAGACGCTCCTAAAACGATCCAGGCGGGGGGCAGAGCGAAGGCGATCCTGGGGGAGGGACGGAGGGCCAGGCCCGTGCAGGGGAACGGGACCAGGACACAGACAAGGCGGGCCTGGGCCATGGAGCATGGGCGACCAGGGCGGAGCCAGGCGTGCCGACGGCCAGGGCGGAGCAGACTCAGAAGGGAGCACAGGGCTGGACAGGACCAGTGACGGCAGCCAGGGTGGAGCAGGACGTGCCAGCGACCATGGTGGTGAAGCCCTTTCATGAAACAATGGCGGCGCGGCCTCCATGGTCCTCTCGTGGAGCCTCCTACTGCCCCCCCCCCCAAAAAATACTTGGGGAAAACTAATGGCAGACACTCTGGGCTGGAAAAAGCCGGCAGGGCGAGGCGCAGAGGCGGGGCTGGCAGGGCGAGGAGCAGAGGCGGGGCGAGGAGTCTGGGAACGCCTCCGGAGCCTGTCGAGGCAAACGAGTCCTCCTTCTCCTCCTGCGGCGGCGTCTCACTTGACTTGATGATTTACTGACTTGACTGGATTCACTCACTTGGCTAGACTCATTTGATTCACTCGACTCGGCACTTGACTCACTTGGCTCGGGACTTGATTCGGCACTTGACTCAGCACATGACTCACTTGATTCAGCACATGACTCACTTGATTCAGCACATGACTCACTTGATTCACTTGGCTCGGCACTTGACTCGGGACTTGATTCGGGGCTAGAATCACTTGACTCGGTGCTTGACTCACTTGACTCGGTGCTTGACTCACTTGACTCGGTGCCGCTCGACTCACTTGACTCGGTGCCGCTCGACTCACTTGACTCGGTGGCGCTCGACTCACTTGACTCGGTGGCGCTCGACTCACTTGACTCGGTGGCGCTCGACTCACTTGACTCGGCAGGCACACGCTCAGACTCAGTAGAAAACTCTTGAGGCAGGAATACAACGGAGCTCACATGAAGTGTTAGAACGCCGGGATTCACATGTTGCGTGGATACGGCGGACCCTTTATGAAGCGCTGGTTCAACTGGGCTTTCATGTGGCGCAAACTCGGCGGAGCACGTGTGAAGCGCTGGTTCACCGGGAGACTCTAGATGCGTGGATTCAGTTGGTACCTTGTACAATGGCGAATCGTGGGGTTCTTTATGAAGCAAAAGTTGCAAAAAACCCACAGTAAAAAGTGAACCGCCCATGGAAAGGGCCAGGTCAATATATTGGGTAAGAGTCTAGCTTGAACTAGGAAACGGTATAGCAGAGCTGAGCGGTTCAGACAGTCCTCCCCTAAAGAGCATCATTAAACAGCAATCATCCAAGTAGGACTGACGAGAGAGCTTCAAAAAATCCGTCACAAAAACCTTGAGAGGACGTTCTCCTTGACGGAGGCTTACAATCTGCGCTGTAGGATCCATGTTGTGGTCAGGGTTCCTCTCAGCCGCTGGATCAGTGGTGGCTGAGTATTCTGTCATGAACTGCTCAATGGAAACAGGCGGTGGTGATCCAAATGCAGGCTTTAATTAGAGGAAGATCCGGAGACAGGTACAGGGAAACAGGCAGGAGTCAAAACCAGGTAAGCAGTCCAGATTAGCAAACATACAATGCAGGGATAAGGCAAACGGGAAGACCAGATACAGGCAGGGAGTCCAGGAACCGTGAAACTAGAAAATACTCGGAAACACTAAGAAACTAGGAAAACGCTTAGGATGCAGTGAGACACATACAATACTCAGCAATGGAACAAAATGACACTCAGGCTTAAGACAGGTGCGCTAAACAAGATAATAAAACACAGGTGCATAAAATCAACCATAATCAGTCCAGGGTAAAACATAATGAAAACAATAAACTAGAAAGGAGTGCCCCCCAGAGGCACAAGCGGGCACTCCAGCCGCAGATCGTCACAGTCTGCAAGGAGCAAAATGTGAGTTTCGCAGCCTTGCAAAGACAGGTTGAGGCCATTCAAGTGGTCAAATATACCGACCAAATAGGACAGAGACGCAAGCCACATAGTGTCATCCAGATGCTTCGCCAGATCTGATTTGATTTCTGTCAAAAACCACTTACCTCCTCTCGCAGCTCACACAACCGCTGTAACACCCGCCCCCTGGAGAGCCAGCGAACTTCAGTGTGCAGAAGCAGCTGTTCGTGCCCTGACCCCATCTCCTGGCAGAGGACCCCAAACAAGCGAGAGTTTAGCAGCCATGATTTGATTAGATTTATTATTTTCACGGATTGGTTCAGCACGGAGTCAAAGAGAACCGGCATTTTTTTAGCAGCTAGTGCTTCGCGATGGACCATGCAATGTGTCCATTTCACAAGTGGAGCTACTTGCTGAACGCGAGCAGCTAGGCCCAGGACCGGCGAGTGCACTTCTGCCGCTCTAGGCAAAAAACAATTGTGCCGCCCCTCTATTTGCAACTTAGGCCTATACCAGCAACAACACACAAAGACCAATATGCCTAGGGTGACCAGACGTCCCGGTTTTTCCCGGGACAGTCCCGTATTTCAACTCTAATTTTAGTGTCCCGACTTATTATGAAAAAATCATATTTTGTCCCGTATTTCATCGTTAATATATATATATATATATATATATATATATATATATATTAGGGCCGGGACTCGATTAAAAAAATTAATCTAATTAATTAGAGGCTTTGTAATTAATTAATCGAAATTAATCGCATTTTAATCGCATAAATATTTGACCTGAGAACAGTGAGAAGTAATTTTTTTTCACATGGATTTTTAGTATACCATTGAATAATGACTTAAGCAACAACATATTGTTTATTTTTGTTCAACCAAGTCCAGCAGACCAGTGCAATTTTTGCCATTAAGTGTAGCAATAGCATATTGCTACACTACACTAATAGCAATAGCGAATTCCTTGTTGCATAGCTTGCACACAACCATGCTCTTATCGACGCTTTCATCCGTTCGTTTTTTATAACAAAATGACGGGGCCAATCAAAGCGATCGAGGCGATCCATAGAGGCGATCTATGAACATGTCTATGAAGCGCGATCTCGTCAGCTTCTTGGGCTTCTGACCGTTAGTTGGTGCTCCAGTATAATCGGTCCGCCAAAACTCATCCAGTGAGAAACGTTCCATGGTGCAAAAATAATTGCGATTAAAATAATTTTTTGCGTTAATTAACGCGTTAAAGTCTGTAATTAATTAATCTTATTTAACGCGTTAAAGTCCCGGCCCAAATATATATATATATTTATATATTATAGGTTTCTTTGAATACGCGCACGACACCGAGGGAGAGGGGGAGCGAGAGACCTTGCGTGTGTGTGCTAGAGTACGCATTAATTACACGCGCGCAGACAGAGCAAAGGAGAGCGCGAGAGACCTTGCGTGTGTGGCTAGAGTAGCCTACGCATTAATACGCACGTGTCTCTCTAACCCACACGTGTCTCTGCGCACGGCGGGCCTTCATCGCAGCAAAGGTCTTATGAACCCCTCTGTTGTTGACGTGCTTTCTCCTTTATAAGTCGTCTCTATTTATATTCGCAACCAGATAATTTAGTTCTTTCGACATCCTGCATTAGTCCCTGATCGGTAATTCATTGCGTATGTCACGTCACGTGAATGAACGGATCACACAAATGAACGTAAGACTCGGAAGATAAAGTAATTATTTATGTTCCCTGTAAATAATTTTTTACTGTATTATGATTTCTTAATTCAGAATATGATCAACATTGTGAAGGTGGATGTGATCGGGGATTTTGGCTGTTAAAAGTATAACGTTTAAAGCCACTTAAATAAACAAAATGACTCGAATGACTCAAGAGAGTCAGTAAAATGATCCGAACTTCCCACCATCACCCAGTCATGACTCGTGAGAGCAGGGGCGCACCGGCGCTGCGGGGCGGCGGCAGCTCAGTATATCATATAAATAACCTATTTTGTGTTTCGGACTTAAACTTTTGAGGCTTGCGCAGCTTCTCGAGGAGAAATCAAACAAAAAATGATTCAATGACCCATTCACAAACATCTGTCTCAATCTTGATGAATCGGCCATTTGAACGAATCGTTTGAATGAATGACTCAATGACTCGCTTAATAAAACCGCTTATCACCCACATTTGCGCTCACTATCCACAAACCAATCAAATTTGTTCAAAACCTTTTTTTTTAAATCAGTCCAAACACATTTAAATTTTTATTCAGGAGTTATGTATATACAAAACTATAACTTTTTATGACAGTAGTTTAGTGATAATTTTTTTTTTTTATCCCAGTTTTTTTCCCCTCCCATCCTTTAGTCTACTCGCGCCCCCCGGGGGAGTGTCCGCCGCACCGGTTGAGAACCACTGATTTATAGGATCCCTGTCATGAATCAGACCGGTTCAGTTCTCAAGGATGGAGGACTTCTGTTAATTGCAGCTTTAATTACATTTGAACGCTCATGCTTTTACCCGAGACTCTGTGGCACTGATAAATCTTCTACACAAAATAAATACAAAATATAGCTGCGAGCAGCGATTACGGGCCCAAGCCGGTGGCACCGCAACCCCGGTGTCTTTAGCCCTCTGGTTGGTCTGGATTATTCGGGATTTTTTATTTTATACAGAAATAAGTTATTTATAATTCAGATAAGAATAAAGTTAGTGTTGATTAAAATGAAGGAAAACAAATATATTGATCTGAAATATAGCACATTAAATTTTAAATGTATTTAGGTTCAATTACCAAACATAAGCCCCTTTCACACAGCACTTTGAACCCGGCAAATTGCCGGCAAATTGCCAGAGTGCCTTCTGTGTGAACGCAAACACGACCCGGGATTGATGCCGGGATCGATCCCGGGTTGGGGACCTAGTAACATTGCCGTGTTCAGACCCGGAACGCGCGCTGTGTGAACAAAAGCCAGAACCAATGCCGTAAGGGGTGTGTAATAGTGATGACGCATGTGCCATCGCGCGACTCTGTTGCTCTTAGAAGTCAAGTCAAGTCAAGTCACCTTTATTTATATAGCGCTTTTTACAATACAAATTGTTTCAAAGCAGCTTTACAGAGATAACAGGAAAACAATGTTGTAATAGTATTGTTCAATTGAAAATTAAATGTCCCCAACTAAGCAAGCCAAAAGGCGAAGGCAACAGTGGCAAGGAACCAAAACTCCATCAGGTGACAGAATGGAGAAAAAAACCTTGGGAGAACCCAGGCTCAGTCGGGGGGCCAGTCCTCCTTTGGCCAACGAATGAATGGATCCGGCGGTCTGCGGTAAACCTCGGGATAAACAGAGAGACTAATATTAGCGTAGACGCCATCCTTCTTATGATGTACAAAGTACATCAGGAATTATGGGAAGTGTTCCCGGTTCCGGCTGATCTAATCTATGCAGCCTAACATTGAATTATAGAAATCTATAATGTGTTATGTGTATGCTAAGCCAAAGAGATGTGTTTTTAGTCTAGATTTAAACTGACAGACTGTATCTGCTTCCCGGACCGTGTTAGGAAGATTGTTCCAAAGTTTTGGTGCTAAATAGGAAAAGGATCTACCGCCAGCAGTCGATTTTGATATTCTAGGTATTATCAACTGGCCAGAATTTTGAGATCGCAATAGACGTGAAGGACTATAATGCGTTAAGAGCTCTAGCGGCTGCATTTTGAACCAGCTGTAGTTTGTTTAATAAGCGTGCAGGGCAACCACCCAGTAGAGCATTACAATAATCTAGCCTTGAGGTCATGAACGCATGAACTAATTGTTCCGCATTTGTCAGTGAGAGCATATGACGTAATTTAGATATATTTTTAAGATGGAAAAATGCGGTTTTACAGATACTAGACACGTGACTTTCAAATGAAAGATTGGTATCAAAGAGCACACCCAGGTTCCTAACTGACGTCGAAGACTTAACAGAGCAGCCATCAAGTGTTAGACAGTATTCTAGGTTATTAGGTGAGGAAGTTTTTTGTCCAATGATTAGAATCTCTGTTTTTTCAGAATTTAGTAATAGGAAATTACTGGTCATCCAATTTTTTATATCAGCTATGCATTCCGTTAATTTTGTGAATTGGTAAGTTTCGTTAGGTTTTGAAGAAATATACAGCTGAGTATCATCAGCATAACAGTGAAAGCTAATTCCATATTTCCTAATGATATCTCCTAATGGTAGCATGTACAGGGTGAAGAGCAGCG
Organism: Chrosomus eos; assembly: GCA_036326025.1. Taxonomy (NCBI): domain Eukaryota; kingdom Metazoa; phylum Chordata; class Actinopteri; order Cypriniformes; family Leuciscidae; genus Chrosomus; species Chrosomus eos. The sequence continues at coordinate 53,683,763 of CM070820.1, read as the reverse complement.
GTCCTAGTACTGAGAAGAAGAGAGTTTGTGCTCGTCATCAACAAAGAAAGAACAAAAAAATGTCTGCAAACTGGAATGAAGCAGAGACAGGAGCTCCTCACTATCCGCGCTGAAGCTGCAATCGTTCGCCAGCTCTGTGGAAAGGTGCGCGCATGCACATGTTTTCGACGCGTACGTTACACGTCTCATCCGACGTCCGGCGGCTTTCCGGGACATTAACGGGTTGTGTGTGAACGCACTCACAGATCCCGGCAAATCACTGGCAGTGTGAATGAACCGAAATCAAACAATCCCGGGACAAATGCCGGGTCACATTATCCGTGTATTTTCCGGAATCTCTGTGTGAAAGGGGCTATACAATCTTAATTTAATTTAAAGCAAACAATACATTTAAAATATATGGGTTGTATGCACATTTAAAAAAAAAAAAAAGACAAGGCCTTAAAGGGTTAAACTCTTGTCACTGTAACAGACACAATCTCTCTCTCACACACACACACACACACACACACACACACACACACACACACACACACACACACACACACACACACACGTCAAGTCACTTACATTTTAGATGCAATATTAAATAAGCAGAAAAATCGGATTTTCTGTTCTGAAAATATAAATAAGCATAAAAATTGAATAGGCACTTTGAATATTCTTAACAGAATAAGCACTAGTCGCTAATGAATAAGTACTAATACTTAATGGAATAGATACTAGTATCTAAAAAATAAGTACTAGAAGCATGAAAAAGGAGACTAGTAGGTTAAAATTATTAAATGTTAAAACGGCTTGCCATATTGGCTCAGAGAGAGAGAGAGAGAGAAAAAATGACCATATTCAAACCACAATATCTGACTTTCTGAGGGTCGGAGGTAATGACTTTAAATTAGAAAGTTGTTCGGCTTGAGGAGAAGAATATACACATTGAGTTTTCTAACTGTAGGTAAAACTAACTAAGTTATAACACACTTTATATGTCCTTTTTTAGTCATGAAAATTCATTTCCTCGCCGCGGCCAAACCGTTCGAGATATCAAAAATCTGTTCGCAATTTAGCATCCTCAATGTCTTGTCTTCATGCACACCGAGTTTGGCGATGATTGAATGAATTGCCTAGGAGTAGTACTTCAAATTCCACAGCAAGCATTTTCCAAACAACCCATAATAGCCGATTTCCTGTTGGGCTGGAGTAAAACTTGACTGGGGAAAAGATGTTCGGCCCGATGAGATCTATATGTGTACTGAGTTACATATTAATTCATGCAAGCGTGTTGGATGTATGGACCAAATTGTCGAACCCCGTTCAAGGGGGCGCTGTTGAGCCCCCCTGCCACGCCCGGGTACCAGCTTCAGCCCGGCCCTGATGGCCGTGGGTTCTGACCTGTGTGCAAAATTTCAAGAGTTTTTGAGCACGTTAAGAGCCCCAAAAGCTCCTGAAACCTTGAAATCCATTAAAAGCAATAGACAAATCCCTCACACACAGAGACGGAGAGAGAGGGAGAGAAAATTCTCAGAAACATCCACATTCAAACTAAAATATCTGACTTCCTCTTGGTCTGAGCTAATGACAGTTAATAAGAAAGTTGTCCGGCTTGATCTGAACAATATGTGTACCGAGTTTTATGATTGTAAAACTATAAAACTAACACCCCCACTTTTGTCAAAAGGTGGCGCTACTGAGCCCCTGCACCACGCCCGTTTCTGAAACTTTGCACATGTCTACTGGCTAATAAATGTGATGTGTCTGTCAAGTTTCATGCAATTTCAAGCATGTTAAAGGGATCCCTGGGTATTAAGACATGCATGGCTTAAAATAACGAAAATGATACCTATTACTGAAATATGTAGTAGAAAACCCATCAAAGATTTATTTTATTTTTAAAAGATCACATCGTTTTATACATATCTTGCGCTATTATTCTGACGACGTAAAATGGTTGCACTTCATGAGCTACTTGCGCTATCTGTGCTATTTTTACCACAATACATCTCGAAATAGACAACTCTGAAAATAAAATACTGACATGATGACCACAGCTACTGAAAGAGCTTACAGGTGGCGATGACTATAAGTATAGGTTGAAACCAAATGCTGTACCATGACTTTTTCCCCACAAGGAGTGTAAACACCCCAGCTATCGAGGGATATCCGCGCTAAGGAACCGCGAGAACGGCCGCGAGTCATGATTAGCGTCGGGCCGTCGGCATGTTGACATCCTAACAGATGGCATCTAACGTTTCTTGTTTCAGCGGTTTGTACGCTATTTTAGTAGATGTGGTTTCACAGGTCTACATCTGCCGTGTGTTTACATTATACACATAAAGCTTGAAGCAAATTGGTTAAAAATAAGAGGGTGATTTCAAAGCATTTAGAAAGTGACACACTTCCTGCTGCCAGTTGGTGGCGCTATAACTTTGACTCACAATAGTTCACATTCATGTGATCGGCCTCTTACAGCGAACACACTGCTGAAGTTTCATCAAGATCAGTTAATGTATGCAGAAGTTATAACACACTTCCTGTTTCCATTATTCGCCATAAATTCGTTTCCTCGCCACGGCCAAACCGTTCGAGATATCAAAAATCCCCTGGCAATTTTTCATCCTCAATGTCTTGACTTCACCCTGACCGAGTTTCGTGCCGTGTTTGAATTCTCTAGGAGGAGTATTTTAAATTCCATTGCATGCGTTTTCCAAACAACCCTAAATAGACGACTTCCTGTTGGGCTGGGGTAAAAAGTAAGAGTATGAAGGATATATGAACCGATGAGATCTATATGTGTACCGAGTTTCATATTATTACATGTAAGCGTGTTTGATTTATGGACCATGTTTTCGGACTCCATTCCAGGGGGCGCTGTCGACCCCCCCTGCCACGCCCGGGTACCAGCTTCAGCCCGGCCCTGATGGCCGCGGGTTCTGACCCGTGTGCAAAGTTTCAAGAGTTTTCGAGCACGTTAAGGGCCCCAAAAGAGCCCAAAATGTAGTAAAATAATGAAAATAATAAAAAGAAGAATAATCCTATGGAAAACAATAGGGCCTTCGCCTTTTCAAGGGTTAGGCCATAAATATTGGTTGATCTAATTTCATAGTATAATTAATATCATTGTTATATGTATCATTATATCTCCCAGCTTTAAAAATGCTGTTAAAGCATTAAAGGGTCATGAAACCCCCCTCTTTCAGCTCAAGTCTAGCTCACAATCTTTTTGAAAAATGCAACTTAAATGGGCGTGGATGGCTATGATAAGAAGGGAGGGAGTGGGTGTGGCACGGTACGCAGGGGAGACGGGGAACTGTCATCGACAGTGGCCCATGCATATCGACTGTCACTAAAAAGCAGTGGTAAAACGTGAGGAAATGCTAGATTTTTTTTATAGCTGGCAAAGTTAAAGTCTTATGAAATACACTGACACTTTATTATTGTCCTTTCAAAAGTAACTGAATGCGTGTATTAGCCTACAGTAATCGTAATTCTATTTAAAACATATTAATGTAGGCTACATGTATAATTATAATGTCATTATAAAATATATAGTTGTTTATATAGACACTATAAATGCATATATTTGAAAATTATTAATTTTACCGCTTAAAAAAAAAAGTTCCATCCGTGCATAGATCTACGCGCCCCCTGAACCCCCATAATAAAGATGTCTCTGTGGAGGTGGAGGACTTCTCATTTTAGACACACACATATCTCTGAAGGGATAGAAAAGTTCTCGGGACTTGGTACCGCATCACGCGGAAGACGCAGCCTGCATTGGTTGTCAACAAGGCGAAGTCCATCATTCTCCAATTCTTGAAGCTCTCTCGAGAAAAATGTTTGCGGCACACACTATAGTTCATATGAGTCCGTCTTTGTGGTTGATTGCCTCTCTCATCTACTATGCGATATCACAGTTAGACATGTCTGTTATTGGAAAGATCCACATGGTGTCATGAATAATTAAGAGACATTGTCTTCTCATAGGATATGAAAACTCAGTCTCATTAATAATTATGAGACACCGATGAGTCATCAACGCACTCGCAGTGCACTGCCACGTCATAACCTGTGACGTGGACTCGATGAAGATTTTAAACCCGGAAGACGAAAATAGCGGAAAAAAAACTCAATTAACCATTTTAACCTGACTATTAAATCTAACAGATGCTAACATTGTCTTCAATGGTGTTTAACACACATACCTCTGTTAAAATCTCAGAAAATTTTATTTGGGGTTTCATGATCCTTTAAGTCAAGTGCATTTTTATTTGTATAGCACTTTTCACAATACACATTGTTCCAGAGCAGCTTCACATAAGGCTTTATAAGGCATTATATACATAACAGTATAACTTTCTGTAAAGCTGCTTTGAAACTGTGTCAAGTCAATCCTTTATTTCTACAGCGCTTTATACAATACAAATTGTTTCAAAGCAGCTTTACAGTGCTAAACAGAAAAAGTATGGATTTCATCTGTTGTTCAGCTGAAGTCAGTTCAGTGTTGATTCAGTTCCGTTTTAAAGGTCATCAGTTATTAAATTAGTTAATTTCATCTATAAAGCAGTTCTGTAGAAAACAGTGATGTCATCATCAGTTCAGTTCAGTTCTCATACAGCAGCGTCAGTGCAGTCAGATCAATAATATTATTGAATATCAAGCGCTAAAAAGATAAATAAATGAGTTGAGTTGAGTTGGGGTCCGGAGCAGAAAGAGATGCTCACTGACGGGTTAAGAGCACAACACGCACACATGCGTGTAAACGGGGAACCACGCTTTCTGGTGTTGTGTTTTTGGATTTGATGTATTGTTTTCTAATGTGACTGTTCACTTTCCAGCTCACCAATATGGAGAGGAAATGGCAACATCTTGAGCAGAACAACTTTGTGATGAAAGAATGTATCCTTTTATAATGTGTGTTTTTCTAGAAGTTCTCATCAGAAATGTAGATACAGGTGATGTGTAACGTCTCATGATCCCTAACTCTATTATACAGTCATCGCCTCGAAAGCTGTCGAGAGCGATTACCGGCCAGTGGTGAAGACTGTCAACAAACATCTGCAGGAGTACAATAAGATTCTGGTTGATACCCTTCAGGGGACGAGAAACTGACTTCATTTTGAAGATGACCCTGCGTTCAGCATTCTGAAGATTACTGTTTGATTGTAGTGTGTAATTCATCTGATTGTTTTTCTACAGTAAAAAACTGCTTTTAATCGTTTTGTTGTTCATTGTGAGCATCACTGCACCAAGTGTGTGTGTGTGTGTGTGTGTGTGTGTGTGTGTGTGTGTGTGTGTGTGTGTGTGTGTGTGTGCGCGCGCGGTGCGTGCGTGCGTGAGAGAGAGAGAGAGAGAGAAGGAGAGAGAGAGAGGTGCGTGCGTGCGTGCGTGAGAGAGAGAGAGAGAGAGAGTGAGTGTGTTCACTGGTATACAGTAATGGCACTGTTACGCATCTTCTAAAAGAGAACAGCAACTCAGAATCAAAACACAGGTGAAGAAGAAGCAGAAACAAGTGATAGAAGCATCGCTGACACACGTGAAATAACGTGATCATCAAACATTTAACAGAATATAGATTCAATTCGTTTAACATTACTGAATGAAATGTCGAACCCACGAAGAGAAAGATTTGTGAAGCTTTAGGGTTAATGATGGACTCTACTGCATCTATCGTTCTGAATCCTATCAAGACAACATCTTTGACAAAAAATACGATTTTAGAGAAATTGATAAAAAATGCTAGCCTGGTTCTACCAGACTCTCGGACATTTAATTTGTACAGAGAGTCTGGCACCGCTCCATTGACAAGCGTTAACTTCCTTGTAGGCGGGTACTCTATTCAGTCCCTCCAGGATTTCGCTGGCTTTTTTTCTGATTGTTGTGGCCGCTTTTCTAAAAAGTTGCGATGAAAGTTGCGATGTTCTTTGGCATTTGTTTTTATAGGTTAAAACAGCAAAGGTAGATAGATTGTTACTTAAAGTGCTCATATTATGCTTTTTTCCTTTCCTTTATTAATATATCTTTTTTGTGCATGTTATAGGTGATATACCTATACCTATACTATTTATTTGCCTGCCCTGTAAAGTGACTTTGAGTTCGAGAAAAGCGCTATACAAATTCAATTTATTATTATTATTATTATTATTATTATTACTACAGTAGGCCTACATTTGTCATGAGTGATCAAACGGAAGCAATTGCAGTTAACTCTTTATTGAAATGATGATATAGATAGATAGTCCAAAGTCCAGGCAAACAGGTTAGTAGCGCAGGGACTCCGATGGTCAGATGACAGTGCAGCGTGCGGTGGTAGTGGTGGTGAAAATCCAACGACGAACAGTAATCCAACATACAACGAACAAGAACCGGAACAAGAGAAGCACACGACTGAACGAGACTGGAAACACACACACCGGGAACCACAAACAACGATCTGACAAAGGAGATGAGAAGTTGATGAGAATATATACACATGAATGATAGACTGCAGCTGGTGATGGGTGATTGCTGACGAGCGCTGATGAGCGGCCACGCCCCTCTAATTAGCACACACACATACAATAACAGAACCACGAGACAAGGAGCAGACATAGGATTTACCAACCGTGACAGTACCCCCTTCCCTAGGAACGCCTCCTGGCGTTCCCAGACTCCCTTACCTGCCGATTGTAATCATCGATAAGGGAGTGATCCAGGATGTCTCTAGCCGGTACCCAACTTCTCTCCTCCGGACCGTAACCTTCCCAGTCCACCAAGTACTGGAATCCGCGCCCCCTACGTCTCGAGTCCAGAACACGATTGACCGAATAAGTAGGTTCCCCATCTACGAGACGCGCGGGGGGGGGGAACCGGGACAGGCGGATTAATACGAGAAAAAAATACGGGCTTAATTTTGGAAACGTGAAAGACGGGATGAATCCTCCTGTACACTGGAGGAAGATTAAGGCGGACTGTCACCGGACTAATGATTTTGGTGACAGAGAACGGGCCAATAAATTTAGGTGCGAGCTTATTTGAAACGGAGAGGAGAGGAATGTCCTTGGTAGAAAGCCACACTTTAGAACCGACGACGTATACGGGAGGCCTCCGCCGGTGGCGATCGGCTTTGGCCTTGGTGCGCGCCCCCACTTGGAGTAGAGTCTCACGGGCTCTAGTCCAAGTGCGGTGACACCTCTGGACGAAGGCGTGGGCGGAGGGGACCGCGACTTCGGATTCCAGACTAGGAAAAATTGGTGGCTGGTAACCTACACTACACTCAAATGGTGATAGGCCCGTGGATGACACTGGCAACGTGTTGTGGGCGTACTCCACCATAGACAATTGCTGACTCCAGGAGGAAGGATTCTTGGACACTAAACATCGCAACGTTCTCTCCAAATCTTGGTTGGCTCGCTCAGTTTGACCATTGCTCTGGGGATGGAACCCAGAGGACAGACTGACAGTCGCCCCCAGAAATTTACAAAACTCTCGCCAAAATTTTGAACAAATTGGGGTCCTCTGTCAGAAACCACGTCTGTCGGGAGGCCATGAAGCCGAAAGACGTGGTCAACGACAACCAACGCTGTCTCCTTGGCTGAAGGTAATTTGGGCAAGGGAATGAAATGGGCCGCCTTCGAGAACCGGTCCACCACGGTCAAAACTACCGTGTGACCCTGAGAGGGTGGGAGGGCGGTGATAAAATCTAGCGCGATATGGGACCAGGGTCTCGAAGGCACCGGCAGCGGTTGGAGTAACCCATCTGGAGGTTGATTGGAAGTCTTACCCGTGGCACAAACTGAGCAAGCCAATACAAAACTGCGAACGTCACGAGCCATGAGAGGCCACCAGAATCGTTGCTTAACCAAAAACATAGTACGATTGACTCCTGGATGACAAGCCACATTGGAACAATGACCCCACTGAATGACGCTGGACCGTAAACTCTCCGGCACAAACAAACGGTTCGGTGGGCATCGAGTCGGAGGCGTTACCCCTTCTAAGGCCTTCTTGACCTTCGATTCGACCTCCCATGTGAGTGTAGAGATGAATAGATTCTCTGGTAAAATGCACTCGGGAGTAGACGGGCGATCGGAAGGTCAAAAATGCGCGATAAAGAATCGGGTTTGATGTTTTTGGAACCCGGGCGGTACGAGAGAGTAAAGTCAAAACGTCCGAAAAAAAGAGCCCACCGAGCCTGCCTGGAGTTAAGTCTTTTAGCAGTACGAATGTATTCCAGATTCTTGTGGTCGGTCCAGACGATAAAAGGTACCCCTGACCCTTCTAACCAGTGGCGCCACTCCTCCAAGGCTAACTTGACCGCCAACAACTCTCTGTTGCCAATGTCATAATTGCTTTCGGCAGGGGATAAACGATGTGAAAAAAACGGCAAGGGTGCATCTTGTCGTCTGAAGGAGAGTGCTGGGATAACACTGCACCTACTCCCACCTCTGACGCATCGACCTCCACCACGAACTGACGTGATGGATCAGGGGTTATCAGGATAGGGGCTGAAACGAAGCAACCCTTAAGTTTGGCAAACGCAGCTTCTGCTGCGTCTGACCACCTGAACGTCGTTCTGGGGGAGGTCAAGGCGGTCAGAGGCGCGGCTAGTCGGCTGAAATTGCGAATAAAACGCCGGTAAAAATTGGCGAACCCAGAAACCTCAATAGGGCCTTACGGGAATCTGGACTTGGCCAATTCACCACAGCCTTAACCTTGTCAGGATCCATGCACATTCCCTCAACCGAGATGATGTGACCTAGAAAAGGAACAGACTGTGCATGAAAAACGCATTTCTCCGCCTTGACAAAAAGCCCATTCTCTAGCAACCTCTGAAGCACTTGTCGAACATGTTGCACGTGTTCCTGGAGAGACGAAGAAAAAATCAATATATCATCCAGGTAGACATATATGAACTGATCGACCATGTCTCGCAACACGTCATTGACAAGTGCTTGGAAGACCGCTGGGGAGTTGGAAAGCCCGAACGGCATAACCAAATATTCAAAGTGCCCCCTAGGGGTGTTAAAAGCGGTCTTCCATTCATCCCCCTCCCTGATGCGGACCAAATGATAAGCATTCCTTAAATCCAGTTTAGTGAAGATAGATGCTCCCTGCAACCTCTCGAAAGCTGAAGACATCAACGGCAAAGGATAAGTATTCTTTACCGTGATGTTGTTCAACCCCCGTAATCAATACAAGGTCGCAACGATCCATCTTTCTTCCCCACAAAAAAGAACCCCGCCCCCGCTGGAGAAGAGGAAGGGCGGATGAATCCCGTTGCTAGAGAATCAGAAATGTATTTCTCCATGACCTCTCTCTCTGGGACAGAGAGTGAATATAACTTGCCCTTAGGCGGAGACGTACCTGGCAGTAAGTCTATAGCACAGTCATAGGGACGATGCGGAGGAAGAGAATCAGCCCGAGACTTACTGAACACCTCCTCAGGTCCCGATACTCCGTGGGCACGTTTGATAAATCCACTGTCTCCTCCTGTAACACATGAACAGGAACAGACGAACAGGCAGACACAAGACAGGACTTATGACAAAAACTGCTCCATGATGCCACCGATTTGATTTGCCAGTCTATTTTGGGGTTGTGACGGGTGAGCCATGGGTGACCAAGAACGATGGGTGCTAGTGGAGTGTCAAGAATGTAAAAGGAAATAGTCTCAGAATGATTGCCGGATGTGATGAGTGTGATGTCTTCGGTGATCAGTGAAATCGTGGGGAGTCTTTGTCCATTGAGGGCGTGAACGTCGATCTGGTGTGAAAGGGGTTTGAGGGGAATTTGAAATCTTAGTGCAAATGAATGGTCCATAAAATTACCCTCCGCCCCTGAGTCCAGTAGTGCCCGACAATCGTGGAGGTGAGTTGACCATCGGAGCCTTACCGGGAGGAAGGTAGATGTCGATGAGGTCTTCTCGGCAGAGATCCCACCCGACAGTAGCCTCATATTTACTGCCGGGCTGGGCCCTTTTAACGGACAATTGAAAGCGAAATGTCCCGCTCCACCACAGTATACACAAAGGCCCAGGGATCTCCGCCTCTCCTTCTCCTCCCGGGAAAGCCGGGCTCGAGCCACCTGCATGGGCTCGTGATCGTGGATGGGGCTGACCGCGCCCTTGCCTCCCGGACGCTACCCCTCGATCCCTCCAGGAAAACGATCAGGGTGAAAACGTTTGCTGACTCGAGACAGTCGTGCATCCACTCTCAGAGCCAGCGCGATGAGATCGTTAAGTCCGGTGGGCAGGTCCAGGGCGTAGATCTCCTTCTGGACGCGGTCAGCCAGCCCATGCAGGAACATGTCCCACTGCGCCTCCTCGTTCCATCGGCTCTCGGCTGCCAGGGTTCGGAATTCAATAGAAAAGTCAGATACGGACCTCTCTCCTTGGCGAAGTTCCGCCAGTACCCTGGCAGCCTCTCTTCCTGACGCGGCCCGGTCAAAGACTCGCCGCATCTCTTCGGAGAGCCTCTGGAACGAGGAACAGCATTCGTCTTGGTTCTCCCACACCGCTGTTCCCCATAGCGCCGCTTTCCCAGTCAGAAGCGTCAGCACGAATGCCACCTTGGTCTGTTCTTCATGAAACGTCCGGGGTTGCAGGGAGAAGTGCATAGAACATCTGATTAAAAATGCTCGACAGAAGTTTGCTTCACCTGAGTAGGGCTCGGGGACCGGAAGACGAGGCTCTGACTGGGATGGGTCCGCTGGTGGTGATGGGGGAATCAGCGGCGGGGGTGGCGCAGTGGGAACACGAAGATGTTGAAGCTGTTGGGTGAGCCCGGACACCTGCGCCACTAACGCCTGGACAGCGCAAGCAGTATTGTTGAGATTATTTTCTTGAGTGTCCATTCGTTGAATACTGCTACTCACAAAGTCATCCAGTGAGCTCGAGGAGTTTCCCGCTGCTTCCATGCTTTGGTCAGATCGTTCTGTCATGAGTGATCAAACGGAAGCAATTGCAGTTAACTCTTTATTGAAATGATGATATAGATAGATAGTCCAAAGTCCAGGCAAACAGGTTAGTAGCGCAGGGACTCCGATGGTCAGATGACAGTGCAGCGTGCGGTGGTAGTGGTGGTGAAAATCCAACGACGAACAGTAATCCAACATACAACGAACAAGAACCGGAACAAGAGAAGCACACGACTGAACGAGACTGGAAACACACACACCGGGAACCACAAACAATGATCTGACAAAGGAGATGAGAAGTTGATGAGAATATATACACATGAATGATAGACTGCAGCTGGTGATGGGTGATTGCTGACGAGCGCTGATGAGCGGCCACGCCCCTCTAATTAGCACACACACATACAATAACAGAACCACGAGACAAGGAGCAGACATAGGATTTACCAACCGTGACAACATTAACGTTACCTCTAAGTTACCATGCATTGTATGTATAAATATTAGGGGTGGAACGGTACACAGACGTCACGGTTCACTACGATTTCGGTAAAATAGAGTGAAAAGCAAAACAAAAATGCAGAAGGCATTTTTATAAATGTCTTAAGCCTTGTATTTGTAAAATAAGTTTTATTAATAAAGGCATAGAACCAGTTTATTTGTAGTGCACTGACAATAGTTTTATATAATTAGTTTATTAATTACATTAATAAAAATACAAAAAGACCTTGAGATATGTTTGGTAATTGTACCTGAATGAATTTAAAATGAATTTGCTATATTTCAGATCCATATATTTGTTTTCCTTAATTTTAATTAACCTTAACTTTATTCTCATCTGAATTATAAATACTTGATTTATATAAAATTATTATATAAATTATAGATTATATAAAATAATACTACTATTAAAAACACATTTGATTTTCTTTTTTAATCAATGTAGAATGTGTAACTTAAAAATAAACAGATTAGTGCTCCGAGGACAAAGAAATGAAAACCAATGTGATATGATGAATGTCCAAAAGATGCTGTTTTGAAATGAAGTTGGATAAATATTTTGTATAAAAATATCTCTCTCTCTCTCTCTCTCTCTCTCTCTCTCTCTCTCTCTCTCTCTCTCTCTCTCTCTCTCTCAAACACACACGCACGCACACGCACACACACACACACAGAGTATAATCGCGCCTCTCTCTCTCTCACACACACACGCGCACGCACGCACACACAGAGTCCGATTGCGCCTCGCGTCTCTCTCTCTCTGTCTCTCTCTCTCTCTCTCTCTCTCTCTCTCTCTCTCTCTCGCACACACGCACACACACACACACAGAATTCGATCCGTCTCTCGCTCTCTCACTCACACACACGCAGTCCGATCGCGCCCCGCGCCCCCCAGCACACATGTCTGCTGCGTCTTCTGAACAAAACAAAGAAGTGAGTTTGATGACGCTTTGCAGGAGACCGCGACGATTGGTCAAAGTTGCAGAAAAGTTGCAGTGATTGGTCAAAATTGCAAGGCGCACTGAATTCATGGGGATTTGTTGAAGTTGCGTTAATAGTTGCGATCGCGACATCGCGAAATCCTGGAGGGACTGTCTATTGAAGTCTAAAACTATTGGATCTGCCCAGAGTCACTCTATCTGCCATAACCAATCATTAAACTTTGGTCGTGACATATGTCTTTTCCCGAACCCCGTGGGAGGATGGCCATAAACACAAAACTAAGCAAAGATTGTTCTTGCTCTGGCTTTAACTTCATGATATTCGGCAGCGTTGCCACAACGGACCGAATGGCTTCGCTCGCATCTTTCTTATTTTGAACTACAACTCAAAATAATGCACGAGTCGACATCAATGTCATCGTTCTCAGCCACTCCCTCTGTTCGCTGATTGGTCCTACAAAAAATTGATTTCTGGAAACCAAAGCCAACAGCACAATCCCAGACGTAGTACTGAAGGAAAATGAAATTGAGCGGAAGTGTGGAGCCAGGCTAAAAAAATGCTGCCGGAGGCTGAAAACTTTTTTTTTTAATGGCGGGGAAAGAGTTAATAGCTGAGAGATGTTGGAACAGTGTGAATGTGTCTGAAAGAAAAACATGGAAGAACTGGGGGGTTGTGTTATTGGAAGTCCCAGTGTGATATATCCCAGATCTCTGCCAACTTCAGTCCGACCCCTTCTTTCAGCCAGATCTCTGCCGACTTCAGTCCGACCCCTTCTTTCAGCCAGATCTCTGCCGACTTCAGTCCGACCCCTTCTTTCAGCCAGATCTCTGCCGACTTCAGTCCGACCCCTTCTTTCAGCCAGATCTCTGTCGACTTCAGTCCGACCCCTTCTTTCAGCCAGATCTCTGTCGACTTCAGTCCGACCCCTTCTTTCAGCCAGATCTCTGCCGACTTCAGTCCGACCCCTTCTTTCAGCCAGATCTCTGTAGACTTCAGTCCGACCCCTTCTTTCAGCCAGATCTCTGTCGACTACAGTCTGACCCCTTCTTTCAAGTCCGACCCCTTCTTTCAGCCAGATCTCTGCCGACTTCAGTCCGACCCCTTCTTTCAGCCAGATCTCTGTCGACTTCAGCCCGACCCCTTCTTTCAGCCAGATCTCTGTCGACTTCAGTCCGACCCCTTCTTTCAGCCAGATCTCTGTCGACTTCAGTCCGACCCCTTCTTTCAGCCAGATCTCTGTCGACTTCAGTCCGACCCCTTCTTTCAGCCAGATCTCTGTCGACTTCAATCCAACCCCTTCTTTCAGCCAGATCTCTGTCGACTTCAATCCGACCCCTTCTTTCAGCCAGATCTCTGTCGACTTCAGTCCGACCCCTTCTTTCAGACAGATCTCTGTCGACTTCAGTCCGACCCCTTCTTTCAGCCAGATCTCTGTCGACTTCAGTCCGATCCCTTCTTTCAGCCAGATCTCTGTCGACTTCAGTCCGACCCCTTCTTTCAGCCAGATCTCTGTCGGCTTCAGTCCGACCCCTTCTTTCAGCCAGATCTCTGTCGGCTTCAGTCCGACCCCTTCTTTCAGCCAGATCTCTGTCGACTTCAGTCCGACCCCTTCTTACAGCCAGATCTCTGTCGGCTTCAGTCCGACCCCTTCTTTCAGACAGATCTCTGTCGACTTCAGTCCGACCCCTTCTTTCAGCCAGATCTCTGTCGACTTCAGTCCGACCCCTTCTTTCAGCCAGATCTGTCGACTTCAGTCCGACCCCTTCTTTCAGCCAGATCTCTGTCGACTTCAGTCCGACCCCTTCTTTCAGCCAGATCTCTGTCGATTTCAATCCGACCCCTTCTTTCAGCCAGATCTCTGCCAACTACAGTCCGACCCCTTCTTTCAGCTAGATCTCTGTCGATTTCAGTCCGACCCCTTCTTTCAGCCAGATCTCTGCCAACTACAGTCCGACCCCTTCTTTCAGCCAGATCTCTGTCGATTTCAGTCCGACCCCTTCTTTCAGCCAGATCTCTGCCACCTACTGTCCGACCCCTTCTTTCAGCCAGATATCTGTCAACTACAGTCCGACCCCTTCTTTCAGCCAGATATCTACCGAATTCAGTCCGACCCCTTCTTTCAGCCAGATCTCTGTCGATTTCAGTCCGACCCCTTCTTTCAGCCAGTTCTCTGTCGATTTCAATCCGACCCCTTCTTTCAGCCAGATCTCTGTCGGTTTCAGTCCGACCCCTTCTTTCAGCCAGATCTCTGCCAACTACAGTCCAACCCCTTCTTTCAGCTAGATCTCTGTCGATTTCAGTCCGACCCCTTCTTTCAGCCAGATCTTTGCCAACTACAGTCCGACCCCTTCTTTCAGCTAGATCTCTGTCGATTTCAGTCCGACCCCTTCTTTCAGCCAGATCTCTGCCAACTACAGTCCGACCCCTTCTTTCAGCTAGATCTCTGTCGATTTCAGTCCGACCCCTTCTTTCAGCCAGATCTCTGCCAACTACAGTCCAACCCCTTCTTTCAGCTAGATCTCTGTCGATTTCAGTCCGACCCCTTCTTTCAGACAGATCTCTGCCAACTACAGTCCGACCCCTTCTTTCAGACAGATCTCTGCCAACTACAGTCCGACCCCTTCTTTCAGCCAGATCTCTGTCGATTTCAGTCCGACCCCTTCTTTCAGCCAGATCTCTGCCACCTACAGTCCGACCCCTTCTTTCAGCCAGATCTTTGCCAACTTCAGTCCGACCCCTTCTTTCAGCCAGATCTCTGTCGATTTCAGTCCGACCCCTTCTTTCAGCCAGATCTCTGTCGATTTCAGTCCGACCCCTTTTTTCAGCCAGATCTCTGCCAACTTCAGTCCGACCCCTTCTTTCAGCCAGATCTCTGCCAACTTCAGTCCGACCCCTTCTTTTTCCTAAAAGAGTTTTCAAATTGTCTCTCAGACCTATTGGTTAATGTCGATAAAGCATTCATTGTTGAAGATTTTTAAATTCACGTAGATAATTCAAATGATCCGTTAGGGGCTATGTTTACGTCCCTCGTTTCCGGTTGTCTACTGTAGGAGGAAGGTCTTTCAGTGCTAATGCTCCTCAATTATGGAATTCGCTACCTCTTACACTACGCAATACCTCTTCTGTGGTTACTTTCAAGACCCAGTTAAAAACATATCTTTTTAACATGCATTTTGGATAATGTGATTATATGTATCCTATTTGACTGTAATATATGGGTGTTTAAATGTATTGCATGTACAATGTAAAGCGACCTTGAGCATTTGGAAAGGCGCTATATAAATAAAACTACTTCTTCTTCTTCTTCTACAGATTTACTAAACCTCTTTGGTAGTGGTGTCAACAATAATCGATTCGGCAATGCATCGCAATGCGGGAAATGCTCGATTCAGCATCGATGCGGCAAAGTGCCATAATCGATTATGTCACTGTTTATTTTCTGGCCTTGGACAATAAAGTTTTGAAGTTTCAATTACTTCCGGGGGCATAACAACAACAATAAAGATGGTTGAGGTGGAGCGAGATGACCGCGTTTGAAAATGCTATATTCAATACCCTGTACCAATCAATTTTATTTAATGTAATGACATTGATGTCAAAGATACAGGAGTAATAATACACACATAGCAGCCAATAAAATATGTTGTTCAATATGCTTGTATTGCCTCATGACTGATAAAAGATGTGCCTTGTTGTGTGCAGTAGAATTTTGATGCATCGCAATGCATCGTAGAATCGAATTGAATCGAATCGTTACCTGGTGAATCGTAATCGAATTGAATTGTGAGGGCAGTGCCAATGCACACCCCTACTCTTTGGGGTCAAGCAAAATATCACTAGACCCAATCATCGTTTTAATCATACACTAGATTTAATTATATTGCATAGAACCAATCCTACTGATATATATATATATATATATATATATATATATATATATATATATATATATATATATATATATATATATATATATATATATTCAACCACAAAGTGATGATATCACTGATCACTACCATGTAACGTGCACATACTGCATACTGCTGAAATGTGCCATGCTGTGCCGTTAACGACCAGGTAGAACAATTCGCCTAAGCACACAAATGAACTAGAGGAAATGACTTGCAGTATTTGCACCATTTTTTCTAGTACATAAGAAACTATTGCACATATTAAAAAAGGGTTCGAGAGAAAAGTATTGCACCGTGGTACAACAGTATTACTCACGCTATCAAGAGAGAAATTCATAATCTAGAGCGTAAATGGAAACAAACTCATCTGGCTAGATTAACAAATAATCACCTGAAAAAATTATTCCATTACAATTTAGTAGTAATGACTTTATGAATTTCTTCACTGAGAAAATCAAAGCATCAGAAATGCAATTGTAACTGAACTACCTTTGACAGAGACTTATGATTCAGGCTCAATTATTGCAACTCAAAACAATTCCAGTGCTTTACAACTATAGGACAGGAAGAGTTAAATAACTTATCTTTGCATTTAAACCATAAACATGTTTATTAGATCCAATACCCACAACTGAAAGAGTTGTCACCTGTAGCAGAAGAGCCTCTTCTCAATATTATTAACTCGTCTTTATCTCTAGGTCATGTTCCAAGATCTTTTAAGTTGGCAGTTATCAAGCCACTCATTAAGAAATCAAAATTGGATCCAAATTAATTATCAAATTACAGACCCATTTCAATTGTGCTCTTTTTTTTTTTTTTTTTGCAAAATAGTGATACTTATGAAAAATGTCAGTCTGGATTCAGGCCCCATCATAGCACAGAAACTATACTTGTTAAAATTACAAATGAATTAATAATAAAAAAAACTCAATAGTAGTTTTACTTGCTGCGTTCAACACTATAGATCAGTACCTTTGTGACCGTTACCATTTTGTCTAAATGGGGGAAAATCTAAGATAATGTCAGTAAATTATGGAGTGCCGCAAGGATCTGTTTTCGGCCCTCTGCTATTCTCAATTTATATGCTGCCACTTGGTAATATTATTAGAAAACATGGAATTAGTTTCCACTGTTATGCCGATGATATTCTTATTATTTTATACTTAATTATATATTTCATTAGGACCAGATGAAATCTCTAAATTATCCAAGTTTACAGAGTGTGTTTAGGACATAAAATATCAGATGACCTCTAATTCTTCTATTAACCCTCTAAGACCGACGGGAGCGTCGGCGCTCCCGTTTGCGTGTGTCTGTTTAAAAGCCTATAGAAACTGAAACCAAATGGCTAGCTCAATCATTCTTTTTGCATACAAAACCAGAGATGTAACATGTTCAGATCAAGCCTCCAACATGCCCATGTTGCGTTGTTTTCACCCTCTAATCAGTCTGTACAAACTGCGTAATATTCGTTTACAAAAAAACAACACACAAAAATGCATTGCACGTTTTTGCACACATGTTCTGTAGATCTGCGATTGATATTTACGTCTTCCGATGACTCATTGACGTATCACGTTCTGTGCACTATGACCCCCGGGTGTGTCACATGTTGTGACGTCACACGCTGCGCCATTTGACCATGCGTTTGACTCCCGTTTGACTCCCATTTGCTATATGTTCCTTATATCGTTATTGTCTTTTTACCATTGCTTTATTTTATTATTTCTTTCTCCTTTATACGTTCACAAATACAAGGACATTCACACACACGCGCGCACGCACGCACGCAGCGTTATGTCTAAACGAAAGTACACGCCTTTTTTTTGAATGAGTGTAAAAATGAGTGCATCTTAAAAACTAATTCATGTAAACAGTTCAAATCAATTCTGTATAGTTTTAAATTGTTTTGTGCACGTTTTTCTCATTGACAAGTTTGAGGTTGACATTTATTCATTTTTTGTATTGAAGAAAATATGTAAAAAAAAAAAATCTTTTTGTTTATTGCACTTTTGAGATATTTATATAGTTACTATTGATTTATTACAAACATAGCCTTCAAACTGGGAGAGTAAGGATTATTTTGATGTATGGCATATGAAAATGCTCAAAAAAATGACAGCACAGCATGTAAAAATACAAATATATAGTCTGGTGGAATTGTTCTATGGCAGGTCATAAAGGGTTAAATTCAACTGAGGTATTACTTATTGGACCATTACTATAAGTTAAAAATGCAGCCGCTAGAGTTCTTACTAGGTCAAGAAAATATGTAAGGAAAAATGTATATCCAGCCGATTGTTCTCTCATATAACCCCCGACAGGGTGATAATGAGTCTTTGCCAGCCTGACGGTGGCTATTTTGAGAGAACAATCGGCTGGATATACATTATACTGCTTATTACATGACTTCTTGCCACATAAGTAAATAATTCGACACGAAATATTGATCTGTGTTTAAATATTTCATTAGGTGTTTAAACGCAAAGCTTCCGCGGAGCAATTTGACTGAGTTTTAATTTAATTTGATTTATTAGCTCATCAAATGCAAAACTTCCACGAAGAATAAACGTTCCTAGCAATGTATAGTGCTGCTGACTTCAGTGGCTCGGATGAGTCTGCGTTTTCTCCTTTAAATGGGTTGTTACCTGGGAATAACATAACGCTGGATGGCACGATTGACCAATCAGAATCAAGTATTCCACAGAGCCGTGTAATAAGATCAAATAACACCAATTTTATCATCTCTACACTGGTTACCTATTAAGTTCTGTGTCAGTTACAAAAGTATTGCTACTGACCTATAAGTCAAGTCAAGTCAAATATATTTATATAGCGCTTTTCACAATACAGATTGTATCAAAGCTGCTTCACAGTATCAATCAAAACAACTTAATGTTTGTTTATTACTGGAAAAAGAGACATCCAAGTTTGGTAGAGCTGATTAATGGTATGATTGATTAATTAATTTGAATATCCCCAACTGAGCAAGCCAAAGGCAACAGTGGCAAGGAACCGAAAAACTCCAAGTAACCTAATGGTGTCCTAAAAACTCCATCAGATGACCCAATGGAGAAAAAAAAACCTTGGGAGAACCCAGGCTCAGTCGGGGGCCAGTTCTCCTCTGGCGTTTATGAACTAGAGGCCGAATTCACAGTAACTGTAAAATAAAAAATGTATATGAATGCCTGGCTAAATAGATGCGTCTTTAGTCTAGTTTTAAACTGGGAGAGCGAGTCTGAGCAACAAACAATATCAGGAAGGCTATTCCAGAGCTTCGGAGTTAAATGTGAAAATGCTCTGCCTCCTTTGGTGGATCTGGATATCCTAGGAATGACCAGAAGCCTCGAATTTAGTGATCTTAAAGAGCGTGATGGATTATAGGGCGATAAAAGATCCGTTAAATAGACTGGAGCTAAACCATTTAGAGCTTTATAAGTCAAAAGCAATACCTTGTAATTAATACGGAACTTTATAGGTAACCAATGAAGTGATGATAAAATCGGTGTTATATGATCATATTTTCTTGATCTAGTAAGAACTCTAGCGGCTGCATTTTGGACTAACTGTAGCTTGTTTATTGAGGATGCAGGACAACCAGCTAATAAAGCATTACAGTAATCTAGTCTCGAGGTCATGAATGCATGAACTAACTTTTCTGCATCAGAAACAGATAGCATGTTACGTAGCTTAGCAATGTTTCTAAGGTGGAAAAAGGCTGTTTTTG
Source organism: Chrosomus eos (assembly GCA_036326025.1). Taxonomy (NCBI): domain Eukaryota; kingdom Metazoa; phylum Chordata; class Actinopteri; order Cypriniformes; family Leuciscidae; genus Chrosomus; species Chrosomus eos. The sequence continues at coordinate 53,663,792 of CM070820.1, read as the reverse complement.
TAACATATGAAATATGCTTTTCAAAAGACAGGTTGCAGTCTAATATAACACCCAGGTCTTTTACTGTAGCGGATAAAGTAACAGGGCATCTGTCAGGGTTGGGTGCAGGTGACCGAAGACGAGGACACGGAATTTCAAAGATAATAGATTTAATAACAAAATGAAAACTTTCAAAAATCAAACAAGAACAAAACTCCAGGACTTCAAAGTTTACACACAACCATACATAGACGACGATCGACAAACACTGAGGGAAAACACAGGGCTTAAATGAACTGAACCAAACAATAATTAACTGAACACAGGTGAGAAAACTGAACACAAACGAGGAGCGGGAAAACTAAACAGGACTAAACCAAAAACCACAAAGACAGGGGGAAACAAGATCTCAAAAACATAACTCAACACATCCAAAACGTGACAGTACCTCCCCCCTCCCCGAAGGCGCGTCCTCGCGCCGTATAACATCCAAAGGGGTGGGAGGGTGGGCGCCCTGGAGGCTGACGAGGGCATGGTGCAGGTCCAGGAAGCCTCCAGGGCGGAGCAGGCTGTGGGCGTGGCCATGACGGAGCAGGCTGTGGGCGTGGCCATGGCGGAGCAGGCTGTGGGCGTGGCCATGGGGGAGCAGGCTGTGGGCGTGGCCATGGCGGAGCAGGCTGTGGGCGTGGCCATGGCGGAGCTGTGGGACCCTCGGGCGTCCAGGGCGGAGCTGTGGGACCCTCGGGCGTCCAGGGCGGAGCTGTGGGACCTCGGGCGTCCAGGGCGGAGCTGTGGGACCCTCGGGCGTCCAGGGCGGAGCTGTGGGACCCTCGGGCGTCCAGGGCGGAGCTGTGGGACCCTCGGGCGTCCAGGGCGGAGCTGTGGGACCTCGGGCGTCCAGGGCGGAGCTGTGGGACCCTCGGGCGTCCAGGGCGGAGCTGTGGGACCCTCGGGCGTCCAGGGCGGAGCTGTGGGACCCTCGGGCGTCCAGGGCGGTGAAGACCCTTCAGGTGGCCACGGCGGTGAAGACCCTTCAGGTGGCCAGGGCGGTGAAGACCCTTCAGGTGGCCACGGCGGTGAAGACCCTTCAGGTGGGCAGGGCGGTGAAGACCCTTCAGGTGGCACGGCGGTGAAGACCCTTCAGGTGGCCACGGCGGTGAAGACCTTCGGTGGCGTGCTGGTGAGGCCCCTCGTGCGGCTGGTGAGGACCCTTCAGGGTGGCCACGGCGGTGAAGATCCATCAGGTGGCCACGGCGGTGTTATTTTTCCGGGCCTCCGTGGATCTTTGGCCGGCCATGGCGAAGGCGTATAGCGCCCCCCCAAAATTTTCTTGGGGAGGACAGGCTCAGGATCGGGAACTGACTTGACATCAATGGGCTCTGGCGCTGGGTCAACGGGCTCTGGCTCTGGCTCTGGGTCAACGGGCTCTGGCTCTGGCTCTGGGTCAACGGGCTCTGGCGCTGGGTCAACGGGTTGGCTCTGGCGTGGTCAAGGGCTCTGGCTGGCGTTGGTCAACGGGCTCTGGCTCGGCGCTGGGTCAACGGGCTCTGGCCTGGCGCTGGAAACGGGCTCTGGCTTGGCGCTGGGTCAACGGGCTCTGGCTCTGGCGCTGGGTCAACGGGCTCTGGCTCTGGCGCTTCATGGGACTCGGAACTGGACGGGGCCAGCACATCAGGGGACTCGGAACTGGACGGGACCAGCACATCAGGGGACTCGGAACTGGACGGAACCAGCATTTCAGGGAGCTTGGGGCTGGGCTCAGGCTCTGGCGGGCAGGCGACAGGCTCAGCTCTGGCGGCAGGCGCAGCTCAGCTTGGCGGGCAGGCGACGGGCTCAGGCTCTGGCGGGCAGGCGACGGGCTCAGGCTCTGGCGGGCAGGCGACGGGCTCAGGCTCTGGCGGGCAGGTGACGGGCTCAGGCTCTGGCGGGCAGGCGACGGGCTCAGGATCTGGCTGGATGTGGTTGACGTGAACCCTAGCCTCGGCAGCCATCCTCCTGGCTAATCGCACTGACATCAGTGGGGGATCAGTCATACAGGACATCATCCGGGGAAGTCCATGGACCGATCTGGCGGCAGGGCTGATGCGGTGTGCAGGCTCTGGCGGGCAGGCGATGGGCTCAGGGGCCGGCGTGCAGGTGATGGGCTCAGGCGTTGGCGTGCAGGTGATGGGCTCAGGCGTTGGCGTGCAGGTGATGGGCTCAGGCGTTGGCGGGCTTGGAGCTGGCTGGAGTGGTAGATCTTCTACAAGGTAGCTGGATCCACACGCCCACAGCGTGTGATCCACAAACTCCAGGAAGGATAGATGGAGGTCCTTGACAAGAATTATCTGGGCCAATGGGTCCTTCAGACCACCCCAGAAACTCTTTGTTAGTTCCTCTTCCTCCATCGACACATCATCATAAATGTCTAAATAGAGCCCCGCATACTCTTCGAGGGAGCGTTGGCCTTGAAAGAGGATAGGCATTTCAAAGGGGCTCACCACTAGAGACCTGCGCGGGACGGATTTTTCCGTCCCGCTCCCGCCCGCTCCCGCAAGATTTTGTCCCGCTCCCGCCCGCTCCCGCAAAAATATATGTTATTTTCTCCCGCTCCCGCCCGCGACAATCAAGTTTCGTCCCACTCCCGCCCGCAAAATCCCGCCTAGTATTTTTTTTTTTAGGAATAGCATGTCGTTCACTGATGAGGGCTTCAGATTAATCCGTTTCTGCTCCAGCATGCGAGCGACCGCAAATAGGTGAAAGCCCTCGATGCTGTGCTGGAAGCTGGAATGCACATTTTTCTGTTGTTACATCTACTATTGAGTGCACTTGACACTTTCGACTGACTTGCCGTAAACGTCAGGGAAGTTTGTCTTTCAAAACGGTGCACACATGACACTTCAGACCTGAATTTACAGACTTGTAGCCTACGTGAGTATTTTGCTGCATTTGTAACAGCTCGCAAAAGGAAGGTGCTTTCCATTGCTGTCGCATTGGCCTACTAGGCTACTAAAACATTTCCAAATATCAGACTTTTCTTTGTTTGGTTTAGTAGTTTTGCATGTTCCTTTCTTTAATAATGAACTAATATCTGTAGCACTAAACAATCCACATGAGTCATGTGGTGCAGACATTTTGCCTCTCTGTGAATAAAAAAAAATCGTTTTTATTTTAGTTATCCTTGTTGCTTGTGCATTAGATAAATAACGGTTTATTTGTTTCTAGTTGTTTTGTATCCCGTGGTAGTCCCGCGGGAGTGCACGTCTCTGCTTTACACTCACATTTAATTTGCGGGAGTGCAGCGTATTCTCCCTCCCGCCCGCACCCGCAAGTGCACCTCATCATCCCGCCCGCTCCCGCAAAGACCTTTCAAAATTTGTCCCGCGCCGCACTGTTTTGCGTCGCGACCCGCGGGTCCCGCGGGACTCCCGCGGGAGTGCAGACCTCTACTCACCACCTTGCTTTTCCTCCTTCGGCCCATATTTGTTTACGGTCGATCGTTCTGTCAGGGTTGGGTGCAGGTGACCGAAGACGAGGACACGGAATTTCAAAGATAATAGATTTAATAACAAAATGAAAACTTTCAAAAATCAAACAAGAACAAAACTCCAGACTTCAAAGTTTACACACAACCATACATAGACGACGATCGACAAACACTGAGGGAAAACACAGGGCTTAAATGAACTGAACCAAACAAGATAATTAACTGAACACAGGTGAGAAAACTGAACACAAACGAGGAGCGGGAAAACTAAACAGGACTAAACCAAAAACCACAAAGACAGGGGGAAACAAGATCTCAAAAACATAACTCAACACATCCAAAACGTGACAGCATCCTACTATGTTAAAGTCGTGCTGTGAAAGGTTTTGTAGACGGTTTTTAGAACCAATAAGTATTACCTCTGTCTTGTCTGGATTTAACAAAAGAAAATTACGCGTCATCCAATCTTTTATATCTTTAACACAATCTGTCAATTTGGATAATTTAGCGTATTCATCTGGCCGTGATGAAATATATATTTGAGTGTCATCAGTATAACAATGGAAACTAATTCCATGTTTCCTTAGAATATTACCAAGTGGAAGCATATATATTGAGAATAATTAAGGGCCTAACACAGATCCCTGCGGCACTTCATAGTTTGCCGAAGTTATGATCGATTTTTCTCCATTTAAGTAGACGAAATGATAGCGGTCAGATAAGTATGATCTGAACCAGCTTAATGCTTGTCCTTGAACACCAGTGTAATTTTGTAGTCGATCTAAGAGTATTGTGTGATCTATAGTATCGAACGCAGCACTAAGATCAAGTAAAACTAGTACTGAGATACAGCCTTGGTCATAAGCTAAAAGTAAATCGTTTGTGATTCTAACAAACGCAGTTTCTGTGCTATGATGTGGCCTGAATCCAGACTGAAACTTTTCATAGATGTCGTTTTCTTGCAAGAAAGAGCCGAGTTGAGCGGACACAACATTTTCTAATATGTTTGACATAAATGGAAGATTTGAGATGGGTCTGTAATTTGCTAGGTTATTTGGATCTAATTGCGGTTTCTTAATAAGAGGTTTTATAACTGCCAGCTTGAACGTTCTTGGAACATGACCTAGAGATAAAGACGAGTTAATAATATTGAGAAGAGGCTCTTCCACTATAGGTAACACTCCTTTCAGTAGTTCAGTTGGTATAGGATCTAATACAAATGTTGTTGTTTTAGATGAAGTGATACGTTTATTTAACTCTTTTTGTTCTATGGTTGTAAAGCATTGTAATTGTTCTTGCGGGGTGATAATTGCGGCTGAATTATAGGGCGCGAGCTGAACGTTTACGATTTTGATTCTGATGCTTTCAATTTTCTCGATGAAGAAGTTCATGAAATCATTACTACTAAACTGTAACTAGGTATTTTGTTCAGACGACGTCTGTTTATTTGTTAGTCTAGCCACGGTATTAAATAAAAACCTTGGATTATTTCGGTTGTTTTCTATTAATTTGCTGAGGTGCTCAGCCCTGGCCATTTTTAGAGCCTTTTTATAACGAGAAATACTGTCTTTCCACATGATTCTAAAGACCTCTAAATTAGTTTTTTTACATTTACGCTCTAAATTATGGGTTTCTCTCTTTAAAACATACGTATTATTATTGTACCATGGTGCTATACTTTTTTCTCTGACCTTTTTTAATCTAATGGGTGCAACAATATCCAATGTTCTAGAGAGAATGGTGCTCATAGTGCTAGTTAGTTCGTCTAGTTCGGGGGTAGGCAAGTTCGGTCCTAGAGAGCCGCTGTCCTGCAGAGTTTGGCTCCATCATTATACCTCTAAAGCATTTGTATCCTATAGACATTGCATTACTTTTTCTGGTTTTTTGATTATGGGTTGGAACTACAATTTCTGAGGAACTGGTGCTGACATATGCTATTAGTTCGTCAGTTCATCTGTTTGTTTGGGTTCAGGCAGCAGCTGAGACAGATCAGATAAGCTATTTGAGAAATTATCTATGGTGGATGGAAGAATTGTTCTACCTGGTCGATAACGTGGCGTAGCGTGACATATTACAGCAGTACGTAATATGCAAGTTACCAGTGACATCATCACTTTGTGGAATAATATCTATATCGGTTGGATCGGTTCCATATGATATAATTAAATCGAGTGTATGATTAAGACGATGAGTTGGTCCGGTGATGTTTTGGTTGACCCCAAAGGAGTTTAATAAATCTGTAAACGCAGCCCCTAACGCATCATTTGAATTATCTACGTGTATGTTAAAATCTCCAACAATTAACGCTTTATCGACGTTGACCAAAAGATCTGATAGAAAGTCAGCAAACTCTTTTAGGCAGGCCCGGATTAACACAGTGTAGTGCCCTAGGGTGACCACACTGTAAGTGCCCTCCCCCCCCCCATCCCATGCAAAACCTTATGTCTAAAAAAAAAACATCCAAATAAGCAAGCCCAAGAATCAGATAAATTCAGCACCACAGAGACGCACAGCTCTGCGTTTTACTGCGTGATAAAACACGGAACAACAACGGTCATATGCTCATTATCCCCAAATTATGACCAGAAATGGATAAATATTAAGCCAACTGTTTAAAACAAACACAAACCAATGTAGAAGATGGATATTATGCGCAAACAGCAGGAAACTGTATATTCATGATTTTTAGCTTGTGTATAAACGCGCACATCACGTCTAGGGTGACCAGACGTCCCGTTTTTCCCGGGACAGTCCCGTATTTCAACTCTAATTTGAGTGTCCCGACTTATTATGAAAAAATCATGTTTTGTCCCGTATTTCATCGTTAATATATATATATATATATATATATATATATATATATATATATATATATATATATATATATATATATATAAAATATATTTATTTATATATTATAGTTTTCTTTGAATACGCCCACGACAGAGGCAGAGAGAGAGCGAGAGACCTTGCGTGTGTGTGCTAGAGTACGCATTAATTACACGCGCGCACGACCGAGAGAAGGAGAGCGCGAGAGACCTTGCGTGTGTGTGTTCCTACGCTTTAATACGCACGCGTCATATTTTATATTTTCTCTGTATATATTGTATGTATCATTAAATGTTCATTTTGTATCTGCATCTCTTCCAGCAAAATAATACAGAACAACTATTTTAAAGGTTTAGTCATTCTCTAAATCATTTGGTGCCCCCCCTATTGGCTGGTGCCCCAGGGCACTCGCCCAATCCCGTCTATGGATAATCCGGCCCTGCTTTTAGGAAATCAGCATATGGCCCTGGAGGTCTGTATACGGTAGCCAATGCTAGAGATAATAGGGATTTTTTTTCTTACATCTAAGAGCGTAACATTTAGCACAAGTACTTCAAACGAATTAAACCTATGACGAGTTTTCTGAGTAACATTAAGGATATATCTGTAGATTGTTGCAACACCGCCACCACGACCGATCAGATGGGGCTCATGCTTATAACAGTATCCTGGCGGAGTAGACTCATTTAGACCGAAATAATCATTTGGTTTAAGCCAGGTTTCAGTAAGGCACAGAATATCGAAATTATTATCTGTGACCATTTCATTTACAATAACCGCCTTAGGTGTGAGCGATCTGATGTTTAGAAGACCTAGTTTTAGAAATTGTTTTTGTTCACTAATAGCGAGATTGTTTGTTTTAATAACAATTAGATTTTTTCTAGATACCGCAGTAGATTTATTATTTGATCTTAGTAAACGAGGAATAGACACAGTTTCTATGCAATGTTCTACACTAGTATTAATATCAATTAAATTGGTGCAGTAGAGACTGTGATTTAGATTTTTGGTTACTAGTCAAACGGTATTTAACATCTTGATAATGTAGCGTTTTCACATTTGGCTCCTAAACTCTGGAATACCCTTCCTGATAATGCCGGGGCCCAGACTCACTCTCCCAGTTTAAATCTAGATTACAGACGCCTCTCAAGCATTCACATAATTAATCTTATTACCTTATACTCCAGTTTTATCAGATCAAATGCACATGATTATCTTTGCTTAATGTGAGTAAGGTAGGCAAGCAGTGAGTGAGGAATCGAGACAACAACTTCTCACCAGCAAAATGTATATTTGAACAAATTTGGTTGCATACGGTCCATTACTTTTTCTTATTTTCTTCTAGAGCATACGAGTGGAAACCCAAGCACAACATCGAAACAATTCATGCAGTCAAGGCATTGCTGCTATTTTGATATCTGCCATCGAGATGCCGATAGTGGTGGAGAATAGAAGCTCTTTCTTTTAAATTTAAAATTTATGAAGTAAATTTAATCAAACGTTTAAATAAATCCCAAAGTAAAACACATGTGCTCAACAGCAAGACTTGGACATTTAGTTGGTCGTCAACAAAATCAGCGCAATGAAAAAGTGCATGAAATGCCAGATTAGGAGGTTTGATTTATTCTCTCAGGAAGGGCTGCTGGCGGAATATCTCTCTTGTCTCAAACTGGGAGCCTCCCTTCAGGAGCCGCAATTAATGACAGGCGATTGTTTAAGCGGTGGCTTTCCCATCCTCAGCACACAGAGAGGAAACAGGAAGAGGAACTCCGACTCCCTGTGCCTGAGCAGAGCGAGGGGTGGAGGCGCTGAGGGAAAGAAAGGGAGAGTTCATTCGAGTCCGGATCGAGGGATGTGTGCGGACGGGCGTCTCTGACAGACTCTCGGTCTCCGGGACTGAACGCTCTTCTCTGTGGATGTGCAGGAGCTGGCCGGCTGTCTCGCGGGGACCATGGGTCACATGTCCTCCCTCACGCTGTGTCTGATTGGCTGCTTGCTCACAGGTAACGCTGGGCTTCTTTCTCTCCGTCTTTGGTTTCGGCTCTATGGGACTCCAGCGGTTTGTGGTTTGTCTGTATTTATTGTATTGGTGGCTCTGGTCGTTAAGATGAAACATAGATCCCATGTAACTATAGCCAAAACTTCTAATATCATGTTTTCAATATATGAAAAATAATTACAGTACTTTTTGCCGCAATGAAACATGTAAATAACAGAAAGTTAGAGAGGTAATATTATGTTTAAATTTAGATTATTGGTCTATTGTTTTAGTTAGTGAGATAGTTTAAACATTGACATTTTTATTTTACAGATTTTGCCAAACCAGTAGACTGAAAAATGTTGTCTTTTTGTAAATGTAGTTTTTCATTGTTGAATTTCATTTAATTATTGTGTGTGTGTGTGTGTCTGTGTGTGTCTGTGTGTGTCTGTATGTGTCTGTGTGTGTGTTTGTGTGTGTGTCTGTGTCTGTGTCTGTTGTGTGTGTGTGTGTGTGTGTCTGTGTGTATGCGTGTGTGTGTCTGTGTGTGTGTCTGTGTGTGTGTGTGTTCTGTGTGTGTGTCTGTGTGTGTGTGTTTGTGTCTGTGTGTGTGTGTCCTGCCTTGCTCT